>CM053027.1:478492763-478689073 GCA_028564925.1 Lithobates sylvaticus
CATGGCGCTTGTATCTCTCCTATATCTGACATAGTCAAAGGCAGACGTGCCTTAGATTTCACACTGCAGATATATGGCTTTGAGGCTGTAAGCAGATGCATCCTCGCATACTGGAAAGTGCTCTGGTGTTTTTCAGGAATAATGTTAAGGTGAAAGGTGTTACCTTTTTTTTAGGGCACTGATTAGGCACTCTAAGCATTTCTAGTTCCTCGCGGTCTCTGTTCAGGTTAGATTTATTATGGTTGCATGTGGTGAGTAATTGAGACGTCTTTAATTAGCAAGTCCTTGTTTATCACTTGCCTAGTGCATTGACTTTTACTTTTGGCTTGGCAACTTTTATTTGCGTTGACTTTTTACACACACCCGGCCTAACTTTTATACTGAGACAATACAAAATGGTCACCTTGGTCAGACTAAGGAATATTACCCCATCTTTCAGAGTTAAAAGGTAAAGGGGAGAAAACTGCGCTTGGAACGGGGGAGGGAAGTGTATGGGTTCCCTATAGGTGCCCTGTATAGATAATTACAAAAAAAGCTGCAAACTTATTGTGGGATATACACAAAAATACAAGATAAAAAAGAGAAGTTGCGCTAATAACAAATGAGTGTTGACCAGGAATGTCGCAATCAAGTGAAAACAATACAGAAAATAAATAAACAATTTTTTCAAAAATTGCTTACAAAAAATTTTTTTTAGATAAATACAAAATATACAGTGAGTAAATTATTTACCCAATAGTGAATATATTGGACAATTATTGTGAATAGATTTGAAAAAGTCCCAGATTAGAGGTTCGCTATTAGTAGTCCTCAAAAAAAAGGGGCAAGGTGTATTGGTGTACAGTAGACTAAATCCTTCCAGGAAGGTTCGGAGGTGATAAAAGTGTTTTCAGCAAATCAATAACACAGCCTTCCAAGTAATATGCTTACCAGAAATAAGCAACAATTCCGCAGTTGGCTTATACCCAGCCTGGGCCTTTAGATGGTTCAGGAACGCGGAACATAAGATACTCGAGAGTGGCGTATGCCCCCAGTGGTTATTACCCAAAAGAAAAAAGGGGAGCAGACATAGCGTAATATTGTCAAAAATATGAAAAAAAGAGCTATATATAAATATATATATAACACTTTTCTACACAAAAATAAAAGGACATTAATTTAGAACACCCAGTGTGAAAAAACAAAAATTAAAAAATGAAAAATTAAAGCGTGTTCAAAGTAGGAAACTCCTCCACCATTTGAATATTGCGCTTACCAGAACACAACAGAAAACAAACGACTGGCATTTATCCCAGCAAGAAGAAGTATCAAACACATACACCAGTGATCCAAAAAGCAAAACGACTGACACGTGTCCCGTCACCACACAGAGGGGCTCCTTACCAGAGACTACCGATAATCAATGCATATAGTTTCCCAGATAAAATAGGCCAGTAGTTGGTAACAAAAGGTCCTGGTCCACTTCAAAGATCGGTACTCAGTCTCCTAAGCTCAGCGGCTCATAATTTACCCAAAGGGAGAGAAAGCAGCAGACCATGGTGGAGTACGTTTGACAAGTTTATTGTAAAAAAATTTGAAGGTTACACTTACATAAAAGAAGATCGTTTCAAGCATAAAATAGAAGCCGGCCGGCAACATAAACAGAAAAACCCGTCCTCAATGGCGTGGTGACGTCAGCACGTACGTCCCAGACGCGTTTCGTCATAGGCTGACGTTTTCAATGGGTACGGGTAGCGTGCTGAATCACCACCGTTATATAGACACACAACTAAACAAGCCTCGTTCTGAGCTCCGTGTTGTGAAGCACAAACAACCATTATAGGTATGGGCAAAACATAGCTATATTGGACCAGGTATTGGAAACTTGTTCATTGCAAGGAATACACTGAGACATCATATAATAATGTCAGTTTTAGCCACAGCAAACCTTAATGCTCGGCTAATAGTAAATATTAAGGAGAAAAGATTAATTAAAAAAAATTTTTTTACTAATTATTATCGCTGAAACCGGGGGGATCACATGCTTTAAAATGAAACAGCGAAGCATAGTAAAAAAAAAAGGAAACATAGTATGCAAAAAGAAATAAATTTTTTTCTCTTTTAAATAAGTTTGGATTCAAGAAAAAGAGAAACACTGTAATTCTCTATAGCACATATATTGACCACGGATACCAGGTAAGCTCCATAAACCATTGGAATCCACCTCTATGGCTAAAGAAAGAGAATAGTGCTGGGGATAATTTTTAAAATTTTTCCTCTTAAGACCAAATCACAATAAAAGGGGGGGAAAGGTGTAAACTTTTCCTCCAAACAGCATATTTTCAAAATTTTTTAAAAAATCTAACAGAAATTGAAAAATGGAGTATAGTGTGTGTTTGACACATGTAGCTCAGAACTAGAACATATCAAACATAATCTGGAACCAACAAATTCATGAATTGTCAATGAATGCGTTGACATCCACTGGTGCGAGAAATATCCAAATCTGAAATGTCCTGGATCCATAGGGTTAAAACATATGTCCCCTATGGGTTAAACATAGATGTGGATGTCAACGCATTCATTGACAATTCATGAATTTGTTGGTTCCAGATTATGTTTGATATGTTCTAGTTCTGAGCTACATGTGTCAAACACACACTATACTCCATTTTTCAATTTCTGTTAGATTTTTTAAAAAATTTTGAAAATATGCTGTTTGGAGGAAAAGTTTACACCTTTCCCCCCCTTTTATTGTGATTTGGTCTTAAGAGGAAAAATTTTAAAAATTATCCCCAGCACTATTCTCTTTCTTTAGCCATAGAGGTGGATTCCAATGGTTTATGGAGCTTACCTGGTATCCGTGGTCAATATATGTGCTATAGAGAATTACAGTGTTTCTCTTTTTCTTGAATCCAAACTTATTTAAAAGAGAAAAAAATTTATTTCTTTTTGCATACTATGTTTCCTTTTTTTTTACTATGCTTCGCTGTTTCATTTTAAAGCATGTGATCCCCCCGGTTTCAGCGATAATAATTAGTAAAAAAATTTTTTTTAATTAATCTTTTCTCCTTAATATTTACTATTAGCCGAGCATTAAGGTTTGCTGTGGCTAAAACTGACATTATTATATGATGTCTCAGTGTATTCCTTGCAATGAACAAGTTTCCAATACCTGGTCCAATATAGCTATGTTTTGCCCATACCTATAATGGTTGTTTGTGCTTCACAACACGGAGCTCAGAACGAGGCTTGTTTAGTTGTGTGTCTATATAACGGTGGTGATTCAGCACGCTACCCGTACCCATTGAAAACGTCAGCCTATGACGAAACGCGTCTGGGACGTACGTGCTGACGTCACCACGCCATTGAGGACGGGTTTTTCTGTTTATGTTGCCGGCCGGCTTCTATTTTATGCTTGAAACGATCTTCTTTTATGTAAGTGTAACCTTCAAATTTTTTTACAATAAACTTGTCAAACGTACTCCACCATGGTCTGCTGCTTTCTCTCCCTTTGGGTAAATTATGAGCCGCTGAGCTTAGGAGACTGAGTACCGATCTTTGAAGTGGACCAGGACCTTTTGTTACCAACTACTGGCCTATTTTATCTGGGAAACTATATGCATTGATTATCGGTAGTCTCTGGTAAGGAGCCCCTCTGTGTGGTGACGGGACACGTGTCAGTCGTTTTGCTTTTTGGATCACTGGTGTATGTGTTTGATACTTCTTCTTGCTGGGATAAATGCCAGTCGTTTGTTTTCTGTTGTGTTCTGGTAAGCGCAATATTCAAATGGTGGAGGAGTTTCCTACTTTGAACACGCTTTAATTTTTCATTTTTTAATTTTTGTTTTTTCACACTGGGTGTTCTAAATTAATGTCCTTTTATTTTTGTGTAGAAAAGTGTTATATATATATTTATATATAGCTCTTTTTTTCATATTTTTGACAATATTACGCTATGTCTGCTCCCCTTTTTTCTTTTGGGTAATAACCACTGGGGGCATACGCCACTCTCGAGTATCTTATGTTCCGCGTTCCTGAACCATCTAAAGGCCCAGGCTGGGTATAAGCCAACTGCGGAATTGTTGCTTATTTCTGGTAAGCATATTACTTGGAAGGCTGTGTTATTGATTTGCTGAAAACACTTTTATCACCTCCGAACCTTCCTGGAAGGATTTAGTCTACTGTACACCAATACACCTTGCCCCTTTTTTTTGAGGACTACTAATAGCGAACCTCTAATCTGGGACTTTTTCAAATCTATTCACAATAATTGTCCAATATATTCACTATTGGGTAAATAATTTACTCACTGTATATTTTGTATTTATCTAAAAAAAATTTTTTGTAAGCAATTTTTGAAAAAATTGTTTATTTATTTTCTGTATTGTTTTCACTTGATTGCGACATTCCTGGTCAACACTCATTTGTTATTAGCGCAACTTCTCTTTTTTATCATCTTTCAGAGTTGTCTAGACATTAAGGGTTTTTTCGCGTGCTAGCCAGTTGCCTAAAGAATTTTTTTTTTATTATGCATCAGACCCCACGGAGTGAGCCACAACATTTCCCAACATGATGTTTCAGCATGTTTTCTGTAATGCTTCCTCATCTGGGCTTTTTCATCATCTTTTCAGAGTTTCCACAGGATAGTTGCAGCCTAGAGGTTTACAGACTCAAATCTAGGAGATATACCTCTACACTTTAACTTAAATGGCTGTCAGCCCTTTACGTAAACCTGTTTTTAAGAAAATAGAGGCTGCTATTTCTTAGTTATAGTTAATCTGGTTTAAAAGAGACACAAGTCCATCCATTTCTCCTTCAGGTTGTTGTGTTGAACCCCTAGCTCTGTTACTTTGGGTCATTAGCTTGCAGATCAGAAATGTCAACAAACGCTGGTAATGTTTAGCTACAGCAGCCAGGTAGCTCGAATTTTCAGAAATCGACCAGCATTTGGTTTAAATCTACTTCTGGAAAGGATGTTGTGTTTCTCTAGTCTTTACTGCCTTCAAGTCTGATCTGACAAGCCAGCAATTCTGCCATTTGATAGATGGACTGGTGTGTAGCTTTTAATAAAGGCTTGTTCACACCATCGGCCGTGCTGAACGCATGGCTGCTGATGTGCCCTGATAGTAACCATAGTGATGTGCCAATCCGGACATGTTACACTGTTTACTTTTCTGTTTTTCTTTTGTGCACATTTTATTGAAATGTCACAAAATATTTTAGTAAGTTGTGTTGGCTGCATAGCAGTGCATTGTGGTGAATTGTGCCACAATATGCTCTGCTGAAAGTTTAATGCTGTACTTTTTTTTAGGTTTTACACACCCACAAAAGCATAGTGGTATGAGCTAAAAATGATAGGGAATAAGGTTTTTTGCATGGTCTTGCATTGGGACTGTGCTGGGCAAGGTTGCCCAGTGCATTTTGATGTGAACATGCCATTAAGTGGAAAATTCAACTTCTGTGCTATGGGACTAATTTTGAATGAACTTGAACATATTAAGTGGCTTTGGTTACATGTACCAATGACAGTCATGCAATCTGTCTGCTAGAGAGTTAATTTAACCAGCAGTGACTACATATAATAGTTTTATTCAGTGCATGTTGAAAATATGGATATAACAGCCGGTTAATAAGTAACTGCAGATTTCCGTTCACCTACACGGAGCTCTGGATTATCACCTGTTAAACAAATAGAAGCAGCTGGCGAGGTGTTCATCCAGGGCAGCCTCCCATCACAGTTGCTAGGAAGTGGCCAGTCTAAATGTTTGCATATTGTCATTAGTTCCTTCTATTCCTGTGGCTTGGTGACTGGTGTTTATCTTTCTTAGGTCTCCTAAATCAAATTATCCAGTGCTGTATATAAAGGTTATCTGCAATTCTTTATAGCCATTTTGCTAAAGTGACACTAATGTACTTGTACTGAAAAGATTGAAGCTTTACATTGACCAGCTGGCAGCTGACCTCTGATTGGTCTTAGACATGAAGTAAGTCACTTCAGCTGGATTGGGGCCATGATCTAGTGTATGTAGGTCCAGCAGATGCCAGCAAACTGTTGTCTGGGAAATGATTAGTGGGATGGGTATGAACAATTTTACATTTAGTGGTACAAGTAACCATACACAGTGCAGATTGCTTTCGCAATTTGCAGGATTCCCCCATAAACACAGTGCTAACAGGGGAATCCCTCCTGCCGAGCAATTGTCTGCTTCCGGTGGGGGAAGCCTCTATAGCAGCCTCTAGCGATAATCGGAAGAAAATTTGCCAGGTTGGTTGACCGAACGATCAACTTGGTACATTCAGCCTGTCCATTAATGGTTCGAATCTCGGCCGGTTCAGCAGGAGAGATTTGACCTGTGTATGGCCGGCCTTACTCTTACCTTTGCCATGGCCCACAAAAAACTACTACACAACAATTTCTCAGCTGAAGATATAATTATGCAGTAAAACAAGACCATGCCGTACAAAGGTTGGCCAGTTTAGTCCGCCCATAGACAGTGCAAATTTTTTTTCCTGCAACCACGGATTGCAGGAAAGAAATTAGCTCGTTTTTTTTTTTTTCTTTTCCCCCCATCAACACAGTGCTGAAACGGAATCCATCCTACGGAGCAATTGTCTTCTCCCGGCAGTGGAAGCCGACCCCACCAGAAGAAAACGGTGATTATCGCTAGGGGCTATAGCAGCCACTTGCGATAATTGGAAGCGGCTCTGGCAGGTGGGTTGTACCAATCAACTTGGTACATTCAGCCCGCCCATTAATGGTTTGAATCTCGGCCGGTTCCTGCTAAACCAGCTGAGATTTGAACAGTGTATGGCTGGCCTTAGTCAAAGATAAACCAAGCTGTAACTGGTTAGTTGATTAGGATATGTGAACCTGTGATTGTCATTGGAAGTTTTTATTTTTTTGCCATAGGAGCAGTGTGCCAGTGTTTTATCATGCTGCCTATTAAGGCTGTAAAGTACACACAATCCATTTTCTTGCCTAGTCACATTTTGGCGCTCACTGTGTGGTTGGCTATAAACCGGAAGTAAGAGTTCCTTTTTATTTTTTTGTCTTCTGCAGACCTATGGATTGCACCATAAAGACAAGAATACAGTGGAAATGTTTACATTTGTCTGCCGGGTACATGAAGGAAGCCCTGCTATGCTGTGTGGCCTAAAAGTTGGTAAGTCCGCTTTTCTTCTACCTCTGGGTAATTGCTGACACTCCAGCCAAAAGATAAGAGGTGAACGTAAACTGCTGCGTATACATGTTTTTTTTTTTATCTGGAATTTCCTCACATTATCATGCTGCTGTCATTGGTAAGAAATGCAAGTGGTTTACTGGTGACTTCCTGTGTAATAGAACACCTTCCTGACAGCAATTCTTAGATAAAGTTCCACATGCTTCAAGCACTGTCATCTCCACCTTCAGTCATTTAAAAATGGGACTTGGTTAGGTGGCTGGGGGATTTCCTATCACTGTAATTCACCGTTGGTCACATACATAAGCAGACGTGTGGTGTGACACTATTACAAAAACTTATTCTCTTTTTTTTTTTGTTTCCTGTGAGAGGAAGAACAATGTCTGCGTTTTTAACTTTATTTTCTTCTTTAACTATTTTTAGTTTTGGAATAATAATAATCTAGTTCAGTCCTCTCATAACATGGTGTAGATATACCCAGATTATCTCCCCAGCTTTATTTCCACTTCATCCAAAAAATAAAGCTGATTCTCTTATGCAGTTATTCAGTTGTTTCTGAGGGGTTTACAAAATGTTTCTCACTTTTCAGTAAATCCCCCATTTGTAGCAGCTATCTGTTTGACCATATTTTACTTTAAAGCACAGTGTGTTAACATGAAGGCTATATCAGTGGGAATGTTTTTCTTAGAGTCCCTGTTGCTTTTCTGTGTTCAACATGTTCTCTGCAGGAAATGACTCAGGCAAGCTAGGGCTTGGAAAGGAGCCTCCAATTGTGTGTCCATGCAGTAATGTACGGAGCACGAACTTCTGTTCCTGCTCTAATCAAACTTGCCAGATTTCATAGAGATTTCGGGGAACCCGTGAAGCTGCAGTCCCCTGCCTAGCATTCTTCTTTATCTGTGAGGAAGTGCAGAGGACATTCAGTAACGGCAGCCAAGAGGAGCAGAGGCCAACAAGGAGCTATAGATAGCTGAGCATATTTATGTATTCAAAGTTAGGTAATCGCCATGTGTTGCCGTTTTTGTTTATGCAAATCGTACAGCATGTTTTCTTTTTTTTTTTTTTTTTTTTTTTTTTTTTTGGGATTATCATTTCTCCAATCCATTTAGCAATCTTGGTAAATACAACTAGGCTAGATAACGTGAGGCAATGCAACATGTGGGTATCCAGATAGTAAACCCACAAGATATTGACTAAACTTAATTAAAAGTCTCCTTTATTTTCTTCCCCCTCTCTAAGCTAATCTTGTCAGCAGATCTAGGCTTCCTTGGTCTCTGGTCCTGGTGCTCAGCAACAACATAGGGCTGAAAGTATGTTTTCGCTGCTCAGGCTAAACACAGGGCTGGATGTATGTCTCTGGTACTGGTGCTGATCCACCACACAGGGCTGGATATGTCACTGGTGCTGATCCACAACACAGGGCTGAATGTATGTCTCTGGTCCTGGTGCTCTGCCACAACACAGCAATGGATGTATGTTTCTGGTGCTAATGTACAACACAGCTGAATGTGTGTTTTTGGTACTGGTGCTCAGCCAGAACACAGGGCTGGGTGTATGTCTCTGGTACTGGTGCTCGGCCACAACACAGGGCTGGATGTATGCAGGAAGTGCTAATAATTGAATGGCTGCCTTTGGATAACCAATCGATAGCACTGCCTGCAAACCAATCCTGCCCAATGTTGCGGTTTTATTGCTAGAAGTGATCAACGTTGACAGATGTTTGGATGAGAACCCAAAGTAATCAGGAATGCATTGCAGGTGTGTTTTAGACATTATGGCTTGGAGATGGAGTTAATAGATTAGTGTTCTAGTAGAATTCTGGTCTGAGCTGGGTACACATTGGCCAAAAATCACCCAGTTTGGTCAGTGTTGTACAACTGTCTTTCCAACAGAATATTAAGAGAAGTGCCAACATTTGTAATGAAGTATGAAAAAAAGGTAGAGAAGTTTTTTAGGGGAGGCTGAAATGGATAGGCCAAAAATGGTGACCATTTTATCTGTTGCTCAAAACCATAGTTGCAAAGAAGACACATTGTAGTTTGATAAATAATAATTAAAAAAAACTTGAAAAAGCAAAGCTTTTAACCCCTAACAATAAGATAATAACCTCATTCATTCCTTGCTACCTGATGTCATCCTGTAGAACACCCCAGCTAATCACGTACAGAGGTTTTTATAGCTAACCTTACCAACTTGAATGTCAGCCTAATAGGGGATACCTGAAGTGACTGGTGGATTTTATCAGATTGTTAGTCACTTGAAGGTACAGAGTTACTCTGGGATTAGCGAAGGCTGGAAAAACCGGATATTGGAGTAATGGTTTATGGCACCATTAAAGGCTCCTTTGGTATTTTTATTATGCATAAGCTGGCACTTTATGGTTTCAGGTTTCATTTTGTTTCTCATTCATTTCACACCTTTTATCCTTCCTAATTTGAGAGATTTTTCCTAGTGCAATATGTATGTAGCAGATCATTAAACAACTTTGATCTTTTGGGTAAAGGGTATGATGATAGGATGTCCTCCTTACACATGTCCTATTTCCTTTTTTTTTTTTTTAGGTGATATAATTGCTGGAGTTAATGGCCTCAATGTGGAAGGAATCAGGCACAAGGACATTGTAGAGCTGATAAAGGTTTCTGGGAACAAAATAAGGTAACCTTTTTAACACATTGTCTGGTTGTGATTTTACTACCACTACATATAAGACTCGTATGATATAGATAGAGAGATATATATATATATATATATATATATATATATATATGTATGCAGATATATATATATATATATATATATATATATATATATATATATATATATATATATATATATATTCGATAGATATAGATGTATGTATTTTAAATGCAGAGTGAAATATATATGTTTTTTAATATTGATCTGCACTGCACAAGACCCCCCCCCCCCTTTTTTTTTTTTTTTTTCCTTCTCCCCTATATGCATGTCATGTAAACTACTGAGGCATGCAGTTTCAATGTGTGTTTTTGTATTGACAGGTTGGAGACTGTTTATGGTTCTTCCATCAGAAGAGCTGAATTGGAGGCCAGGCTTCAGTATTTAAAGGTATGTAGCAGTAATGAGATGAGCATGGACTAACTAGAATATTTTCAGTCTTTAATAAAAATGTTGGGCATCCTGAACGTTTTCAACAGCTGATGTTGAGCATTAATCATCTGTTGATGCTAATCTGTTAGTCATATGCTTCCAGACAGATGTTATGCTAGGTTCACATTTGTGCATTGGCAGAATGCGTTCTAAATTTCTCATGTTCCTGCAATGCACAAAAAATGAGCGATCCTTTTGCAAGCATGCAGTGGGTGCCATTAATGTGGATGTAAACCCGATTTCTTGAAATTTGAGCTGGGCACATATAGCTGCAGTGTTTTATAAAATCTCTCTTCAAACCACTATGTCCTGTAGCTGTCTTCTGCTTCGTTCTTCTGTTATCAGCCTGATAACTACTAACAAGTACTCGGTCACATGTGATGAAAGCAGCAGGAGTTTTGTGTTGGGGAGGATGCTATAAATAGATTAGCAGAGCCCTGAGCTATTCAACAAACTGAGCTGAAAGTCTCTACCTATGAGGCGAGGGGGTGTGTGCCTTTCCTCCAATCAGCTGTCTTGGCTGTATGCCCAGCCTCCACTGCAGTGCTAACCAGAAAGAGAATCTCCTAACACTATGTGCACTTTCTAAAGGATATATATACAGCTGAAGACAGCAGATATACATGTAAAATTTATGTCGGGAGATTTGTTTCATCCCTGTGTATCATCTGAGGCTGTTCACTTCACTGGGTGAAGTGGGTGGGAGGTTTTACATCCACTTTAATGGCACCCCAACACACCCGTGATAATGTGAGTGCCAAAAGCATAACAAAAGTATGATGTGTTTTGGGCATGGTGCGGTTTAAAAAAAAATAGGGTCATGCACTTTGTGCGTAGGACAGCTCATTGAAATGCATGGGCTGCCCTAAATGTGAGACTTAAAATTGCTCATGCACTGTTGTACCTGCATAGGTGTAAACAGTGTTATGAACTCCATGGAGCATAAATCTAAACTGGCATGAGAGGCAATGTATACACTTGCCTCTTCCATTTCCAAATATCCTTCTGTCATAACCCGATCATCGGTGCTATTGGTTCTGGAGTCTGTATTGGGGTTGCAGTAGTGGGCAACATAGAAGCCCATGTGGCTGATTACAGCAAAACAGAAAATGCAGATGGCAGCCACTGAAAGCTGTGGAGCCAGAAGATATCCAGAAAAGTCTCATCAAACCTTGATTCCACCAGCATTTCAGTGTCATGCTTCCTGAAATTCTGATTGTTTTGCAGAATTATTTACATATACTCTTATTGTTTAGCCAGCAGAGCAGCCTTGGTGACCTAACTTTTCTTTACAGCAGTTACATATTACAGCTAGGTCACTGCCCTACCGTCAGCCCCTGATAGACAATGGAAAAAAAGGACAGATTAATGTGCTCATCCTTTCAACTTTTTCCTGTCAGCATGTTCCTTGTCACCATTTGAGAATCCAGCAGACCTGCTTTCTCCTCCCCTTCCAAGTCAGAGCTATGCTGTACATTGGAATGTGAAAGGCTGATCTAGGGATGAACATAAATCTATCTTTAAAAAAATAAAATGTAAAGGTCAATTTTATGTTTCTATCATCAGTGTTCTGTTTCTGATACCAAGTCAAATTTGGGAAATATACCTTAGTCGCTTTTAAATTACCTTTGATGAATACTTGGCTTCATTTATGTTTTATTTTCTTAATAGCTGCCTTAAATTTAGCAAACCGTTTACAGATTAAATAACCGTATAAAATGCTAAGACCAAAGTAATATGCACATGTGTTTGGTAAACCAGATTATTGGAGAGGAGTAAAAATTAACAGATGTTTGTCCTTTATTGTCCTTTTTACCCTACAGCAAACTTTGTATGAGAAATGGGAGGAATACCGCTCACTCATGGTGCAGGAGCAGAGACTCCTACATGGTAAGTGTCCTGTACTTAATTCCTTGCTGCTTACTCCACATGTGGTTATTGCATGTTGGGAGCAAACCACTTCAGAGCTAGTAACCCTGCAGGAGAGGGGTCATATAACCGGTTACAATGTGTTACCAATTAATCCTTCAGCTCATGGTATTTTGTTTAACAAGTATTTTCTTCCCCTAAAATGTTCCTGTTTTTAGTGTTCTTTTGTTACAGATCTGTGCTAAGTTTGTAAGGCTTCCCAGAAGTTAATGTAACTTCTCCTTCTTTTTTTTTTTTGTCACTGATATTCGTACACGGTTGCAAATTAATCTTGCTTCTACTCTAGAGTGTTTCAGGTAGAGATCAATAGCCGTAAAGGCCAATGTCTTTGAGGGAAGTCCACTCAGCAGGGTTGAATGATTACTTCCTGTGTGACCCAAAATACCAGCGTCTCTTCCCCCCCCCCCCCCAAGCTCTTTTTATTTTTTTATTTTTTGGAGGGGGCGGGCTGCATTTTTTTTTATTTATTTTTTTTACCTTGATGCATAGAATGCATTAAGGTAAACCTACATTTTAAAACATTCTGAAAGAGCATTGTTATTGGGACCCAGACAGTCATTAGACTGGGTGACATTCAATAGTCTGACCAGTAGAAAGCAAAATTTTACTTGTGCTTATTCTACTTTGCAATGATCCATACTTTCTTTAGTCTGCCTATTGGCCATTGCCTTGTCCCTATGTCAATGTTTTGTTTTGCAGACTGAATTATATACAGGGAATAGGGGTCAGGCATAGGTGTGGCATTTGTGTGGCCCCTTGTGTACTTTGACTCAGAACATGTTGCTGTTGGTATGAGTTTCTACCAAACATGTTAAATGTTTGGTGGAAACTCTGTAAATATGTCAGCTCTGTGCCCTTTTTCTTTATGTAACACTTTAGACAGCCTTAGGGAACACTATATAATAATCTGACTGGGAGTGCTGAACTGGACAGGCTAACATGTCATACGATGCCAGGGATAACATATTGGAGAAATTAAAGTTCTTTAGTGTTTTGTGAGGCTGTGATTCAACACTTGTAAAACCCATATTTTATTCTACAAAATCTGGAGTATATATAGATTAAAAACACATGACACCGTTTGTATAGACTTCTGTCATTGCTGCCTGGGGATCAATTTTTTGCCTGGTTGAAACAATGGCTATAAATGTTTTATCATGCCATGTGTTTTTTTTTGAGGAATTAACTCCCATTTACAGCTTCAGATCTATATTAATAATGTTGCTGGGTTATGGTATCAATTTCATAAATACAAAATTTTTACAGAATTATGCCTTTAATGAATCAGTAAATTGCTATGTGATACCATGTCCAATTTCTGAATTGAGTGGGTTTGCCTTTATACGAACATGAACAACTATATCAGTGTTTTAATGAGAAGCTGCAGTCTTCATTCCTTTAGACCAGCCTTTCTCAACCACGGTTCCATTGAACCCTAGCGTTCCTCCAGACGTTACTATGGGTTCCATGAGCAATAAGCAATTTCTGCCTCTCAGATAAGTAACCACTGACACCAATGATCTTTTTAGAGATCTGTAAAGGGGGGGGGGGTCCTAATGTAAGGAGCATTGTTGCCAGTGACCATCACATTAATGTATCAGGAGCTATAGTAATAGCAGGGGTTCCTGGAGTATGGAAAGTTATTTCAAGGGTTACTCTGTTAAAAAGATTGAGAATGTCGTCTTCAGACAAAGATAAGCCATAGAGGGTATCTGACCCAAAATGAAACCTATTTTGCAGGGTAACCTGTACAGACTGCCCCAAGCGGTGTGCTTGTAAAGGGAGTACACAAATTGAATTTGACAGGTTTAGAAATTATACAATGACTCAAGACTGAATTGGAAATGTATTTTAATGTCAAAATATCTTATGCTGCAAATATATATTTTATGTATTTGCGCTTTTATGAACAATGCTGGACATAATCACCAGTAATTTTCTGTGATATGTTCATCCCCCTACATGCAAGGTGATTAGTCTGATAAGTGTGAAAGTATCTTCTGGAATTGGATGTGCTTGAGAACAGGAGCGAGGGGTTAAAACACATCTGCAACCTCTGATTTCTTCAGTCACACCATTTTTTTACATTACCTTTCAACTACTGTAGGGAGATGCCTAAACTGCCCATAAACTAATAGATTTCTTTAGTTCAGGGTCTTGTTCTCCATACACACAAATTATGTGGGTTGACAAAATCACTGGCTAAAGGAATACCCGAACAATGCTTGCAGCTAATTGACTGCAGGAGCTACTCGCCCTAAGGATTTTTGGACCATTCCTCTGAATTTTGTATGGCCAGATTTGGACAGAAAATTCTGCATAGACAAAATCGCAAGCTTGAAGGGCCATGTTTTTCAGAACAGCTTTCTTTTGATATGGTGCTCATATTGGCACTTGCAAGGGAGGTGTTTCTTTTGGGATGCAGTTATGAGATTGTTGTGTTGGATTACAGAAATGATTCTTTCTTGTACTTTCTAGGCATTGTCGTGAAGGACCCCAGCGTATATGACACATTGGAATCTGTCAGGTCATACATCTACGGGACAGTGCCTCAATGCACCAAAGAACCTCTGCCGAGCACCTTGGCCACTGGAAGTATGTGCAGTAGTGCAAGTTGCTTAAGTACTGCCGAGGACAACGAGGATGCTGTGTATCAGACGTGCTACTTCAACTCAGACTCTATAGATGAAATTAACAACATTCCCAACAAAAGCATACTCAAGCCTTACAAGTCACCACTAACTCGTAGCTCAAGTGTAAAGTGCGCAAGCCCAACAACGAACTGGGATAAGCCAAAAGAACAGAATAACTTTGCATCTTTACCCAGGAAAAAACACAAAAGCTTTCGGAAAAGACTCTTAAAGTTTATTCCTGGACTAAACCGATCATTGGAAGAAGAGGCCAGTCCTCTTTAACACCTCTTTATATGAACAGTTAAGTTATTTATTTATTGTTTTGGAGGAAAAAAGTGATTTGTATTTACATTGTTAAACTTTATTGTAAAACTTTATAACATGTTTTTCATTAAAACGGTTTGGCAAAGCAATGGGCGCCAAACTCTAGGATTTTCTATATAAAAAGAAATGCATCTGTTCTTCCAATGGCTTGAGTGGTTTAAAGGCTTCCCAAAGATGTAGCAGAGCCAGCAGGAGGCTACTGCACAGTGAAGAGTTTTGTTTTAATTTGTGCCGTAACTGAAGCTCTGCTGTCACTGTGGGGAAACATGCAGTATACAAAATATTACACATCAGCCTCTTGCGTGTTCCTTTGGCTGAACACTCTCTGTTGTTTACTAGTCTGGCCAATGCTTACACAGTGATTGTCTAAATGGTTAATTTCCTGCACATATAGTGAACGTTCATCATACAAGGCTCTCATTGAAGTGGTGTTGGGAAACATATGTTCATGATGAGTGATGACTGACAGCGTCTTATGTAAGGTTCTTTCAAAACGCTGTGCCCATTCACCCCATAATGCAGGTCCTAAGGGATCGGTCATATACCTTACCTCTGTTACTTTTTCATTCACTTGTATGCTGAAGAGCAGCTCAGATGCAACCAAATGCCTTTATACATGAAAGCTGCATTATTTTGTGTGCATTGTCATTCAGTTTCAGTTGTGTTTTTTAAAGATCAACATTTATTCAACTGACTAAGCAAAGTACACCAAGTGCGTCAAAAATACAGCATTGGAAACTTTTGCCAAGGTTTTACAATGTAACCCATTGGCGTGAATAAGCTTTTCTGAAATGGGAAAACAAGTTTTTAAAAATTTCATCCATATTGCATGCACTGGAAAATTGCACAAAATCCATAAGTAAAATATACAGTGAGTGAAAGCCCATGCTGTGGCCATACGTAGATTTCTTTCCTTGAGCTGGCATGCTGATTGAAAGACATCTAGCAGATATCTCTATCCATTCTATGTGAGGATGGACAAATCTTCCATGCTAGCTCTTGTATTCTGACGGCCAGCACCCACGGCTGCTTGAATACCCAAACGGTGACTGCATCTGATTTTTCATCTGGCTCCTTTGGCAGCTCGATTGGACAATCAACTTTTGGTCAAGCCCAGTGGTGCCAATGTTTGAGTCATGTATGGCAGCCTTTAAAGTTATGGAGAATTCCATCCCCTCTCCTCCTTCCCATTGGTTCTGCTTCCTTCTATAAAAAATCGGTGCTGTCCAGTACTAGGTGTCAGCTGCAGTCTCACATTTCCTTGGGATACCCAGCTCTATGGTCAGCTGCAAGATGTTTCTATGGGCTTGGCATAGCTTAAAATATAGTATATGGCATTTCTGGTATTCAGGAGCAAGATTTTAAACCTGAGTAAACTTTCTCTTGTAAAGGCCCATGAAATAAATCTGTACGTCAGACCTGAACAATACATTAGGGGTTTATTTACGGAAGCTAGGGAGTGCAAAATCAGGCTCACTTCTGCATAGAAAACAATCGGCTTCTAACCCCAGCTTGTTCAATTAAGCTTTGGCAATAAAACCTGGAAGCTGATTGGTTTCTATCCAGAAGTGAGCCTGATTTTGCACTCTCCAGCTTTAGTAAATCCCTTTGTGTTAACTGAAACAATATTGGCGACTAATGTGCAATTTTTTCAGATTTATAAATCTGCCGTTTCCAGTATTTAAGGAAACCTGTTACAGAGAGAAATAAGCAGACTTCCATAATGCTGATTTGCTGGCTTCAGTGACATTGGGAGTCACTGACTGAGAACACAATTTCAGATTAAGGGCTCTGACTTACCTGGCTGCCTGATTGTTCCAGGTCAGTGACTGTTATGCTGTTGCTGTGAGTTTGATCCCTTCAGCCAAACAACTGCCAGTTTCAGGAGGAGTTAAGCTCCTATTACATGACTATGCTTGCTTTGTAGCAGTGATGGTTGTGTTATCGGTCATTGTAGGCTGGAAACAGGCAGAGCGGAGACTGGCTGTAATGTTTGGTAAAACTGCTCGACCACAAGTCCGTGTTTTTTTTTTTTTTTTTTTTTTTTTTTTTTTTGTTCCAGCACAACATCCCAAAAATAAAGCTTTGGAAAAGCTTCAAATTGTTTATCTATGTTTCTGTATATTGTGTTATAAGACCTTACATAAATTGGCTAATTTGTTTTACAGTTGTATGATTAGTGATGCCATTCCTTTACAGGAGCAGTATTTTGCAGTTTTATGCAGCATGTAGGTGCAAGTTGAAGGAAGGTATCTAATGTAAATCAGGTTTTATGTATTTTTCTACTTTAGTGTTTGTTTTTTACCTAAATTTACATCGGTTAACAGCCAATTACATGCATTTCCTACTAAATAAACTGAGCAAAAACGCATATACTGCTTTTGTATACTGCATGTATTGTGTTTCATATAGAAACATGAAGTAGTGAATAAGGTGAATGGCACCATTGCTGTGTGCAATAATACTGACTGCTACATGTTTCCTCGGATGAGTGAGGTCAGAAGCAGTTATGTGCAGACTTATCATAGATCATCTATTAACAGCCTTGTTTGTGTAGCTGAAGGAAGAAAATGTCCTGTCTAGCTTGCTCCTTTTTACCATTTCAAAGCCAACTTCAGGAATTCAGACAATCTACCCTTGCAGTAATTGGCATTATATTATGGCGTACCCAGTGCCGGGACAAGGTCATCCAGCGCCCAGGGCAAAGATGCCAAACTGCGCCCCCCTTTCCCTTAGGGTTAGGGTCAGGGTGCCCCCCACCCCTGCAATAAACCATTGTGCTAGGGGCAGCTTCCCCTCCTGCCCACCCCTTGTCCCGGCCCTGGGCGTACCATGCTTCTCCTTTTTTAAAGTCAAAATTGTGATTCCTTTCTTTGTTGCCTGTTGGCATCCTTGCCCTACAACACATTAGAAAAACTGACTTGCTAGGTTTCCGGATAAAGGCACTGAAAAGTTAGTGGCAAAAACAAATCCATGTGCACCAAGGAAGTTCTCTATTCTAGAATTGTTTTTTTTTTATTTGGACAAAATATACCCAGACCTGTGTTAAATCAAAGTAAAGACCCTTTTAGGGCCAGTTCACACCAGGAACATCCAGTGTTCCTGTGCAATTTTACATGTGGTGCAATTTGTACCTGTTTCTTTTAAATGGGATGAGTTGCACTGAAACTACACAAATATTGCAAGCGCTACTTTAAAAAAAATATTGCAACCAGATTGCATGGTTTATATTATTATTATTATTATTATTATTTATTATTATTATTATTATTATACACAATTTAGATAGCGCTAACAGTTTACGCAGCGCTTTACAATGTATAGGGGGGGACAACACAATTACAATACAGTTCAATACAAAAGGTACAGGAGGGCCCTGCTTGTAGAGCTTACATTCTAAAGGGAGGGGGTGGTGGTACAAAAGGTAATAACTGCAGAGAATGATTTGATGGGGGTGGCTTGTTACTTCTGTACCATGCAATCCAGGGCAAACAAACGCACTGCGTTTGAGGTAACATGGACATCGGCTGCAGATCGCACCTGCAGTGCAGGAAACATGCACAAAACGCAGGTGTTCCTGCACTGTGATCTGTTTTACAAACAAAAAAACTGAAGAGGAGCTGAAAAGTTTTTTTTTTTATAAATTTTTTACTTGGAGCGTTTTTGTAGTTGGCACAATATGATTTGCGAATAACCCAGAGAAATAAAAAAAAAGTCAAACCACAATTCATTTAGGTGATTTACTAAAAGCAAATACTGTGCACTTTGCAAGTGCAGTTGTTTTTCCCCAGAGCTTGGTGAATGTGGTGATGCTTTTCATTGAAAAGAATATCCAATAAGGTACAAAAACAATAAACAACATTTTTGTTTGCACATGATTGGATGATAGAAATTAGTGCATGTGGTAAAAACACTGCTGATTTCCGTGGAAAATGAGTGCAACTGCACTTGCCTTTAGCAAATCAACCCACATCAGAGTCCTACCTTAAGGCATGGTTCCCACTCGAATGCCCCTTTTTCATCTGTCCTTGGGGTTGATGTACTAAAACTAGTGCACTTAGTCTGATGCAGCTGTGCATGGTGGCCAAACAGCTTCTAACTTCAGCTTGTTCAATTAAGCTTTGGCAACAAAACCTGGAAGCTGGTTGGTTTCTCTGCAAAAGTGAGCCTAATTTTGCACTCCCCAGCTTTAGTAAATAAACCCCCTTATGTCAGATTCCACAGCAGAGTTGTTGGGCCCTTTTCATCAGGCTTCTCCTTTTATCACAGTGGAAGCTGGGTAAAATCTTCCAGTGGGCTGCAGTTTGGAGACCCCCTGCACAAGGAGTACTTGATCTTGCCTGGCATATCGCTCCAAAGCGATATGCTTTTGAAAGTGTCCCAGGTAGCTCCTGTCATACTCTCAACTTTTGGATAACAGAAGAGCCATAAATTCACCATTTACAGGAATAGCTCCTGAAATGTACTTTTACAGTCGTAAATTGTAATTGTAATCATCAGTGTATGAAGCACACTGCACTTTAGGATTAGTGGTCATTTAAATCAGCAGATTTTTCTTCAGGAACTCTGAGCAGACCAGTTTTCCAAGAAAGTAATCTGCCTGCTGTCCTGGAATGACCCTGAGCTGCTCTTGGCTTCACTAGCAGGTCTTCAGTGCTCTACCTTTTTACATGCTGACTATCCACTCTGTTCTATTACATTAATGATTTCATGTAACATTGACAAGGAGGAATCAATCTGTACAACCCTGTAACTTGGTCCAGTAAAGGTCTATTTATTTTAAAGGAACCTGCCAGAACAGAGACACGAGGGCTGCATTGGTTTAGGGAGTGCTTGCTGTGGTGCAGTTATATTCAGCCTTTTAGCAATAAATGTTTTACTGATCCATAACCAGTACTTGGTAATCTCAATTTATTTCAGGTCAGTGATTTACATAAGTAGGAAAGCAAGGAACAACATGGCAACCTGGATCTTACTGCTTCAAAAATTTACTTTGCAATGGTGTATGTAATCTGGACAGGGTTCCCTTTTAGGTTGATATCTGGCTGAACTCCCCCCCCCCCTCCCCCAATATTATTATGCCATGACAGTGGTTTGGATGTTTTTCCATTAATGAACACCTGTCATGAGAAAAATAATGGGGTGCCATAGCAGAGCCACTGCCTAGTTTCCTGGCTTCAATACTTCTGGTTTATTAAGGAATAACAGTTGGTGAAAAAGAAAATGCAGAAGGCCTATATCGGAAAGCTGCTGATACACAAAGTTTTCTGTAAGGCAAGCCTATCATTTTGCCCACCCATGCTAAACTCCACGGATGGAAGAATCTCCCCTGCAACAGCTGTCAGAATACAGCAGTGGCTGCATCTGGGAAATGAAAGGTTGGTCTTTGCTAAGACACCCCACATACATTCCAACAGGGTACTCGCCCAGCTCGTATGCTGCAGTAGAAGAAAAATTGTCCAGACGGCCCCCCTTCCAAACGATCCACTTTATTGTACATTCATAACCCTACGGTTATGAATAAGCGCTAAAAGTGTCAACCTCTCCTCCACTGTCTTATCCTGCCTTGGATTTTATGTCTAATGTACAATAAAGTGAATTGTTTGGGAGTGCGGCCATCTGGACATTGTTCTTCTAGTGGCTTCATCTGATTGGATGCATCTACTGTTCAGCAACCATTTTTCTGTCTCCTTTGATATTCAGATCAAAGTATATTGGGCAGGAGGATGACAACAGGGCAATCCACAGCTCAAATTTTGTCCAGTTCATGAGGAACTGGCAAAATATGCAGTGTACAGCCAGCTTATATTTTGTGGCTTAATACATCAGTATTAAGTATCTAACATTTTTAACCACTTCCCGACCGGCATACACAGATATACGTCGGCAGAATGGCACGTACAGGCAGGAGAGCGTATATACAAGTCCCTCCTTAATGCCTGTCGTGCCATTGGGAGCGGCGCGCTCCTGCGCTGGTCGGGACCCCCGTGAGGCCGACCGCAGATCCTGCGGACTCGATCGCCGTGGGGACACCCGCGGTCGTCTCACGGGAAGGCTGAACGGGGAGATGCGGAAGTACACAGCATCTCCCCGTTCTGCCTAGCAACTAGTGACGCTGATCTCTGCTCCCTGGAGCAGAGATCAGCATTCACTAGCTGATGGCCACGCCCCCCCCCCACAGTAAGAAACACACCCCTAGGCATACTTAACCCCTACACTGCCCACTTGTGGTTAACCCCTTCACTGCCAGTGTCATTTATACAGGAATCAATGCATTTAAATAGCATTGATTGCTGTATAAATGACAATGGTCCCAAAAATGTCCGATGTGTCTGCCATAATGTCGCAGTCACAAAAAAACTAATAAATTATTAAAAATGCTATAAAACTATCCCCTATCTTGTAAACGCTATAACTTCTGCGCAAACCAATCAATCGCTTATTGCGATTTTTTTTTTTTATTTATTTATTTATTTATTTATTTACCAAAAATATGTAAAAATACGTATCGGCCTAAACTGAGGAAAAAAAATGTTTTTTTATATATTTTTGGGGGATATTTATTATAGCAAAAAATAATGTGTTTTTTTTCAAAATTGGCGCTCTTTTTTTTGTTTATAGCGCAAAAAATAAAAACCGCAGGGGCGATCAAATACCACCAAATGAAAGCTCTATTTGTGGGGGAAAAAAAGGACGTCAATTTTGTTTGAGAGCCACGTCGCACGACCGTGCAATTGTCAGTTAAAGCGACGCAGTGCCGAATTGCAAAAAGGGGCCTGGTCCTTTGGCTGCAAATTGGTCCGGTCTGAAAGTGGTTAAAGAGTCCACAAATGCAACCTACCTAATGTGTTTTTTTTTTTTTATTATTATTTATTTAGGGAAGGGTTAACACTTTTTTTAAGTTGAGTTTTTTTTTTTTTGTTCTGCATCCCATGGGGGGGGGGAATTGTTCACTTCTTTTCCTAAAGATGCAACAAAATGGAGGCTATCTCCACAAAGTAATGTGATTTTCCCCTTTTGGGGTGCACCCACACTGGCAGTCTTGACCGAGACCAGGTACGGTTTACCCCCTTGGTCTGGTTGGTGTAGTGTGCTCTGAACTGAGTTTGGGATCACTTGGAACAGGTGGTCCTGGCATGGTTCACTTGTGGTCCAGTATGGTTTGCTTCAGTGTGAGTGCAAACTGTTCCTGAGCACAGAAGCAGGGATCACTGTGGTCTGGATGGCAGACGTGATGATGTACTGTAAGTTTACCTGGGAACACTTGCTTATAACCCAATGTGAGGGCGAGCCAGCAAGGGGGTGGGGAGGGTGAATAATCAAACTTGGCCATGGGTCCGTTTAACTGTGCCCACCCTTGGATAGAACAGGTGTCCCCCATTGGAGGACTTACCCTCCACCTCTTGTTCTGGTGACAATTTGGATTTTCCATCATTTTATGTGTCAGTAGCCAGGCAAAAAGCAAGGGATCTATGTAGTGGGGGACAGAAAATGCAGAGGTAAAAAAAGACATTTCGGCTATAGATATACTTTGACACTACCTCCACTATATTTTATGTGGGTTTCAACCACAGCAGGGCACTCCCAGTTTTGTAGACCTATACTATATCATTCTACATGCCTCCTTGTGTGGGTGGAATGTTTGCTGAGAATTGTTCCCATGTGTACATGTAGCTATTACAAATCTCCTTTGACACAGTACAATATGCCAGTCAGCGGTACACTGGCAGGCAGAACAAGCAGCATGTGCAGGACAAATGTTACTACATATTAGGGCCTCACAGCAGCAACAACCGCAAGATACATTCCAGCGTCCCGAGGAAATCTCCGCAGCTGTGACAAACTATGCACAGGAGTCATCTCGGAGCACAATGGCTGCACAGTGTGGCGTCCATTCCCAGGGAGACTTTTGCTTCTTTGTTTTTATGTATGTGTACGTTGTTTAATATAATTGCATATTTTTTCCATTTGCGTTCAGCAGTTCCAAACTTGCTGTATTCAAAGGTTATTCAAGACTTTCTGACTGAGTTACTCAAGCAGCGTGTAACTTCACATTGATTCTCTTAAGAGGAGGTGACAGAATGAATGGTTGTTATAAAATGTACTTCTATACTAGAGGACTCTGACACTTATCTAATAACATGCTGTCATAGCTCTTATAAAAACAATTAGGTCATGGCTGTGATTCATGGTATAGGCGCTGCTATGATAAGGGTTAAGTAATAAAAATGGCATACATGTGGTCCCATCTTAAAGTGACACTAAACTCCGGAGTAAAAAAATTGAAGTTTGAGCTTTGTAAATCCCCGACTGGGTGAACAAAATATCTTTTGGCAGGTAATACAGCGTCCTTATATGTATTTTGGTTTGAAATGTGCTATTCAAACTAGTTGATTGAGAAAAAAAAAATAATAATATATGAATATTTGTCACTTTAGGGTGGTAAGAGCCACAATTTAGGAGATTGCCATGAAATGTGTGGGGTTTCCCACACAATGTATAACCTGTGGGGTGCAAAATAACTAAGATCAATGTCACCTGGAAGAGAAAAAATAAAATATTTCAGTGTGTTGGAAATTTTAGTTTGACAAAATGGGCCCAGAAGACCCGAGGGTGGAATTGTTTGCAGATCAGGACTCTTCTTGTACCTGTGTTCTTCCTACTCAAGGCTTGCTATTCAGTATTTCTATTTGTAAGACACTGGAGGTTTTCCTCAAGCTGAAATGCCTTACCTACACCAATAGGTGCACAGCAGATGTGCGGTCAATATGAAATAACATCATTTTCTAAACTTTATAAAAATATTTATGTGCCTTTAGTATTTTATCTATAGAGTTTTTACATGTGTAGCCCCCTTTTGGGGGAGGTTATGGGTTATTGCGCTCCCCAAAGAGGATATTGCATTTTACCTGTAGGTAAATAAGAAAATCATAACCTTCACTAAGGCCCCATTCTAAACTGCCAGTAAAACACTGAGTGATTTTGATGAGCTTTCCTTTAATTTCACCGCACTGCCCCTGCTGATAATAAAGTTGGAAGTGCCTCCACCCAGGACAGGGTCTCTGTGAACATAGGGAATCGCTTTGTGGGAGATTAATCAGTAATCTAATCAAACTAATTGGGAGCAGAGGAACCAGCATATACAGTAACATTCATTTTATAAATACACAGAATTATGGCAATAATACAAGTTTTATATAAGAAAAGATTTAATAATACCACATATGTCCAATGTACAAATGGGTATTATCAGCAAAGAGCCCATCATGAGTCCTTATGGAATCATGCACTTATACTCAGGTATATATACTGTAGCTGTTCAATAATACTACTGATACCTTCAAATTAATGTTGCAACAAAGTTCAGTTGCAGGGGCCCCTGATGATCTTGGTGTCGGAGACCATGTAGGCAATATCTGCGATGATGGGGACACCCTCCAGCTGTTGTTCCACCAGCCTGGAATGCAGATTTTCACCAGCAAAAACTGGTGTGGCAGTGGAGCCAGCCTATCTATTCTGCCTCTTAGTCAATAGTAGCTTTTAATCTGTTAACCGGACCTCTAACTACCAAGTGGCTCACAGATGCCTAACATGCCTCTAGCCTATGCTGACTATAACCTTAAGCTAAAACTAGCTATATAATTCCAGCCAAGAAGGAACAGGATTACCTAAAATAACAGGAGTTGCATATAAACTAAATTTAAAAAAAAAAAAACAGGTTCACCTACTAACATATAGCAAGGTAACCACTAAACATTCACACAATATCACAGACCTAATTATCTGGTCTAGTGTACAGTATGTAACATAACGTCTGTCACCAGTCTTTATATATATATATATATATACCCAGAAGATATGGGCAACAATAGTAAACTATTAAAAATAGGAGCACTTGCCTAACAATCCCTGCTTCTGGTCTGGATTTAGCAACAGCTCTTCCATAAACAGGATGTGTCTTAGGCTTTTTCTGTCTTCACTTCACCTCCTTCTGGGGTTTCCAACCCAACAACCAAAAACAGGAAGTGCTACACATAATTAATCCTATGATAAGCAGCACAGCTATTTACCAATACAGACAGTACAGGGCGCAGATCCCTACCTAGGATAATTTAAAGCTGAATTTTAGGTATGACATTTTTTACATTGGTCCAGCTCGTACCAATGTATCTTTGTATGCCAGTGCCATACCTATGGGATCCCTATGGAAGATGGAAATCACTGTAGTAGGCACTGCGACTACAGTGGGCTCAACTAGCTTCCAGGTCCCATGCCCAGCGGCTGCCCCTGCTGGTTACTTAACGCTGGAGGACACTCACCTGGCACAGGTGCCCCTTTAGAGAGCACTTCTCGCCACCATTTTCAATCAGAGAATGCTTTGTATTACCTGAATGTCCCCATGCTGAGTGAGTGACCTGTGTTCACAATGCAGCAGTGCAACCACTTGGCAGTGGACCCAGAAGCTAGTGGAGATCACTCTGGTAGCAGTGCCTACCACAGTGATTTCCAGCTTTCACAGGAAATCCACAGGTGTGGCACATGCATATTTACATCCCAAAATATATCTAATTTCGTTGAATGTTTCCTCCAGACTGCATTGGCGATGGAGCATGGTGTGACTAATTGTTAATACCTGAACCAAACTACAACACAGATGGAAATGCCTCCAAATAGTGTAATTTACACAAGCAGCAAATAACAGCATCAAGTAGAGATCATGCAATCATACATGCTACATACTAAATTTACATTTAGGCCTCATGTACACTGCTCTTCCATAAACAGCTCTTCCATAAACAGGATGTGTCTTAGGCTTTTTCTGTCTTCACTTCACCTCCTTCTGGGGTTTCCAACCCAACAACCAAAAACAGGAAGTGCTACACATAATCATATGATAAGCAGCACAGCTATTTACCAATACAGACAGTACAGGGCGCAGATCCCTACCTAGGATAATTTAAAGCTGAATTTTAGGTATGACATTTTTTACATTGGTCCAGCTCGTACCAATGTATCTTTTTGTATGCCAGTGCCATACCTATGGGATCCCTATGGAAGATGGAAATCACTGTAGTAGGCACTGCGACTACAGTGGGCTCAACTAGCTTCCAGGTCCCATGCCCAGCGGCTGCCCTGCTGGTTACTTAACGCTGGAGGACACTCACCTGGCACAGGTGCCCCTTTAGAGAGCACTTCTCGCCACCATTTTCAATCAGAGAATGCTTTGTATTACCTGAATGTCCCCATGCTGAGTGAGTGACCTGTGTTCACAATGCAGCAGTGCAACCACTTGGCAGTGGACCCAGAAGCTAGTGGAGATCACTCTGGTAGCAGTGCCTACTACAGTGATTTCCAGCTTTCACAGGAAATCCACAGGTGTGGCACATGCATATTTACATCCCAAAATATATCTAATTTCGTTGAATGTTTCCTCCAGACTGCATTGGCGATGGAGCATGGTGTGAATAATTTTTAATACCTGAACCAAACTACAACACAGATGGAAATGCCTCCAATCAGTGTAATTTACACAAGCAGCAAATAACAGCATCAAGTAGAGATCATGCAATCATACATGCTACATACTAAATTTACATTTAGGCCTCATGTACACTGCTGCTGGTAAACGGACGTTCAGAGGCAGTTGGCTGCTATTTTCGGCTGCCCCCTGAACTCTTCCAATGTTATCTTATGTGTACATGTACACAGGTTCGTTTAATGTATTTTTTAGGCAGTTGCGTTTATAGGCTTTTCTTTGAAGGCAAAAAAATGAGTTCAGGGGCTGAAGTTTTCATTGTTTCAGACGCCAAACGCGCTAACTCGTGTTTAGCTGCGCTTCGTTTACAGGTGTTTTTCATTTTTGGCTATTTTGAATTTTTTTTTTTCTTTTTAAACGTGACAAAACAAACGTTTTAAACGTGGGTTACTCGTTCAGGAGAGGTTGTAAAAACGTCCCATGTAAATGAAGCCTAAAACTGCACAATATATGGTTATTTTTTTCCATTTATTAAGCAATCAGCTGCTACACATAATAATAATTGATAGTGAAGCACAATTGAACCCCTAAAAATCAACTAAATAGTGCTAGTTCTTAGTGTGCCCATAGACATTTCGGGGGGGGGGGGGGGGGGGGGGGGTGATTGGAATAGATTGTCCTTTCACTGTTGTTTTCAGCCTGTTAGACTGGAGCTGGAGGCACTAGTAGATTGCCTTCCTACTGTGCTCTGTAGGTTGAACATAACCAGTTGACCATTCATGTGTAGGAACCTGGCCACAAACAGTTGGATCATCTCTATCCAACTTCTGACTGCAGAAAGACTTTGATATGCAGGCCCAGAATCACTGGTTCACAGGTTTGGGATTAGGGCAGGTAGGTGTCACCTCCATGTATCTCCATACTATGATTTCACTTATAACGAAAAAGTATCTGTAAGCAATTGCTTTTTTTTTTTTTAACTATTCCTCCTAATAAACATACTTATACCATTACTTTTTTTGTGTTTTGTCTTACATTTGTTTTCCCATGACATTCCTTTTGAGTGTTGTCTTCCATTTGTGTTCACATTACATTCCAGCTAAGCTTATTCTGGTAGAAAGTATGTTTCATCACAGGAGTGGTCAGCCATAGACAATGTTCTTAGAAATCTTGTTTTTGTGCTCCTAATTGAAACCATGCAGGTGAAATAACTTTTCAGAAATTAGCATGCACTGAAAGCAGTCTGCTTAGAAAAAAATACATATATACTATGAAAGCCATGCCAGATTGTACTGTATTTTTTATTTTTATTTATTTATTACAGGATTTATATAGCGCCAACAGTTTACGCAGCGCTTTACAATATAAAAAGGGAGACAATACAGTTATAATACAAGAGGATTAAGGGGGCCCTGCTCAGAAGAGCTTACAATCTAATAGGTACTAAATCTTTTTTTCACCTGCAGAGAAACCATTGTAGCCCTGACCTTACAACCGTTACCTTTCTTGATGGTGTTATGTTTACAGCGGAAATGATGTTCATACCGCCTTAAGGTCATTATTACAAGTTTTAACTAAGACTTTGAAGGTTATTCTTTGTACATCTGCCCCACCGAATGTCCCTGTAGACTGTAATATGTCACGTGGGCTGTGCTATTTGTCAGTAGATGTTGTCACAGAAATGATCACTATTCTCACAGGTCAGCTCTAGCACATAAACATACACTGCTGTTTCTGATCTGTATGATGTTTTTCTCCAAATTACTTTCTATTCAGTCATGTTCAGCTTAAGGCAAAATCTGCCAAACCAATAAACCTAAAATCATGTCTAACTTGTCCAAACCCACACAAAGTCTCAGAGCAGGATGCTGGAGGCTTGACACATCTTGTGTTGCTTCCAAATGACTAAGGCCTGCAGCCCCAGGAGAAGACACGGGAAGTTGTTGATTGTCCTGCACTTTTTCACATTTAGACTGAAGAGTTCGCATTTGCTGATCTGCTTGGACATCATATAGGGGAACACACTGAAACATATCTGTAAATCTAAGATGCAGCTTCCTGGGTCTATTACTCCTAGACAGATACATGTTGAAAGTGTTATACAATTTCCTAGAGCAAGCGGTGCCTTGTGGTATTACAATTATAGAATTTAATGGATTTGTCATTTAGTTCCTCAAGGTTCATAAAATCCTGTGTCCAATATCCGTGAATATCACTGAGAACAGAAAAAGCTGATGTCAAGACATATTCAATTACACTAGTGGCATCTAAAATTTGTGTTTTTTCATGAAAACATACTTGTATTCATGATTGAGATTAGGCTTAGGTAAGTCTTACTTAGGGGGGGGGGGGGGGGGGCAGAGGGAATGGGAGGCTGCACACTGAAGTATTTTTTTACCTTCATGCATAGAATCGGCTTTCAGCTTTTCAGATTCAGCCTTTAGAACCACTTTAAATTGTGATAATAATGCATTTGAACACTGTTTAAAAGCAGCTGAAATTGTTATATAATGGCCCTACATATGGCCAGCATAAGAGTTTCCAAGTAATATTTCACCAGTCAGCCCTGGCAAAATGATCTGTTTAGATCAGGGGTCTCAAACTGGTGGCCCTCCAGCTGTTGTGAAACTACAAGTCCCATGAGGCATTGCAAAGTTGACAGTTACAAGCATGACTCCCACAGGCAGAGACATGATGGGACTTGTAGTTTTGCAACAGCTGGAGGGCCGCTAGTTTGAGACCCCTGGTTTAGATATTGGCATTCCAAGATTATATGTTTAAAAAAAAACAAATTTATGAAGCTTGCATTATCCTAACAAATAAATCCTCCATGGAGTTTATGTAGAAAACCCCCGGTCATTTAGTTTCCTTTTTTGGATAAGATATTTGTACATGTAATAAAGCTGTTCAATACAATATTTCTTTAAGTTACTGTAGCCAGATGCTTGGCTACAGCAATATGGAGATGGAAGCATTGGCCTTTATTCTTCTCTCCCTCTACTGAGATATTGATGCTGCACCATCCTCCTCTGGCCTGCAGGGGGACAAGTAATGTCAAGGAAGCCCAAAGACTTCTATGCAGAGTGCTGAGAATCCTGTGAGTTGTAGTTTGAAACAGCAGCCATATAATGGCTACACTATAATGGTTACACGACAGATCCCATCGGGCACTCTGCAGTAGAAGTAGTGGAGAGATGATTTTGAATAAACTGCCTGGGAATGTTCTTCCTCTTGGCACAGAGAGAGTACATCTGTCTGAATATTCGCCTGCCAGCTGGAGACCATACCGGCAGAGATCAGAGCCTGAGAATGGGAGTGAGGACACCCAGGGGCAGCACAGCTCTGCCCACATCACAGCACCTGCACCCCTGCCACAGGGAAACTGGAGCATCCACTCACCCTCTGCTTCCCACCACTGATCACCAGAAGCCTTCGAAGAGGGACCAAGGAGCTCCCCTTCTACAGCGAGGGGGTCACTCCAGCATCCCAGGAACTGATGAGAGGGCAATTTTCTCATTGCTGATACTGCTAGCAGGGACTGGGCCACTGAGAGCAGGACACCAAGTGTACCCAATCAATACCTCACCTATACTGCACTCTATTTTTTTTATTCCAAACTTAGGCTGCACCTATACCAACCCTATACCATATTATACCCAACCTTTACTGGATCAGAACCACCATCTACCTTGCACCTATGCCGAGCCTATACTGTATCTATACTGTATCAACTGTCGTTGAATGCACTGACACTCTTAAAGGGCCCCGACAGCCAGCATCTCAAAAGACTGCCCCTCCCATAATAATTATTCTGCAAGCCCTCTTTGTTCCCTTGTACCCTTCGCTACTATCCCCCTCCTCTTTTGGACAGTGTATACCCAGTCAGTCTAGGACAGTGGTTCTCAACCTCAGTCCTAATTACCCCCAACAGGCCATGTTTTGGGAATTTCCCTTAGATAAAATAGCTGTCCAAAATACCAAGCCATTGACTCTGATTTAAAGCACCTGTGCAAGATAAAGGAAAACCTGCAAACATGGCCTGTTGGGGGTAATTAGGACTAACATTGCTGCCATAAATACACTCTGGCAGTATGGTTTCAGCACTTAGTAGATTAAACTTAAAGCAGAGTTCCACCCTAAAGTGGAACTTCCGCTCATCGGAACCCTCCCCCCCCCTCCGGTGCCAAAGTTGGCACCTTAGAGGGTGAGAGGGGTGCAGATACCTGTCTAAGACAGGTATTTGCACCCACTTCCGGGCATAGACTCCCACGGGAGTCTATGCCTCTTCCTGTCCCGCCACGCTGTCTGCTGGGACACACACGGGTCCCAGAGACAGCGCGGACGATTCCCATTGCACTGCGCGACTCGCACATGCGCAGTAGGGAACCGGGAAGTGAAGCCGCAACGCTTCACTTCCCGATTCCCTCAACGAGAATGGTGGCGGCAGCAGCCGAGAAACGAGCGATTTCTCGACTTCGGCTGCCGACATCGCTGGACCCTGGAAGAGGTAAGTGTCCATTTATTAAAAGTCAGCAGCTGCAGTATTTGTAGCTGCTGGCTTTTAATTTTTTTTTTCAGTGCAATCCCTCTTTAACTTCTGCTCACTGCTCCACTTGAGGTGGCCTTACTACTTTTATGCTGATCTAGATGCCAAATGTCAACTTGAGCCTAACCCTTACTGTTAATCACTTTGTAGGACACACTGTGTTATTACCATTGTTAATCAATGTTAGGCTTGCCTAGTTACCAACCAAATTGGTTGACAATATTTTAAGTTTGTCTTTGCTACCTGGTTTGTGTCTGTTTTGTTTGATATAGTGCTACTACTGGGTACTAAGTATTACCTTTAGAGGTTTTCTGTGATGTTGTATGTTTGTACACTCAACCTGGTGTGTTAGAGGGGCTAAAGGTTTTTGTAAAAAGGTTGAGGCAGAGAACAGAGGACCCATCCTAATCAGTGGCTCCTATGGGGTAGCGCTAAATTACTAATTTCTATTGCTAGCAAATGTCCTGATCAAAATTACCAATCACTGGCAATCTTTTAATTTTAATTCACATAGAATGCAATAGGGCCTATTTTACAGAAAACCCTCTGTTCAAGTGATATGGGAAGAGGAGGATAGAAATTGCGCTGTTCTTACTTTAAATGATCCAGACCCTCAAATTGTGTGAGGGTTTCCCAATATTGGTATGTGCTGAAGTGTTTGGAAAAGTGCAAATGTGCAAAACCTAACAATGTTAATGTCTAAAAAAGTGTAAAAAACATAAAAAAGCAAAAAAACACACTGTGATATGCTGCTGTGTAATAGTATAGTGTGAGCCTCCTATTCAGAGGACCACCATCGAATAATAATGGTAGTAAACAAACTTTAACATCAAAAAACATGTAACATAAAATAAAAAATATATATATATATATATTTTCCTGTGCAAAAATCAAAAGATTATAATGATGGTAGTACTATATTGAAGATCAAGCAGGGGCAGAGCCAGTGGATGAAGTCAGCCCCACCCAGAGTGCTGCATGCTGGAGCGGGATCAGTCTGCCTTCTCCTCTCCATCCTCCGGAAACATGGATTACTAATCTCCACCAAACACCCGTTCGATCAGAGGCTAGCCGCAAGGTGATCACTTATACCGCAGACACGGAAGCAAATTGAAGATACAGGACAACAGGCTTTCCCATATGCTACACAGTGGTTCATACTGTGAAAGTGGAATACCTCCTTGTGGGGTGAATAATAGCGGTGAGTGCGTTTCCTATGGGGCACCTTTTAAGAAGCACTTTATAAAGCGGAGCTCCACCTGTTTTATATATAAGAGCTCTATGTGATCAGATACAGTGGTGTGAAAAAGTGTTTGCCCCCTTCCTCATTTCCTGTTCCTTTGCATGTTTGTCACACTTAAGTGTTTCGGAACATCAAACCAATTTAAACAATAGTCAAGGACAACACAAGTAAACACAAAATGCAATTTGTAAATGAAGGTGTTTATTATTAAAGGTGAAAAAAAATCCAAACCATCATGGCCCTGTGTGAAAAAGTGATTGCCCCCTAAACCTAATAACTGGTTGGGCCACCCTTAGCAGCAACAACTGCAACCAAGCGTTTGCGATAACGTGCAATGAGGCTTTTACAGCGTCCTGGAGGAATTTTGGCCCACTCATCTTTGCAGAATTGTCCTAATTCAGTTACACTAGAGGGTTTTCGAGCATGAACGGCCTTTTTAAGGTCATACCACAACATCTCAATAGGATTCAGGTCAGGACTTTGGCTAGGCCACTCCAAAGTCTTCATTTTGTTTTTCTTCAGCCATTCGGTGGTGGACTTGCTGGTGTGTTTAGGATCATTGTCCTGCTGCAGAACCCAAGTTCGTTTCAGCTTGAGTACACGAACAGATGGTCGGACATTCTCCTTCAGGATCTCTTGGTAGACAGCAGAATTCATAGTTCCTTTTATCACGGCAAGTCTTCCAGGTCCTGAAGCAGCAAAACAGCCCCAGACCATCACACTACCACCACCATATTTTACTGTTGGTATAATGTTCTTTTTCTGAAATGCAGTGTTCCCTCTACGCCAGATATACTTGGACACGCACCTTCCAAAGAGTTCCACTTTTGTCTCATCGGTCCACAGAATGTTGTCCCAAAAGTCTTGGGGATCATCAAGATGTGTTGTGGAGAAATTGAGACGAGCTTTGATGTTTTTTTTGCTCAGCAGTGGTTTTCTCCTTGGAACTCTGCCATGCAGGCCATTTTTGCCCAGTCTTTTCCTGATGGTGGAGGCATGAACGCTGACCTTAACTGAGGCAAGTGAGGCCTGCAGTTCCTTGGACGTTGTTGTGGGGTCTTTTGTGACCTCTTGGATGAGTCGTCGCTGCGCTCTTGGGGTAATTTTGGGCGGCCGGCCACTCCTGGGAAGGTTCACCACTGTTCCATGTCTTCGCCATTTGTGGATAATGGCTCTCACTGTGGTTCGCTGGATTCCCAAAGCTTTGGAAATGGCTTTATAACCCTTTCCAGACTGATAGATCTCAATTACTTTCTTTCTCAATTGTTCCTGAATTTCTTTGGGTCTCGGCATGATGTGTAGCTTTTAAGGATCTTCTGGTGGACCTTACTGTGTCAAGCAGCTCCTATTTAAGTGATGCCTTGATTGTGAACAGGTGTGGCAATAATCAGGCCTGGGTGTGGCTAGAGAAATTGAACTCAGGTGTGGACAACCACAGTTATAGTATGTTTTAACAAGGGGGGCAATCACTTTTTCACACAGGGCCATGATGGTTTGGATTTTTTTTCACCTTTAATAATAAACACCTTCATTTACAAATTGTCCTTGACTATTGTTTAAATTGGTTTGATGTTCCGAAACACTTAAGTGTGACAAACATGCAAAAGAACAGGAAATGAGGAAGGGGGCAAACACTTTTTCACACCACTGTAGATGTTCTAGGTTTAAAACTGAATTTTTATTTTTTTTGTTTTAAATGCACCTTTTTTTTTTTCTTTCTTCTCTCTCTGCTTCCGGAGTGTGTCTTGCGGATATGGGCGGGGCTATCTCGTCACTTCCGCAACTCTTACTGTCTCCTGGGATCTTTTCTCATTGATCCCAGGAATCTGTGCAGCGGCCGGCTGCAAGTTATCGCAGGATTACGCAACCGAACCTGTTGACGGCGCTCCGATATTCCCTTACTGCGCATGCGCGAGATCGCAGCTAGAACGGCCGTTGCATGCTGGGAGATTTATGTCATAGAAGCCCGGAAGAGAATGCCTGTGGGCTTCACATGCCCACAGGCAAGATGGAAACGTTGTAGATCTTTTTTTATAAAGCAGTCTTTTATTGCCAAAAAGCAATGGGCAAAGAACAAAAAACGGAACATGTGAGTAACCTATTTAAACGCTAATTCGTTTTTAAATGTCCCAAAAAAAAAAAAAAAAAAACTCGGAGGCAGTGGAAACCCGCTTTAAGAATCACTGAATAACAATTTGCAGGAGCATTTTGTCACTTTATTTTGGACTTTGTAATACACCAGTATTTAAGGACTTTACATGTACGCTGGGTTTAGCACTATAGTACTACCATCATAATTTTGTGATTTTTGCACAGAAATATATATATATATATATATATATATATATATATATATATATATATATATATTTTTTTTTATATGCACATATGTTTTTTGATGTTAAAGTTTGTTTACTAACATTATTGTTAGATGGTGGTCCTCTGAATAGGACTATTACACAGCAGCATATCCCAGTGTGGACGCTGGACAGTGTTTTTTTACTTTTTTACACTTTTTGTTTTATTTAGACATTAACATTGTTAGGTCTTGCACATTTGCACTTTTCCAAACACTTCAGCACATACCAATATTGGGAATCCCTCACGCATTTCGAGGGTCTGGATCATTTAAAGTAAGAACAGCACCATTTCTTCCATCATCTTCCCATATCATTCTATTTTCACCCTAGGGAGGATTTATTGATAGAGGCTGCAGTTCTTTATGGTTTGCACTTTTTTCACCATAAGCGCGGGAGTTCATATCATTTTAACTTCCTCTGTTCAAGTGGTCAGCATAAAATTCCTTATACAGAGTCAGTTTTGTGAAGCCATTTTTTTTACTGCTTCAACATATTTTCTAACTGGTGATGAGTGAGTGTAAAATAGAGATTTGTGACTTCTATAATGCCAATCTGTACTGGTGTCATTGCTGATCCTCTGGTGCCTCTGTATCAACCCTGCCCCTAGCATAAAATGCCAGGCACTGCCATAGTTCTTGCACAATTTGGGAACAGTTTTGTTCTTCCCCACATGCTCCTATACCTGATTGTCTGTTTAATAATTAGGCGATGGTCTACACAGTAAGTAAAAGCTTTTGTAAAGGTCTCCTTCCCTCTACTTTCTGAATTTGTAAATACCTGTAAATATATTATGTGTGCACTTCCTACCCCTGGGTTCTTGACTTTGAGATCCTGGAAGGAGGAAGTGGAGAGAGAAACAAGGAGTCAGTCACATGTCCTTTCCATGCTGCTAATCCCCAAGCCAGAAGGGACTATTATGTAAGTACTCATATGATCTAATATATATTAAATTGTTAAATAGTTTAAAGTGATTGTTATTATTATTATTTTTTAAATGCATTTAAAAACAGGTTTATACTTACCTGCTCTGTGCAATTGAATTGCATAGAGCGGCCCCAAACCTCCTCTTCTCGGGTCTCCCGCTGGTGCTTCTGGCTCATCCTTTCTGGAGAGTGTCCCCATAGGAAGCAGCTTCCTATGGGGGAACTGGTGTGGACTCGCTCCCGAGTCTGGCTGTCTGCGTTTATGTATGAACCTCATTCCCAATCTTAGGCTTGAATTTCCACTGGTAAGATCTCCTGCTGGCAGGTGAATATTCAGACAGAGGTGCTTTCTCTCTATCTTCCATGGTACCAAGAGGTAGAACTTTCCTGGGCAGTTTAATAAAAATCATCTCTCCGCTCCTTCTACTGCACAGTGCCTATTGGGATCAGTAATGTAAGGAATCAATTGGCCCCATTATATGGCTGCCATCTCAAACTACAACTCCCAGAAATCTCAGCACTCCCTGCTGGTGAGAGAAGAATAGTGCAACATAACATCAGTATCTCAGTAGAGGGAGAGAAGAATAAAAGGCTATGTCTAGTTCTCCATATTGCTGTAGCCCAGCACCAAGCAGCCTAATCACTAAAATGGATCCCAATTTGCAATCAGGCCATGTTTTATTTTTTTTTAGAGATTGATACTTGTGATTTTCAAAAGCAACCATTTTTGCAAAACCAATTTTACCAAGTTAGACAGTAACCTTGCCTTGGAATATATAGCCTCCAAAGGTGGTTTTATGTAATACACAGCCCATACAGCAGTTTTAGTTTTAAACTAGTCGCAATCATCTTTATTCATGTTCACTGTCAGGTAAAACATAAGCAGCAAGGAAACATAAAATAAAAATAAAACTTACCGGTAACCTGTTTATTACTTGTTTCCAGAGCCTAAAATGGTTCTAAACAGTTTCTTAAAATCTAATTTGAGAAATCCCCAACTTTATGTTATCTGTTTCCCTTCACACAGCAGACCTAATTTTTTTTTCTATATTTCTTACCTTTTAGAGCTCTTTCATGCAAGCAGCTGCTGAGTAGGGATGGGCCCGGTGCTCGATGCGAACCCATGTTCGCATCGAGCACCGGGCGTTCGCTCGATCGGCGAGCCCAGAACTATTTGGGCCGTTCGCATCACATTCGTGTGATGCGAGCGGCCCCGCAATGCATTGCGGCCGGCGCGGCCGGCGCAGTGCATTGCTGGCTGATGATTGGCCAAGCATGCACTGTGACCCCGCATGCTTGGCCAATCACAGCGCCGGAAACTCGAAGAGCCATAATTGGCTACAGGCAGGACGCCTGTAGCCAATTACAGCTCAGGGGCTTTAGTACACGCCCCCTCTTATAAAAGGTCGCCACGCCGTCTGCGCCGGTCACATGCTGTTCCGGCGTAGATAGAGCAGGATCGTTCTGTGTCACTCTGCTGGATTTAGTTAGTTAGAGAGATTTACTTAGAGAGATTGAGTTAGATAGATTCATTTAGAAAGATTGATTTAGAAAGAGGGGCTTGTAGTGTGTTCGTGGCAGGCAGGCACTGGCAGCAAACAGAGCTCCTGTATTTTGTTCCCAGAAGCACCTATAGGACTTGCAGTGTGTTCGTGGCAGGCAGGCAGAGCTCCTATATTTTGTTCCCAGAAGCACCTATAGGACTTGTAGTGTGTTCGTGGCATGCAGGCAGAGCTCCTATATTTTGTTCCCAGAAGCACCTATAGGACTTGTAGTGTGTTCGTGGCAGGCAGGCAGGCAGAGCTCCTATATTTTGTTCCCAGAAGCACCTATAGGACTTGAAGTGTGTTAGTCCCATCACACAGACCTATATTTTCTTCCCAGAAGCACCTATAGGACTTGAAGTGTGTTAGTCCCATCACACAGACCTACATTTTCTTCCCAGAAGCACCTATAGGACTTGAAGTGTGTTAGTCCCATCACACAGACCTACATTTTCTTCCCAGAAGCACCTATAGGACTTGAAGTGTGTTAGTCCCATCACACAGAGATCATATATTTTGTTCCCAGAGGCACCTATAGGACTTGAAGTGTGTTAGTCCCATCACACAGACCTATATTTTCTTCCCAGAAGCACCTATAGGACTTGAAGTGTGTTAGTCCCATCACACAGAGATCATATATTTTGTTCCCAGAAGCACCTATAGGACTTGAAGTGTGTTAGTCCCATCACACAGACCTACATTTTCTTCCCAGAAGCACCTATAGGACTTGAAGTGTGTTAGTCCCACCACACAGAGATCATATATTTTGTTCCCAGAGGCACCTATAGGACTTGAAGTGTGTTAGTCCCATCACACAGACCTATATTTTCTTCCCAGAAGCACCTATAGGACTTGAAGTGTGTTAGTCCCATCACACAGAGATCATATATTTTGTTCCCAGAGGCACCTATAGGACTTGAAGTGTGTTAGTCCCATCACACAGACCTATATTTTCTTCCCAGAAGCACCTATAGGACTTGAAGTGTGTTAGTCCCATCACACAGAGATCATATATTTTGTTCCCAGAAGCACCTATAGGACTTGAAGTGTGTTAGTCCCATCACACAGACCTACATTTTCTTCCCAGAAGCACCCATAGGACTTGAAGTGTGTTAGTCCCATCACACAGAGATCCTATATTTTGTTCCCAGAAGCACCTATAGGACTTGAAGTGTGTTAGTCCCATCACACAGACCTACATTTTCTTCCCAGAAGCACCTATAGGACTTGAAGTGTGTTAGTCCCATCACACAGACCTACATTTTCTTCCCAGAAGCACCTATAGGACTTGAAGTGTGTTAGTCCCATCACACAGAGATCATATATTTTGTTCCCAGAGGCACCTATAGGACTTGAAGTGTGTTAGTCCCATCACACAGACCTATATTTTCTTCCCAGAAGCACCCATAGGACTTGAAGTGTGTTAGTCCCATCACACAGAGATCCTATATTTTGTTCCCAGAGGCACCTATAGGACTTGAAGTGTGTTAGTCCCATCACACAGACCTATATTTTCTTCCCAGAAGCACCTATAGGACTTGAAGTGTGTTAGTCCCATCACACAGAGATCATATATTTTGTTCCCAGAAGCACCTATAGGACTTGAAGTGTGTTAGTCCCATCACACAGACCTACATTTTCTTCCCAGAAGCACCTATAGGACTTGAAGTGTGTTAGTCCCATCACACAGAGATCATATATTTTGTTCCCAGAAGCACCTATAGGACTTGAAGTGTGTTAATCCCATCACACAGACCTATATTTTCTTCCCAGAAGCACCCATAGGACTTGAAGTGTGTTAGTCCCATCACACAGACCTATATTTTCTTCCCAGAAGCACCTATAGGACTTGAAGTGTGTTAGTCCCATCACACAGAGATCATATATTTTGTTCCCAGAAGCACCTATAGGACTTGAAGTGTGTTAGTCCCATTACACAGACCTACATTTTCTTCCCAGAAGCACCTATAGGACTTGAAGTGTGTTAGTCCCATCACACAGAGATCATATATTTTGTTCCCAGAAGCACCTATAGGACTTGAAGTGTGTTAGTCCCATCACACAGACCTACATTTTCTTCCCAGAAGCACCTATAGGACTTGAAGTGTGTTAGTCCCATCACACAGAGATCATATATTTTGTTCCCAGAAGCACCTATAGGACTTGAAGTGTGTTAGTCCCATCACACAGACCTACATTTTCTTCCCAGAAGCACCCATAGGACTTGAAGTGTGTTAGTCCCATCACACAGAGATCCTATATTTTGTTCCCAGAAGCACCTATAGGACTTGAAGTGTGTTAGTCCCATCACACAGACCTACATTTTCTTCCCAGAAGCACCTATAGGACTTGAAGTGTGTTAGTCCCATCACACAGACCTACATTTTCTTCCCAGAAGCACCTATAGGACTTGAAGTGTGTTAGTCCCATCACACAGAGATCATATAGTTTGTTCCCAGAGGCACCTATAGGACTTGAAGTGTGTTAGTCCCATCACACAGACCTATATTTTCTTCCCAGAAGCACCCATAGGACTTGAAGTGTGTTAGTCCCATCACACAGAGATCCTATATTTTGTTCCCAGAGGCACCTATAGGACTTGAAGTGTGTTAGTCCCATCACACAGACCTATATTTTCTTCCCAGAAGCACCTATAGGACTTGAAGTGTGTTAGTCCCATCACACAGAGATCATATATTTTGTTCCCAGAAGCACCTATAGGACTTGAAGTGTGTTAGTCCCATCACACAGACCTACATTTTCTTCCCAGAAGCACCTATAGGACTTGAAGTGTGTTAGTCCCATCACACAGAGATCATATATTTTGTTCCCAGAAGCACCTATAGGACTTGAAGTGTGTTAATCCCATCACACAGACCTATATTTTCTTCCCAGAAGCACCCATAGGACTTGAAGTGTGTTAGTCCCATCACACAGACCTATATTTTCTTCCCAGAAGCACCTATAGGACTTGAAGTGTGTTAGTCCCATCACACAGAGATCATATATTTTGTTCCCAGAAGCACCTATAGGACTTGAAGTGTGTTAGTCCCATTACACAGACCTACATTTTCTTCCCAGAAGCACCTATAGGACTTGAAGTGTGTTAGTCCCATCACACAGAGATCATATATTTTGTTCCCAGAAGCACCTATAGGACTTGAAGTGTGTTAGTCCCATCACACAGACCTACATTTTCTTCCCAGAAGCACCTATAGGACTTGAAGTGTGTTAGTCCCATCACACAGAGATCATATATTTTGTTCCCAGAAGCACCTATAGGACTTGAAGTGTGTTAGTCCCATCACACAGACCTACATTTTCTTCCCAGAAGCACCCATAGGACTTGAAGTGTGTTAGTCCCATCACACAGAGATCCTATATTTTGTTCCCAGAAGCACCTATAGGACTTGAAGTGTGTTAGTCCCATCACACAGACCTACATTTTCTTCCCAGAAGCACCTATAGGACTTGAAGTGTGTTAGTCCCATCACACAGACCTACATTTTCTTCCCAGAAGCACCTATAGGACTTGAAGTGTGTTAGTCCCATCACACAGAGATCATATATTTTGTTCCCAGAGGCACCTATAGGACTTGAAGTGTGTTAGTCCCATCACACAGACCTATATTTTCTTCCCAGAAGCACCTATAGGACTTGAAGTGTGTTAGTCCCATCACACAGAGATCATATATTTTGTTCCCAGAAGCACCTATAGGACTTGAAGTGTGTTAGTCCCATCACACAGACCTACATTTTCTTCCCAGAAGCACCTATAGGACTTGAAGTGTGTTAGTCCCACCACACAGAGATCATATATTTTGTTCCCAGAGGCACCTATAGGACTTGAAGTGTGTTAGTCCCATCACACAGACCTATATTTTCTTCCCAGAAGCACCTATAGGACTTGAAGTGTGTTAGTCCCATCACACAGAGATCATTTATTTTGTTCCCAGAGGCACCTATAGGACTTGAAGTGTGTTAGTCCCATCACACAGACCTATATTTTCTTCCCAGAAGCACCTATAGGACTTGAAGTGTGTTAGTCCCATCACACAGAGATCATATATTTTGTTCCCAGAAGCACCTATAGGACTTGAAGTGTGTTAGTCCCATCACACAGACCTACATTTTCTTCCCAGAAGCACCCATAGGACTTGAAGTGTGTTAGTCCCATCACACAGAGATCCTATATTTTGTTCCCAGAAGCACCTATAGGACTTGAAGTGTGTTAGTCCCATCACACAGACCTACATTTTCTTCCCAGAAGCACCTATAGGACTTGAAGTGTGTTAGTCCCATCACACAGACCTACATTTTCTTCCCAGAAGCACCTATAGGACTTGAAGTGTGTTAGTCCCATCACACAGAGATCATATATTTTGTTCCCAGAGGCACCTATAGGACTTGAAGTGTGTTAGTCCCATCACACAGACCTATATTTTCTTCCCAGAAGCACCCATAGGACTTGAAGTGTGTTAGTCCCATCACACAGAGATCCTATATTTTGTTCCCAGAGGCACCTATAGGACTTGAGTGTGTTAGTCCCATCACACAGACCTATATTTTCTTCCCAGAAGCACCTATAGGACTTGAAGTGTGTTAGTCCCATCACACAGAGATCATATATTTTGTTCCCAGAAGCACCTATAGGACTTGAAGTGTGTTAGTCCCATCACACAGACCTACATTTTCTTCCCAGAAGCACCTATAGGACTTGAAGTGTGTTAGTCCCATCACACAGAGATCATATATTTTGTTCCCAGAAGCACCTATAGGACTTGAAGTGTGTTAGTCCCATCACACAGACCTATATTTTCTTCCCAGAAGCACCCATAGGACTTGAAGTGTGTTAGTCCCATCACACAGACCTATATTTTCTTCCCAGAAGCACCTATAGGACTTGAAGTGTGTTAGTCCCATCACACAGAGATCATATATTTTGTTCCCAGAAGCACCTATAGGACTTGAAGTGTGTTAGTCCCATCACACAGACCTACATTTTCTTCCCAGAAGCACCTATAGGACTTGAAGTGTGTTAGTCCCATCACACAGAGATCATATATTTTGTTCCCAGAAGCACCTATAGGACTTGAAGTGTGTTAGTCCCATCACACAGACCTACATTTTCTTCCCAGAAGCACCTATAGGACTTGAAGTGTGTTAGTCCCATCACACAGAGATCATATATTTTGTTCCCAGAGGCACCTATAGGACTTGAAGTGTGTTAGTCCCATCACACAGACCTATATTTTCTTCCCAGAAGCACCTATAGGACTTGAAGTGTGTTAGTCCCATCACACAGACCTACATTTTCTTCCCAGAAGCACCTATAGGACTTGAAGTGTGTTAGTCCCATCACACAGAGATCATATATTTTGTTCCCAGAGGCACCTATAGGACTTGAAGTGTGTTAGTCCCATCATACAGAGATCCTATATTTTTTCTTCCCAGAAGCACCTATAGGACTTGAAGTGTGTTAGTCCCATCACACAGACCTATATTTTGTTCCCAGAAGCACCTATAGGACTTGAAGTGTGTTAGTCCCATCACACAGAGATCCTCTATTTTCTTTGCAGAAGCACCCATAGGACTTCTAGTGTGTTAGTGGCATCACACAGAGCTCCTATATTTTCTTCTCAGCAGCACCCACAGGACTTCTAGTGTGTTAGTGGCATCACACAGAGCTCCTATATTGTCTTCTCAGCAGCACCCACAGGACTTCTAGTGTGTTAGTGGCATCACACAGAGCTCCTCTATTTTCTTTGCAGAAGCACCCATAGGACGTCTAGTGTGTTAGTGGCATCACACAGAGCTCCTCTATTTTCTTTGCAGAAGCACCCATAGGACTTCTAGTGTGTTAGTGGCATCACACAGAGCTCCTATATTTTCTTCTCAGCAGCACCCACAGGACTTCTAGTGTGTTAGTGGCATCACACAGAGCTCCTCTATTTTCTTTGCAGAAGCACCCATAGGACTTCTAGTGTGTTAGTGGCATCACACAGAGCTCCTATATTTTCTTCTCAGCAGCACCCACAGGACTTCTAGTGTGTTAGTGGCATCACACAGAGCTCCTCTATTTTCTTTGCAGAAGCACCCATAGGACTTCTAGTGTGTTAGTGGCATCACACAGAGCTCCTATATTTTCTTCTCAGCAGCACCCACAGGACTTCTAGTGTGTTAGTGGCATCACACAGAGCTCCTCTATTTTCTTTGCAGAAGCACCCATAGGACTTCTAGTGTGTTAGTGGCATCACACAGAGCTCCTATATTGTCTTCTCAGCAGCACCCACAGGACTTCTAGTGTGTTAGTGGCATCACACAGAGCTCCTCTATTTTCTTTGCAGAAGCACCCATAGGACTTCTAGTGTGTTAGTGGCATCACACAGAGCTCCTATATTTTCTTCTCAGCAGCACCCACAGGACTACCGACTACAATGGCTGGAAGACCGCCAAGGGGAGGCAGAGCGTGCAGAGCCAAGAACACAGGGCAGGCAGGCTCTGTTTCTAGTGGACGTGGCCGTGGACGTGGTCGTGCATCGTCATCAGCACGTGGCCATGGGACACGCGCGTCTTTGTTTTCGGCAGCTGGACATGTGGAGCCGCATCATGCTGAAGGCTTGGTAGAATGGATGACCAAGCCCTCCTCATCCTCTCTCACCCAGGCTCAGGGTACTGGCAGAGCAGCTGCCAACGCGTACTCAATGGCATCATCAGCCACCCCTTCCCTAGACCCACCATGTCCTCCTGAGGAGTCCCCCGAACTCTTTGAGCACAGTGTTGGGTACATGCTCCAGGAGGATGCCCAACGATTCGAAGGCTCGGATGATGATACCCAGCTTGAGGAATCTGGCAGTACTGTTCCACCAGCTGCAGCTTACTGCCAGGTTTGCTCTAGTGGTGAAGAGGGAGGGGATGATGAGGTCACTGACTCCACGTGGGTGCCTGAAGGGAGAGAGGATGAGGAGGAGGACGAGGAGGAGGAGGATGCGGCGTCACATGTCCAACGAGGCAGGATGCCCCCTGGAGGCCAGGTAGAGGCCAGCACAGCAACTGTACAACACCGCAGAGCTCCGCCTGTGCAGGGCGCTGCCTCTGCACGTTATCAGAAAAGTTCTTTGGTGTGGGCCTTTTTTGAGACGAGTGCATCAGATCGCACCACTGCTATTTGCAATATTTGTCTCAAGCGAATCTCGCGTGGCCAAAACATCAGCCGCTTGGGCACCACAAGCATGACCAGACATATGTCGACCTGCCATGCAGCTCGTTGGCAGGCACACATAAAAGACCCACACCAAAGAACTAAGCGGACCTCTCCTTGCTCCTCATCAGCTGGGATCTCCATCCCCACTACACCTTCAGTCCTCTCTGAAAGCTGCTCTGAGAGGACTGAAGGTGTAGAATTAGGTGTGTCACAACCAAGTACTTGCAGTACACCGACGTCCGATTGCAGCAGGGAAATTTCCCTGCCCCAGCTGCTGGACCGTAGAAAGAAGTACACTCCCAGCCATCCACATGCCCAGCGGTTGAATGCTAGCTTGGCTAAATTGCTAGCACTTCAACTGCTGCCTTTTCAGTTGGTAGACTCGGCCCCCTTCCGTGAGTTTGTTCAATGTGCGGTTCCTCAGTGGCAGGTTCCCAAACGCCACTTTTTCTCACGGAAGGCGATTCCGTCTCTCTACCGGCATGTGGAAGGCAATGTCCATGCCTCGCTGGACAGGGCGGTCAGCGGTAAGGTGCATATTACCGCTGACTCATGGTCCAGCAGGCATGGACAGGGACGGTACCTTTCTTTCACGGCCCATTGGGTCACTCTATTGGCAGCTGGGAGGGATGCAGGACAAGGTGCAGTAGTGTTGGAGGTTGTTCCGCCACCACGCCTCCAAAACGCTACTACTGCTACTGGTTGTGACACACCTCTCTCCTCCACCCCCTCCTCTTCTTCTTCCTCCAGTGCTCTGTCCTTGGAACCAGCGGTGCTCCGTAGGCGTACAAGGGGCTACGCAAGTACGCAGGCAAAAAGATGCCATGCCGTGCTTGCGCTGGTGTGTTTGGGGGACAGGAGCCACACTGGGCCAGAGGTTCTGGCAGCTCTGCAGGGGCAGGCCGAGAGGTGGTTGACGCCACGTCAGCTTAAGCCAGGAATGGTCGTTTCAGACAATGGCACCAACCTCCTCTCCGCCCTGCGACAGGGGCAGCTCACCCATGTGCCCTGCATGGCTCACGTCCTCAACCTGGTGGTGCAGCGGTTCTTGGGCAGGTTCCCAGGCTTACAGGATGTCCTGAGGCAGGCCAGGAAAGTCTGTGTGCATTTCCGCCGATCTTATAATGCCAGTGCTCGGCTGACTGAGCTGCAAAAGGAGCTGAACCTGCCCAAGAACCGCCTAATATGTGACATGCCCACCAGGTGGAACTCAACGTTGGCCATGCTGCAGCGACTGCACACGCAGCAGAGGGCCATCAATGAGTACCTTTGCGACTACGGCACCAGGACAGGGTCAGGGGAGCTTGGTTTTTTTTCCCCACGTCAGTGGAGCATGATCAGGGATGCATGCACTGTCCTCTCACCATTTGAGGAGGCCACGAGGATGGTGAGCAGTGACAGTGCATGCATCAGTGACACTGTCCCTCTTGTCCACCTGTTGGAGCATATGCTGCGTGGGATAATGGACAGGGCACTTGAGGCAGAACAGAGGCAGGAAGAGGAGGACTTCCTTGCCTCTCAAGGCCCCCTTTATCCGGACAGTGTTCCTTCTGTCCCACCCATCACACAGGAAGAGGATGAGGAGGAGGAGGAGGAGGAGGATTGTGTGAGCATGGAGGTGGAGCCTGGCACTCAGCATCAGCAGCAGCAGTCTTTTAGGGATGATGTACAGTCCCAACAAACCAGTGGACTTGTACGTGGCTGGGAGGAGGTGGCTGGCGATCATGTCATCCTCAGTGACCCAGAAGACTCCGGACCGAATGCCTCAGCTAACCTACGCTGCATGGCCTCCCTGATCCTGCAAAGCCTGCGGAAGGATCCTCGTGTTCTTCGAATCAAGGAGAGGGACCATTACTGGCTGGCCACTCTCCTTGATCCGCGGTACAAGGGTAAGGTTGCGGACCTTATCTTGCCGTCGCAGAGGGAGCAGAGGATGAGACATCTCAGGGAGGCCTTGCAGAAAGGTCTGTGCAACGCGTTCCCAGAAACTGGGAGGTTACAAACTCCTGGTCCTGGGCGACGAGTTGCTGAGGCTTCGGTCAGTAGCAGAAGGAGCGGTGGGGAAGGTGGACGTCTGACCGATGCATTCAGACAATTTTTTAGTCCGCAGCCCCAAGGTATGATCGGTTCCAGCAACCATCGCCAGCGTCTGATATACATGGTGCAGGAATACCTTGGGGCAAGGTCAGACTTGGACACCTTTCCCACCGAAAATCCTCTGGCTTACTGGGTCCTGAGGATGGATCACTGGCCAGAGCTTGCACAGTATGCAATTGAGCTACTGGCCTGTCCTGCCTCCAGCGTTCTTTCCGAACGCACATTCAGTTCTGCTGGAGGATTTGTCACCGATCATAGGGTGCGCCTGTCCACCGCCTCGGTTGATCGACTGACCTTCATCAAAATGAATCAGTCTTGGATCACCACCAGCTACCAGGCACCTGAGGCGGATATAACCGAATAATTTTTAATGTCACATCCCTTCAAGACTGCCTATGCTGATGCTGAGTGACTGTCCTCTTATGTTCACTGACTATCCTCTTCCTCCTCCTCAATGATCCATGCCACCACACCAGTGCCTAAGGCACAATTTTTCAGCCCCTGTTTAACAGGGGCGTGTACTTACAATTTTTTAAAAAAATGCTTCGCAACACGTGTGACTGCTGTGCTCCAAGTACAGTATCTGTGAGGGGTTGCAGTGTTGTGGCACCAGCACCAGTGCCTAAGGCACAATTTTTCAGCCCCTGTTTAACAGGGGCGGGTAATTACAAATCTTGATCTAATAGTTCACAGCAGGGCCCATTCCTGCGCCCACCAAGAGTAACTATGAGGGCCTACAGTCTTGTGGCAACACCGTCCACCACCACCGCCAAAGGCCCAATTTTTCTGCCCTGTTCATCAGGTGCTTGCAATTACAAATCTTGATCTAATAACTCACAGCAGGGCCCATTCCTCCGCCCACCAAGAGTAACTATGAGGGTCTACAGTCTTGTGGCAACACCGTCCACCACCACCGCCAAAGGCCCAATTTTTCTGCCCTGTTCATCAGGTGCTTGCATTTACAAATCTTGATCTAATAACTCACAGCAGGGCCCATTCCTGCGCCCACCAAGAGTAACTGTGAGAGCTTACAGTCTTGTGGCAACACCGTCCACCACCACCACCCCCAATTTTTCTGCCCTGTTCAACAGGTGCATGCAATTACAAATCTTGATCTATTAACTCACAGCAGGGCCCATTCCTGTGCCCACCAGTCTTGTGGCTACACCAACATCTAATAGGGCAAATTTCTGCAGAGTATATACGCCAGGCCCCTACTTTCAAACATCCAACTTACAAACGACTCCTACTTGCAAATGGAAAGAGAAAACAGGAAGTGAGAGGAAATCTACCCCTAGGAAGGGAAATTCTATCCTGTTAGATTTAATTTGGGAAAAAGGTATCTCCTCTCTACTGATACTTTATCACCAATCCTTGTTTCAATTAAAACCCCACTTTTTCCAAAAACATTTGTCATTGGGACGGAAAGTGAGGTGACATGTTCTGAACAGATGTGCAAAGACAGCAAATGTTACAGGGGTGATAACCCCTCCCTATGTTCTCCAAAAAGCTTAAAAATAGATTTTTTGGGGATGGAGCTACACTTCATAATGTACCTGTTCAGATTCTACTTAAGAACAAACCTAAAGCCGCAAGTGGTTTTAAATGGCTTCTTTTTTTCCTTTACAAATGTCATTTTGTGCAAGGACAGTTCTAAACACGGGAAACACATGCCACTTCACAGGCATACTTTAGACACCCCCCAGGGACCATATTTAAAGGAAAATTTCACTTTTTTTTTTCACTTTATGCATCATTAAAATGACTGCTCCCGAAAAAACGTTAGTTTTTAAAAGTTCTTTTTGCATTGATATATGTCCCCTGGGGCAGGACCCGGGTCCCCAAACCTGTTTTATGACATTAACATGCATATTGGCCGTTGTAATTAGCACTTTTGATTTCGAACGTTCGCGTCCATTATAACGTATAGGGTTCGAAAATTCGCGCGAACTTTCGGTCCGTTCGAAGGTTCTGGTGCGAACCGAACCCGGGGGAGTTCGGCTCATCCCTACTGCTGAGCCACAATTTTACTACCCCTAAGCCGACCACCTGAATCCTAATATTACAGCCTGACAGGCTGCAATCATGCCACGGCCACCACATTTTTTAACTAGGGCTGCAGAGTTTGACAGCAGAACCACCTTTCAAACTTATATATAGAAATCAATGGGTCCACACCGCAACCGTGAGCCAAATACATGGCTTGTAGTTGTGGCACAGCCCCACAATGAAAGATTGCAGTCATTGCCGCAACAAAAAAATAAAGTCCTTCTGAATGCTAGTCAGTCATTGCTATGACAGCCTTAGATATTTCTTAGGCGAAGGTGTCATGACAGACTGCAAGCATTTCTGAACAATCTCACAGTTTTTCTGTGCCCACACAGACTAGGGACATGCTGCGCTATCCCTCATTAAGATACAGTGCAGTAAACTTGCTTCTAATGGAAAAGATGGCGTTCAAATCTAGTTTACAACTGATAATGAGATCGTCCAGCACAGTGCAGACAGGGATAACTTATGGCAAACACATCTCCCCAGCCCTCTCATACACAGAGAAAACTAAGATGGAGTTTTCCTTGCTGGAGTTTTCAGAAAGGAGCATTTGAAAAAGGTAAGCTATACTATGTGAATGGGGATATGTTTTAAATATAAAGTAGGTGTTATCCCAACCAAAAAAGAGAAGATTTGTTCATGGGACTTTTAGTGAGTGATACTGAGTGAAGTAAATAACAAAATATTATAATTATACAAAATTTATTTCATGTTATATAAAACAGACACATTTCTATATAGGCTGTATCCTCATAAAAAAAAAAAAAAACATATGACCTATGTACATGCAGTACATATTGCTAATATTGATGTAAAGACATAAGTGCACAGGCACTAGATTCCTAATTTGTAAGAGCTGTAGTCTCTACGCGTTTTGTGGGACAATGCCCACTTCCTCAGGAGACAGCCAAGATAGGATCTGTGTAAATCTGTGGGGAAAAATTAACAATCAGTCAATTTCCATTCAGGAACTACTCAAAATAATAAAATTTGAGTAAGTCCACTTGATGTGCACAAAACATATTTACACATAAATTGATACATCAGAAGTATAAAGGAAGTATAAAGAAGTATAAATGCATAAGAAACGCCAAAAGTTGAATAACTACAACCGAGGTCCCAGCAATATGGAGGCACCTCCACAATTTAGGTTTCAACCAGAAGCTGATGGCGGCATGTAGATCCGGGGCCGGAACATACAAAAAGAGCATGAGTGGGCGACCCCTAGAAGTGAGAAGTGATATGAGATAAAACTGCGATGAAATGGAGTGAATGGTGTACCAATGTGGCTAAAAAAGTGAAAATACGCTATAAGGTTTGTGAGACTTTCAGAGAGACTCCTTTGAAAGCAACTTCCCTATCTGTAAAGAACAGTCATACCAGTGGCCTTACTGCCATTGATTACGAATTTTCTCAAGAACACCCACCACCACCTTGCCAAGTTGGTTTTCTCAATACTTCTACCACACAAACAAAGTCTGTGAAGAAATATACAGGCAAGTGACTTTGCAGTAGGTAAAGTATGGAAATGTGTATGCGTACACATTCATTTATTATTGAGCGCTTAGTTTTTAAATACTATACAGTTATGTGTGGAGGAGATCATAAGAGAAATGTTTCATTGAGGACTTTTAGCACTGTAGTCGGGGAAGTACTGATACATAACATGTTTGTAGAGTCCACACCTATGTAGTGCTTTCACAGATTCTACCTTTAAACCATGACTAATGACAATATTATGCACACGTGTTCTTTCTACTGTCTGACTTGTGATAATACAAGGCTGCTATTTTAATCCACTTGTCAACACCAAGTCCTATTTTGAGTGGATTGTGTTGGACTTTGTGCTTCTTATTTAGTTTCAGGACCATAAAACAACAATGAATTGGTTTTCTGCACTCAAATATAGGATTTGTCTGTACCGTCTGGCTTCTGCACACTAAAAAATGAATTATTTGTGAGTAGCTGAGAAGGAGGAACATAAATAGTCACTGTGTACTATGACCTACAGTACACAGATCCAACCTCTGTGTATTTATTACATTGGTCAATGTAAATGTTGGGATTGTATTTAACACGTTCCTCATGTGCAATAGAAATAGAACAGAACTGAATTTATTTTCTTTTTAGTAGGATTATTTTTACAAAGAGGCAGAAAGGATGTGGGCCCATAGTTTTTTGGAAAGGGCATATTCAGATACCAGATGATAACAGTTACCCAATCAGTGTTGCCAACCATTTGTGAAATTACAGACAGTTTGTAAAAAAAAAATATTTTTTCTGTCCATAAATGCCGATAGAACATCTTAATAAACATCTTCTTGCTGGCTCTGTATTGTGCATGTGCAGTTTCAGAGGTGGCTGCCTTGTAAACAGTTGAGCTCGCCTTGGGTGTCAGGGAAGATGTTGGTGCACAATGATGTCATGACACACGTCACAAATATATACCACACCCAATGGGCCTTTTCCTGCCAGCCACCAAATGCAGCTTCATATTTGCTGCATATCACTGACTCCAAGGATGGAAGCAGGAGGATCAGCATGGCAGCCAAACAAATACCATTGGTCCGCTTTGGCAGCCTTCATTTTAGTCTCATGGTGGTTTTACGTTAAAATAAATCTGTAAAGATATTAATAAAAAGCTGCAAGATCCAGGGCTGTCATCCTGATCCTGGCTTCTCTACCTAGTCAGTCACCAACCTGCAGCAAGGATTGTGTTTGGTGAAGTCTAGAATCCTATCCTGCATGCTTATTCCAGGCCAGTGAATGTCTAGCTAGTAATTCATTTTTGTTTAATTAAATATGGTAATTTCTGCTTATGAATCATTTTTAAACCAATCCATCATTATACAGTATATCTATTCACATATTTAGCATTGGATAGTCCAATTGAACCACTATCCTTACGGGATGTGTTTTTATAATGTTATTTTTATTTTATTACATTAATATACAGCAACTCCTGAAGAGCCTGTATATAAGTAAAAAATAACCATACTGATTTCAGATTAAAGTTGTTCTAAAGCCTTAAGGTTTTTCAAATGAATGTATCTTGTTCACATATGTGCGTTGCATTCGCACTGCGCATTGCACAAAAAACGTGTGCGTTTTCTGGGCATTGCGGTGCGAATTACAAGCACATTGTCCTCTATGGGAACGCATCTGATTCGCAGATGCATTCCGTTCTGAACATGAAATCTCTCCTTCTTCTCACTACACCTCCCCTCCTCTCCCCCCTCTCCCTGCTCAGCTGATGCGCTGATAGAATGGAGCAGCACCGCTGAACAGCTACACTTTCTCTTGCACTGGTGTAAACCCGGGCTAAAGCTTTTATGAAGAAACAATATCACTTGTATGGCCTTTGACCATACATTTGGCTTTAACCACTTGCCTACCGCACTATAGCCGAATGACGGCTACAGTGCGGGCGGCTAGTTCTGGAAGGCCATTATATGATGGCCTCCCGTGATTGCACCCATTGCGGGGCATGGGCGGCGCACTCTGTGATCACAGATAGGACATTGCTTATTACAGATTGAGGTAAAGAGCCAATCAGCGGCTCTTTACCACAAGATCAGTGTCCAAACACAGCTGGTCATGGATGTAAATAGAAGCCGGTTATCGGCACTCCGTTCCTCATGCTGAGAGCATGAGGAGAGGAGAAGAGAGCCGATAACCGGGGAACTGATTATCAGTGTCCTGATTTTAAGTGCAATCCAAACAGTGCCTGCCAATCAGTGCCAATCAGTGCTACCAATAAGTGCCTTCTCATCAGTGTCACCTATCAGTACCGCCTACCAGTGCCCATCAGTAGTGCCACCACCTATCAGTGCTGTCTATCAGCGCTGCCTCATCAGTGCCCACCAGTGCTCATCAGTGCCGCCTCATCAGTTTACGCCTCATCAGTGCCCCTCAGTGCAGCCTGAATTTTTTTTCTCAAAATTATTGGTCTTTATTTGTTTATTTAGCAAAAAATATAAAATCCAGCGGTGATTAAATACAACCAAAAGAAAGCTCTATTTGTGAAAAAAAAAATTCTAAAAATGTTGTTTGGGTACGGTGGTAGACGACTGCGAAATTGTCATTCACAGTGTGATAGTGCCGAAAGCTGGTCAGGAAGGGGGTAAAAGTGCCCAGTAGGCAAGTGGTTAATTCATACACAATTAGACAGGCCTCGTCTCTGATTTCAGTCATTTAAAATGTTCTGTTGCCATTCCAGATACACACCACCGTCACTGGGAAGTAAAGCCAGCATTAGGATGACAGCTCAGAACTGGCACCTTTAAAATCAAGTAGCAATGGCAGCTTTCCTACACCTGCTCTCATAGGTTCACTTTAAGGTGGCCATACAGTTGAATGGTTGGATAAGCATGCATGGTCCTGCTATCTCACAATGTCTCCAGGGCCACTTTGTTCCCTGAACAAGTTTAGTCACAGAAGCGCTCATGTTTAAGGCAATCGGGGAAGGAGGGAGAATATGCACACAGACAGCCCCTAAAGGAAACAGTAGCAACGGGGCAAGGTTTTTCTTTCTTATAATGCCTGATTTTGTTCCCTGAAAGCAGCACTCAGAGCTGACAGGGGCTACCCTATAGACATTGATTTGTCACCCACTCTGACCAAAAATGACTATCAATTTGTGTCTAAATACAACCTTTCATTTTATGCATGAAGAATATAAACCTGGCTGCTGCTCAGATCTCTAGCCCTTGCTGTGTGCATAGCAGATGACATAATTATCTTTCGGAAGACAATGCAATTTCTGTTTGCTCCCAAAGGTGTATAGAAGGCACAGAATTTCTGAATAATTCAGTATTGCATGCCGCAGATTAGTTAAGTAATTAGTGCAATGGTTATCATTACTGTATGAGGTGAACATAAAAGAATATGAAAGAAATTCCTTCTTTCCAATTCTTTCTTTATTTGTTGAACATATACCACAAAGTGCAGTAAACCACCGAACTCCTGGTTTGACAAATTAATACCCAGCGGCAGTGGAAGCAAAAACTGAAACTCACAGAAGCCGTCTGATTAGGGGAAGTGGAAAATTATGGTAACCACAGAGGCGTCACAATAGCAATGAAGCACATAACGCTCGCACGTCATCGATAGACTGCTCGTGGTGGGGAAGGGAGGGAGGTGAGAACCTGGAACAGAAGTTTACACGAGTTACTAAATTAGGTGGTTCCAAGTAACATTAAACAAGTTCAACCTCCGCCCATAAGCACAAAGAGGAAGTTCATGAACATGAGATGTAGCAAGAAATATAAAAAGAAAAAGATAAGTATTGTATAGATAACAGTTCTTTAGGCAATGTTATCACAAATATCAGGCAGACTTGCAATAGATAATGGATGCAATAGATAAAACCTCCATATAGACTCACCAACTTTTTGCAGGGTATACTAAAGATGTTACTCGGTAAGCTTATCATCACAATTTGCAAGAGAAGAAAGAAACCCGTTAAGCAAACTGGGTTATGCAATGATCCAAGGAAACCTGTAGGTATAATTATAGAGGCTGTCATTGGTGAACTCTCCTTTAAAAGATGATAGTTTCCTAGTTGTTATGCAGATTCAAATGTTTGCCAAGTTTGCATAAAGCTAGCTATAGATGACTATTTTTTTTTTTTTTTTGTTCAGCCAGAGGGCTGAAGGAAAATAAAGAATGGATTCCTTCATCCACACAAATGAGGTGGAAGGAGGAATCCCACCCGCTGGTATGTTTTATACCCATAGCAGTACTCTCCACTGTCAGAATACACTGATCAGTGGTTGCAGCCGAATTAACTGTCAGAATACACTGATGAGTGGTTGCAGCCGATTTACTGTCAGAATACACTGATGAGTGGTTGCAGCCGATTGGCTGATGCCAGAAACTATTATTATTTTTAAAAGGTAAACAATGGCAACCTTTATATTTTTTTCAGTAACTTTCCTTTAAAGGGAAATTAAAATGGTTTGAGCTCCCATTTTTTTTAGAATTTTTTTTACCTTTTTGCATCGTGAGTGCTAAAGGACCTTTTCCCAGCAATGCACATAGTTGCACTCCTTTGGCTATGAATGGCAGATTGGCTTGAAGCAAGACATGCAGTACATCCTCCAGGATCGGTTGTCAATCAGTGATGTGGAGGTTGTATGTGACTCAAGCTGGCATGCTTTACTGTGGACTCTAGCTGTATGTGCTAATGTTCTGTGTGTTGGCACATCAGGTGTATTCCACAGCAGGATTGCAAGGAAAACAAAGGAAACAGAGAATAAAAATGGTAGCAATGAAACTGTTAGCGTTAATGGTAAATGTAATTTTTGATTAGGTTAGATGCACTTCGAGATATGTCTTAACACTTAAAAGGGTTGTAAAGTCTCCAGGTTTTTCACCTTAATGCATTCTATGAATTAGGGTGAAAAACCTTCTGTGCTGCAGCTGCCCCCAAAGCACCCCCTTTTTATTACCTGAGGCCGTCCGTTCCAGTGATGTGCACAAGCCCAGCGACTCCAGCCAATGTCTCTGTACTCATTGGATAGATTAATAGCAGCAGGAGCCATTGGCTCCTGCTGCTGTCAATCAAATCAAGTGACCAGGGGGCAGGGCCGAGTGCTGCTGTCTGTGTCAATGGATGCAGCAGCAGAACTCGTGAGCGTGCCTGCACGGGTGCCCCCAGGGAAACGTCTCTCCTTGGGGGCACCTGATAAAGAGGAGGAACCAGGTGTGCCGGCAGGGGGACCTCAGAAGAGGAGAATCACAGCTGCTCTGTGCAAAACACAGAGAAGGTAAGTATAAAATGTTTGTTATTTAAAAAAAAAAAGGAACCTTTATGCCGCGTACACACGACCGGACTTTATTCGACGGACTAGGTCTGACAGTCTTCCCGACGGACTTCCAGGGGAGTTCCGATGGACTTTCTGAATGAACGGACTTGGCCACACACAATCACACCAAAGTCCGACGGATTAGAACGTGATGACGTACGACCGGACTAGAATAAGGAAGTTCATAGCCAGTAGCCAATAGCTGCCCTGGCATCGTTTTTTGTCTGTCGGACTAGCATACACATGAGCGGATTTCTCGATAGGAACTGGGGATGGTGGGGTTCCAGCTGAAAAATTTGAAACATGTTCTATTTCTAAAGTCCGTCAGTTTTTTCAACAGCAAAGGTCCGATGGAGCCCACACACAATCGAATTGTCTGATGGATTTGTTCCGTCGGACCTTTGCTGTGGAAAAGTCTGGTCGTGTGTGCGCCGCATTACAATCACTTTAACCGCTTGCCGATCGCCTCACACTGATATACGTCGGCAGAAGGGCTCGTACAGGCAGATTGAGGCAGAATCACTTACCCGTACGTTGCTTTTTAAGAAGCAAGCTCCGTGAGTCGGGTCGTGGGTCCCGCAGACTCGATTGCCGCGGGGACCCCCACGATGCATACTAGTTCATTATGCCTTTGTCTTGCAGGGTTTTTTTGGGGGAGGGGTTTCTGAGGTTTAAGGGGTGTAATACAAGTAACCGGAACACATAGCCTACAACTCGGGTCAGTTAAACACATTGGTCTATGAAGACAGCCATACAAGGGTTAATATATTGTGAAGACACAAGGTTTCTCTTTTTTTTTTTCAAATTTTTATTTATTCAAAGGACACGGAAACATGAAATACAACATCCAAATATAACAACAGAGAAATGCTTAACAATGTGGTTATTGCATATGTAAATTCCTGAGCGCACGTGGGTCGTCTATATGCCCGTAGGGAGGGGGGTTCACCAGAAGCCTCTGGGACACCTCAGGTAGCCTGGGTTGCTCCAGCATATCTGCCCTTATTATGTGAAACCCTTTCCTGTTTACCTAGTTTAATTAGTTCTCCCACTTGTAATCATCTATATCTTCGGATGGTTCCATGAGTCCAGTCCAGTTTCCGGAAGAGTAAGAGAAGAAGAAAGTAAATCAGAGGAGAAGAGACAAGACTAAGTAAAGAGGGATGTAGCGGGAGAGTGGACATGTGGGTATGAGAAGTATGGGAGGGTAGGGGAGGGGGAAGGGATTAGGTAGGGAACCAGGAGGTAGCGATCTTCACTTACCATGTCTTTATCTCTGAGGGCACATGGTCCCTCATCTACTGTTTATCAATACTCACTATAGTGGGGGCTGTTCTAATTCAGGGTACCATTCTCCAGGAGTGACTGTCCCTCATCGGAGAAAATAAACATATTCCATCCTAGCCATACCTTAGTGAATTGTTCGTTTTGGTTTCTTGCTGTGAGGATAAGATCCTCCATTTTTTTGATGTCTTCCACTTTTTTAAGCCACATGCCAATTGTCGGGGGTTGCGTGGATTTCCAGCGCAATGGGATACATGCTTTGGCAGCATCTAGGAGGTGGCGGGTCAGGGACTTCTTGTATCTTTTTTGTGATATTTCAGAGGCATGGAGTAGAAAAAAAGCTGGGTCATGCTGAATGGGATAGTCTGTAAATTTCTGTATCGTTACCTGTACCGTCTTCCAGAATTGCTCCAGTAGGGGGCAGGTCCAGAAGATGTGGAGAATTGTCCCCTTATCTCTCAGACATCTCCAACATCGATCCGATGTTGAGGGGAAGAACTTCTGCAGCTTCGCAGGGGTGTTATACCATCTGGTGACTAATTTGTAGTTTGTCTCTTGCATTCTTGTACATATGGAGGATTTGTAGGTAAAATGAAGTATATTCTGTTTTTGGCGTGTCGTGAATGTGCGTTGTATGTCCTTTTCCCAGGCCTCCAGACATCTTAATTGGTGCCCTTCCAGTGGTGTGATCAGTAATTGGTATGTCATGGACAGGGCGTGTGACAGGACTCCCTCGTCTGAGCAGAGTGCCTCATATGGAGTCAAGGTTTGGTTGAAGTTACCAGGTGGTGGTAGAGATTTTAAAAAATGGGTCAGTTGAGAGGCCTTTAAAAAGTTTAATCGAAAAGGGCCTTCAGGGTTCATAAGTTCGGTAGACGTGAGCCACTTGTCTCCTCTAAGGAAGTGGGAAGCTTGTGTGTATCCCGCTGCTCTAATGGAGCCGAAATCGGGGTCTGTGTGTCCAGGGGAGAACTCTGGGGTACCCAGGATAGGGCGTATCGGAGAGTCTAAAGATGTTAGGCGGGGATTTGTGAATAAGGAAGCACAGATACGTGTAGTTGTCCCTATCAGAGGGTGATTTTTCACATCTCTCATAAGTACATTTTGACACCAGGGTGCTCTGTCTAGGGGTATATCGCATTGGGCCTGTTCCAGTCTGGTCCATAGTTTTGTGGTCTGGTGACGGTTCCAGTCAATCAGTCTGGTTAGATGTGTAGCTTGATAATATTTACGGAGGTCTGGTACCGCTAGTCCTCCGTATTGTTTTGGTAGGGTCAGTTGACGTTTATCAAGTCTAGGTCTTTTATGGGCCCATATGAAGTTGAGCAATAAGGCTCTGATTTGTTCAAAGTAATGGGAGGGAATTTGGATCGGGAGGGCCTGTAGTAGGTATACGAATTTGGGTAGAATGCACATCTTGATTATGTTGCATCTCCCGAACCAGGAGTGTAGTCCTGTGTGCCATTTGTTAAGAAGGGAGCGAACTGTTGCTAGCAACTGAGGGAAATTCAGGGCAAACACTTGAGAGATTTTAGGAGGGATGTATGTGCCTAGGTATTTCAGAGCTGTGGTTGTCCACTTAAATTTAAAGTCAGTTTTTAGGGTCTCGAGAAGCTGGGGAAGGATTCCTACACTCATCGCCTCTGACTTATTGAAATTTATTTTCATATTTGAGATGTCACCATATGATCTGAACTCTTGTAGTAGATTTGGGAGGGAGACCTCAGGTTTAGTAAGCACAAACAGCATGTCGTCCGCGTATGCAGCAATCTTCTGGTGTATGTCTCTTAAGGAGATTCCTGTAATATTCGGGTTGGCACGTACAGTTCGCAGGAAAGGTTCCAGTGACAGGGTGAGGAGCGGAGACAATGGGCATCCCTGGCGAGTGCCATTCTTGATCATAAAGGGTTCCGAAAGGACCCCGTTGACTCGTACCCGAGCCGAGGGATTCGTATATATTGAGTCAATCCAGGTCAGCATTTTGTCTCCTAGTCCTATGTACCGCAAAACTGAAGACATGAACCTCCAATTCACCCTGTCAAAGGCCTTCTCCGCGTCCGTGCTTAGGAATAAGCAAGGGGTCTTGTTTCTGTTGACCACATGCAGAAGATTAAGTACCTTTATCGTGTTATCTCTCGCCTCTCTATTTTGTACAAATCCCACTTGGTCCAGGTGGATCAAGGGGGGGAGGATACCTTGAATCCTAGAGGCCAGTATTTTCGTAAAAATTTTTAGGTCAGCATTGAGCAGTGAGATCGGTCTGTAACTGCCACACTGAGAGGAATCTTTCCCTTCTTTGTGAATCACCGATATATGTGCCATGAGAGCTTCTCGCGGGAAAGATGTGTCAGAACCTAATGAGTTGAAAAACTTTAACATGAAATTCCCCAAAGCTGGTAGTAGTAATTTATAATATTGGGCCGTGTATCCATCCGGGCCCGGGGCCTTCCCTAACTTTGCCATCCCTACCGCTGTGCGTAGTTCTTCCATAGTGATGGGCTCCTCCAAAGTCTGGCTTAATTCTGGTGGTATTTTGGGCATGTCTGAGGCAATCAGGTAATTCTCAATTTTATGGTAATGTCGGGGCCTGCGTCTGTAAGTTGTATAGGCTTGTGTAAAATTCTTTGAATTCTCCTGCTATCTCACGTGGCAATGTAACCTTCCGGTTACGGGGTGTAGAAATATGTGGCACATAATTTGCAAGGATTTGTTCTTTCAGCGATTTAGCCAGCAGCCTACCACACTTGTCTCCAGACTCATATGATAGCCTGCGGCAAGACTGTATTGCCGCATTTGCGCGGAATTGCATGAGGTCAGTAATTTTAGTGCGTAAGAGTCTAATCTCTGTTTCCCCTGAAGGGCTTTGGGCGTGTTTGTGTCTGGCCTCGGCCATATGCAAGTCATTGAGCAGTGAAGTCAGTTGTATAGTACGTTGTCTCTTAAGCCTTGTGAGCCTCCCACACGTAGCCCGGGTTGCTGTCAGGGATGTCATTGTTGCTAAGGTAGCCTTCCAATTCCCTTACCACGTCTTTGATTATCGTCTCGTCTTGTAGTAGGCTCTCATTAAGTCTCCATGTCCTGTTCTTGGTGGTAAGGTTGTCTGTCAGGGAGTATGTTAAAAGGACTGGGGCATGGTCAGACCACGTAATGGATCCTATGGATGTGTCTCTAATGGTGTGTAGGAGAGCATGAGGTATTAAAAAATAATCAATCCTGGAGTACTGCTTATGGGGCATGGAGTAGAATGTATAGTCCCTTTCAGTCGGATGTAGTAGTCTCCATGCGTCTAAAGCCCCATACACACGCTCGGACAATCCGCGGACCAGGTCAGTCGGACTTTGTCCGACGTACTTTGTCCGATGTTGGCGTTGCGTACACACGGTCGGACAAAGTTGTCGGAATATCCGGTCCGGAAGAACGTCGTGACGTAAGTCGTCGTCCACGAGATTAGAAAAGGGAAGTTCAGCACCACGTCAGGCACCCGTTGGGCTCCTTCTGCTGATCCCGTGTTTATCGAGAGTTAGTGGAAGTTTGGTGACTTAAGATTCGCGCTTCTCAGTTTTCTGACTCAGATCGTTACTGCTCTTCAGTTTGTGCTTGTCGTGCGTATCTGTTTATTAGTGCGTGTAGTCAGTTCGCATTTGTTGGTCATTGCGGCCTATATCTTGATATAGGACGCTTTGATTTGCACTGCTTATTGTCTGCTCGTTGCTGGTATTCACTTCGTTCTTTCAGGCCTTGCTGTTTATCGGTGCTTTCTGTTTGTCCGTTCTGACCAGCCGACCTTTTGTGACCTTCTGAGCGATGTTTCCCGTGCGTACTCGTCGCCGAGTTCGTGCTGTACGCGGAATTGGTGTCGGGCTTTTAGCTTTGACCCAAGACCCGTCCATGAACAGAGTGACGAGGAGTATGTGGACCAAGAATTGGTTGCTTCAGCGTGACCAGTTCTCGCACATGCCTTTGCTTCGTGAGATCCGGGAGAATAATCCTGATGATTTCAGGAACTTTCTCAGGATGACGGACCCCGATTTTCACCGTCTTTTGGCTTTGCTGACCCCCTTTATCAGCCGGCAGGATACCTGCATGAGACAAGCCATTACTCCGGAGCAGAGGCTTGTTGCCACGTTGAGGTACTTGGCGACAGGGAGAAGTCTTCAGGATTTGAAGTTCTCTTCAGGTATCTCTCCCCAGGCCCTGGGAATCATTATTCCAGAGACCTGTTCTGCCATCATTCAGGTCCTGCAGGAGGACTATATTAAGGTAACATTTATACTTTACTATTCCCTTCTATGTATGCTCTGTTTGCTAATGACTTGTATTTTTGACCTCCTTCCCTAATTACCATGATTGCAATATGTTCTAATATGCTGTGCCCCTTTTCTCCTTCATGCATTTTTCCCTTCACTTACCTCACCAGCATGCTCTTCTGCCCCAATAGACACCTATGGCCTAGTCACTTAAGCAATGTCTTTTGTCTGCTGCATAGTATTGTTTGCCCCAAAACACCCCCTAAAATATGCACAAATGTTTGCTGTGTGGTTTACTTCATGTAGAGCCCCCTTTTTTTGTTCTTTTGGTGGGGGGGGGGGGGCAAACTCATTAGGAACCCCCTCCCCCAACTGCTCTGTCAGATGGTACCAATCCTTTATCTGCTGGCTTTCCCAAGGTCCATACACACTATATACCTACCTCTTTATAGTGCGCATCTTTAGGGATGAATTCAGCAAAGCATGTAGTGCAAGGGACTGCCTCCATACATTCCATTTCCTATTTTTTGTCTTCTTTCCCTCCTATTAGCTTGCTTGGTAATTTAATAATGTCACACTGTGCCTGCCTTTTTTGGGGGGGGGGGGGGGGGGTTGAAATGTTATTTGATATTTACTGTGGCCTGCCAATAGTGTTAAGTACAGAGGGTCTGGCCAAACTAGCCCACATTATTGAGCCATTTGCCAATCAATGAAGTGCAGAGGGTTAGCTGTCCACCACCCCCCCCCCCCCAAAACCCCTAGTTATTGCCAATGGCCCATCAGAAGTGGGGGGATTGATGGGGGGGTGAGTAATCTGTGAAGGGGAGCCTCTACTTTTCTGTGCAAATACTTTCCAGCCTCCAATTTTAGACAATGCTCTTGTTCCAAGATGTTGATTGTCTAATCTGCTTGCAATGTTTAGGTGCAAAGTGACTAATTTTTTTTTCTTGTTTCACTCCACAGTTCCCTTCCACGCCACAGGAATGGCAGACTGTGGCCTCCCACTTTGCCAGCCGTTGGGACTTTCCTAACTGCGGAGGGGCAATTGATGGGAAACACGTCCGCATCGTCCCACCGCCCAACTCGGGGTCCTACTATTATAATTATAAAGGGTTTAATAGTGTAGTGATGTTGGCGGTGGTGTCGGCAACATACGAGTTTATGTATGTGGACGTGGGGATGAACGGCCGGATATCGGATGGTGGGGCCATTACGCACACGGAGTTCTACTGGCGTCTCCAAAGTGGCAGTCTGTGCTTGCCACCTCCAGAGGAGAATGCCGAAGGACTCCCCTTCGTCTTTGTCGCAGATGAAGCGTTTGCGTTGACTCCCCATGTGATGAGGCCGTTCCCGATGAGGACCCTCACCCCGGACCAGAGGGTCTTCAACTACAGGCTGTCCAGAGCCAGAAGAGTTGTGGAGAACGCTTTTGGCATCCTGGCCAGCCGCTTCCGCCTGTTCCTGACGGCATTTAACTTGGCGGAATACAAACTGAACCACATAGTTCTTGCCTGTTGCATATTGCACAACTTCCTCAAAAGACATAACAGGAACTATGTGGTGCCCGTTGGCCCAGATGTGGAGGGCCCTCCAAATGCCGAACTCACAGCCCTTCGAGTGGCACGTCCAGGCTTGCCCCCTCTAAATGCCCGTGTGGTCCGGGACCAATATATGCAGTACTTTGTGGGTAGGGGGGCCATTGCTCTGCCTGACGATGTGTGAGAGGCATTTTTTAATAAATCTGATATTTTAACCAACCTATGATTTCATGTCATTTCAGTCTTCTTTTTAGCTTATTTTACTTTGACATTTTTTCCCTTTGCCTTCGACAGTGGGAATGCACTTTCTGGGCAAAAGGAGGTAACAGTCTCTTCTTCCCAAAAAGATTATTCTCATGTTGTGTGTTTGCTACCTAATCTTTGGTCTAGAGAAGGTTTGTACTGCATAACTGACACCCAAAATACTCCTTTTCATCACCAGGTCTGACATGTGTGTATTCTCCAAAATGCTGTGCTCCGTGTTTTCGTACAAAGCACTGTGGGTGTCATTTACATAAGTCAAATCCGCTATGCTCTACAAGTGCATTGAAAAAGTTCCCCGGGAAAGAAAATTGGAGTGCAAAGTGGATTTGCCTTTAGTAAATAACACCCATTGCCCCCCATATCCTTTTCATTTTACATACATAATGCATTGTGTTTTTTAAATAAGGAAGCCACACATTTAGAAAAATAAAAGTTTACTAGGAAAACATTCCCAAGTGCGTTTACAATCTTCACGCCAAAAATGACAACATCTTGGTTATTTACAACATTGTTTACAAACATTCCGCAATTGGTAAAACCAGGCATGGAGCAAAACAGAACCTAGGAACTTGGAAAGTTCAACTTTGTAAAGTGAAGACAAGATCAGACATGACTATATGTTCAAAGTGTGTTTGATCTTGCCTTCATCACATGGGGGGGTCACCCACGAAAAGTGGAAATTTGGAACATGCACACAATTTGGGACTGAAAATGGTCATTAGATGGTAAAACACATGCCTAGAAGCTTCAAAAGTGCCATTTTCCATCATGGGGATGAATGGACGTTTTTTGGGGGTGCAACCCCTTCACCACAACCACTTTCGTAGTTCGTAAAGTGTTTGCACCCCCAAAAAAACGTTGCCATTCATCCACCATGGTGGGAGCTAGCACATGTGGACACAATGTGTGCATGTTCCAAATTTCAGACAGTTTTTAAGTTGCAAATGTGTTCTGAAGCTGGCACAAATGTGTGTTAATTACTTGGTGCGTTTTCATATTTTTCCTAAAATATCAATGATGTTCTTCAATTTTTGTTGAACATCATTGATGTTTTGCTTTATGTAATCTAGATCTCTATTGCAGACCATTATCTCTCCGATGAGTACGTGGGCACTCTCTGTGGTAAAGTGCGATTTTTCTTCCACAACATCCACGTCACCTAAAAACCACAAACAAACAAAAATGGGGTGTTGGAAATGAGGCAGCCATACATGGATTAGCTTACCAGTAGCTGTGTTCTCCCACACTCACCTGTTGTGGTGACAATTTCTCCAAGTTCGATGATCTCTCCTTCCTCCTCCTCCTCCTCCTCTGCTTCTGCTCTTTCCCCTTTTTTGGTAGGTGTTGGTTTGGGGGTTTCCTCAGACGGCCCAAGTTTTCGCTCCCCTATGAGAATGTCCAAAAGGAAGATTTAGCAACACAAGCTATTGAGGGCAGAAATAGGAAATGACAAACATTGCTTGAAAGTGACGGACACTATTTTAGTTTGGCCAGTTACAAATGTCAACTACATGAATGAAGTCACTTTGTAAAAGTGCTAAACTGACTAGCTTTTTGGTAGAAGTTTGTGTGATGGAGACCCCCCTCTAGTATCCACTGGAGCACATGTGTGGAAAAGCATAATAAAAAGGGGGTTTGGGTGTCCCAGCACTAGTGCTCTAGAGTCCAGATGGGTAAACAGCTACTGAGTGACCTCTCCTTTACATTGAATAAATTGGCTTTACATTCTTGATGACATTTCTAGTGAGAACAAACTTCCTTTCCCCAAAAAAACACCAAACATCGTATTATAAGTGGCCGAACGATCGAGGTTGCGTACGATCGAATGCACACACACACGACCATGACAGTGGCAGAAAGATCGAGGCTGAGTACGATCGAATGCACAGACGAACCTGAAAGTGGCCATTTTGGAATGTACAACTTGGTAAAAATCAAAACACAATGGAGCAGTATGCAAGCAAGAAATCAAACACAAAACACAACTACTTACTTTTTTGAAGAATTCTCTTGATCTTTCTGTACTGATCGGCCTCCCTCAGTTTCAGGTCTGACCAGCGTTTCCTGAGTTGCTCCTTGGATCGTTGTACCCCAAAATTATTGTACAGCCTTCTCACAACTTTAGACATGATCTTGGCCTTGCGGACATTGGGGTTGAGGTAAGGCCCATACTTCCCATCATAGTCGCTCCTCTTTAATATGTCCACCATCTCCAACATTTCTCCAAATGACATATTGGAGGCCTTGAATTTCAGGTTCCGGGATCGGGACGTTTCTGCCTCCGGACTTTCCTCGTCCTCCTCCTCGTTGGTGGGATATTTGTGGCGCACCTGCTGTGTCCCCGCCATGTGCTCTCCCCACTACGCCGTAAAGAGAAGGGGTGGGGAATAGACGAGAAAGATCGTCAGGGGCGGGCGGAGTTTGAAGCATGCGCAGTGTATATAAAACGTCACACGCCTGTGTCGTAGCCACGATCTGGGAGACGAGGGGAGAGAAAACTCACACGAGACGATCGCTACAAACGAAGGTACAATTTAACGTTGGTACATAACTAGCCTAGACTGATTTGAACTTGAGGCTTCTTTATGGAGAAGATTAGGAGAGTTTAGCCTGACATAATTTATAGGGTTTGGTGTGTTGTTGTGTCTTGCAGAGATTGATATGAAGGGATTCAACGACATGAGTTTTCTCCCCCTCTTCATTGCCAAATACAGGGATTTTCCCATATTGTGGCAGGGTATACACCCACATTACACCAACAAACCAAAGAGGCACGCAGCCCTGGAGGAACTTGTGGAATTTGTCAAGCCAAGGTTCCCCACGGCAACTGTTGATGATATTAGAAAGAAAATTGGCAGCCTGAGGAGTGCGTATATCAGGGAGAGGAAGAAGGTCGTGAAGTCTGAGGAAACTGCAACTTCAGCAGATGAGGTCTATGTCCCCAAGCTCTGGTACTATCAGAGTCTCCATTTTCTGAAGGACCAGGCTGATGTCACGGAGCCAACCTCAACTCCTCCTTCCACGCTTCCTTGCGCACAGCCCACCCCTGATGAGGCTTCCGAGGAGCAACCTGGGCCTTCCAGTCTGGAAGAGGTGGAGGAGCCCAGCTTGTTCCAGGTATAGTAGTTTTGTTACCATTTATGGGAATAATGAATGATGTTCACTTAATTCAGGATCGCCAATTGCTTAGTTCCTAACGTGTTTGACATATCAACAGACAGTGGTGTTGGAGACATTTGGGGCCAGAATCTAAACTGCTGGGCTGAGAATTGTATGGTTTTCTATTTGTAAACATTTTGCACCAGTCACTAGATGAGAATTGTGTGTGTTTGATGAACAAATAACTGAAACTATGTCCCTTTTTCCTACACAGGAAGACCTCAGCCAGGAGGTGGCTGTGGAAGGTGGCAGTCAGGAGGAGGCAGGGGTTAGTGGCAGCCACCAGCTGGGTAGTGGCAGCCAAGAGGGGGCTAGGCCTCGGAGCCTGACTGACACCCAAACCCCTCCCCTCCGCCCTCCGTACAAAAGGGCGAGAGGGGGGGTTATGCGGCACAGTCAGCGCTCCGGATGATCAGAGAGGCTTCAGACTCCCTACATGCCACACCCGCCGACGAGGAGACCTTTGGCTCGGTGGTTGTCACAAAAATGATGGGTATGGAGGTGGGGCAACGCAACATGTGTGAGGGGCTCATCCTCCATGTCCTAAATAAGGGTAGGGCTGGGGAGATGACCCCACTCACACATGTTTGCCATAGTTACCATGCTCCGCCTCCTCCTCCTCCTCCTCCTCCTTCTGCCACCCCACCAGCACGACAGCCACAGCGTGGAAGGAAGCGTGGAAGGAAGACCTGAGAGTGACGACCTGCAATCAGTCTGGTGTGAGAGAAGATGGAGCCTCTTGTAGTACCAGAGCCTGGGGACCTAGATGGCATCTGCTGCAGTTCCGGATACTTTGGACTTCACGACCAGATTGCACTCCCCTTAATATACGTACTCCTCAGGCCCCCAATTTTCTACGCTTGGACAATGATGGTTGCCGTGGGGGGCCAAGACTTTGCAAATTCCCCAAGTTTCACCATGGCTGCGTTCCTCTTTGGTTTGTTGGTGTGACCTAAATAAAGGTTTTTTTGATTTGAAATAATCATTGACTATTGTGTTTTACTTTTCTACAATGACAATTTTTCTTTGAGTAGGCTGGTACATTTCACTAATCCTAAAGTAGAATTAACAAGGGGCACCAACAACAAACAACCTCCTAGTAAATTTAAGCAAGAAATACAAATGTAAATAATGTGTTTTTGGTAATTTGAGACACACAACCCCCCTCCAAAAAAAAAAAATAAAAACATTCAAATATGTATTCCCCAAAAAAAAAAAAAAAAGACAAATCATGGTAAAAAAATAACAAAGATTCTTTTCCGTTCAGAGTAAAAATAAACATGTAGTGTATAAATGCTGCAAAGTAATAAAGAAGTAAGTTTGTGAGAAGTGCGGGTGAATAGGAGCAGCTAAAAGATGTCATTCTTGTTGCATTGTAAAGAAAAAGAGAATGCGCTGCATTAAAGACATTTTAACATTGCAGCGTGACGAATGTGCTGTGTCGATTAGGAAAGGTAGTTTTACCTGACCGAGCGCTTCCGTCACAGAATTTCTTCTGAGCATGCGTAGCACTTTGTCCGTCGGACAAGCGTACACACGCTCGGATTTGGTGTGATCGGACCGGGTTGACGGGAAATCTTTCCAACAGGAGATAAGACTTTGTCCGACGGACAAACCGACGAACACTGTCCGATGGTGCATACACACGGTCTGATTTTTCAACAACCTTGTCCGATCGGACCAAATTGATGAAAAAGTCCGACCGTGTGTATGGGGCTTATCAGTTGTGCTCTATGTATGGCTCGAGCAATGCGTTTTCTAACGCTGGGAGTAATTGAGGAATGGCCTGAGGAAGTGTCCTCTGTCGGCATCAATGGGGTATTGAGATCTCCTCCTATGATCAGTTGGCCTCTAGCAAATTCCTGTAGGAGCTCTAGGGTCTTAGCAATAAATTGGTCCTGGTGGCAGTTAGGGGCATATAAGTTTGCTATGGTTACCTCCACTCCGCCAATCGTACCTCTAAGGAATAAGAATCTGCCTCCTGGGTCTGTCTTTATATCTGCACACTGCCATGGGACACTGCAGGATATAAGTATGGATACTCCTTTGGACTTTGCAGCCTCGTTTGTAGAATGGTAAACCCTTGGATATAGATTATTTTTCAGAATGGGCAGGTTTCCTCCTTTAAAATGAGTCTCCTGGATCAGTGCCATATCAATTCTAAGACGGTGAAGATCCTGCATCAGCATCCGCCGTTTTTCGGGCACGTTAAGGCCCTTTGTGTTTAATGATAGTAGACTTACTACCTCCATGGTTCCCGGGTGGGTAGGGGAGAAGGGTTGAGGAGGAAGAAGTAGGGAGCGGGGTAGGTCGGGATTGGGGAAGAAGAGAAGTAGGGGAAAGATAAGGTTTAATAAGCACAAGAGAAAGAAAAAAGTTTCTCTTTTCCTAACTTGCAGCACAGTGGTGCTGGGACGCTCACCAGTGGGTGACTGATAATCGAGCGCAGTCCTACGTGGGATTGAGGAAAGCTATAACCAGTGGGGAGTTTCCATCCCTCCCCCCCATCATCTATACAATGCATTTCTGTAAAACAATTGGAAGACAGCTTCTTAACATAGATATTATCAACAAACTTAGTAATAGGCACTTAATTATACAATTGTTATAATCTTTACACCCTGAGAATAAAGGACAAACATGTTGAACGATCATTATTCCTGTATATTGATCCAGACCCCAATAACCCATCACCTTTGCCAAGTTATTGTGACCTCCCCTCCATCTCCCCCATTTCCAAGGTACACTGCCCAGCTTAGTGATCCAGATCACTCCATTCTCCCCTTTTCTTTCATCCTTCTATTTTTATGCGACCCTTTTCAAGGAGCGCAGGAGATAGACCCCCTTCCCTCCCTCCCCCCTCCCCCTCTCACCAAGACTTTGCCCATTTCTGCATCATCCCAGTGTCCAGCTGTAATTCCCCTTAAGGCAGTCTGTAAATTAATGCTACACTGGGGAACATGCAGTCCTATTTCGTTCGCACTGGCCGTTAAACTTGTGGCCAGTCTCCACTTACATTGTCTCTCTCCTCCGCATTCCGTGTCTCTTAAGGGCATTATCCTCTGTAATTGCGGGGGAGACTCTGGGTCAAGTCCTAGGACCACTCCGTGGGATTGTGCTGCAGTATAGGGGTAGTATATATATGAGGTTCCGGATCTCCGGACGTAACTTCGGGAGGGGGGGGGGGGGGGGCTGGAAATCGTCTTTGGCTGGGGGGGAGAGAAAGGGTACATCCAGCCATGTGTGCCGGGGGAGAAATAAGGGCTTGGTTCAAGGTATGTTATTGTGCGGGAATGAATGTAGGTAGGGTATACCGTGGAGGGGTTTCGAATGCAGGATTCCATGCAACCTCAGGGAGGTTTCTATTTCTGATGTACTTGTAGTAGTTCCTCACATCATTAATCAGGTGTGCCTTCAGGGTGATGACCAGTGCTCCCACAGCCTGTACTATAAGGAGAAGACAGCCGGAGTCTAAAGCAAGCATGTCCACTTTATATGGGAATTCAGACAGCTGCTCTAAGTAATTTTTAATGCCAGGCAGGTATGTCAGGGAACTGATTGCAACCAGGCATGTCAAAGCAAAATCAAACAGCTGGTAACAGAAGAAGGGGACCAGCTAATCCTCACGGTGTGTTATTGCTCCATACACTATCTTAGCACTCTTGGTGAACATTAACAAGGAGATGGTAGAAAGCATTCAGGCGTTCTCGGCCACCTGTTCTGAGGGGTAATAGTCATGAGGTGGGGTAAGCAGGGAGCAGGAGTATGGCACCGATCTCAGTGGGGATATGGGCTGCTATCTCAGTTTCCAACCCCCGTAATGGGTATATGGGGGATAGAGGGGGATCAGAATCAGGAACAGTATAAGGAGGTACATCTATGTTTGGGCTACTGGGTACTGGCAATCAGGGTTCTTATGACTCACGTGACCCCTCCGTGGACGGCGCCCGGGATAACAAAGGTTTCTCAAGCAGCCTGTCATAAGTGTGTACATGTGGCAGGTGGGTGCAAGTCTCTTGCAGGAGGAGTTGTCCACACTCTCTCTGTGAGCAGGTCCCTCTCCCATAGTAACGGGAGGAGATCAGCGCCACAGAGGTCCTCAGCCTGTGCACAGGCACAGAAAAGAAAATGGCATCAGTGATCGTGGTGGTGTACATTAACATTGAGAGAGTCGTTTGTTCAATGAAAGGTACCCCATGTGTAAGGCAGTGACCCTATCCAAAGTTCTTAGCACAGCCCAAAAGATCTCACCCCGGGGGTAGGCCTCCTATGTGACCCACACTTGGTGTCAAATGTGGAGGAGAACATGAAGGGAGTGTCACCCGGCTACCCCTACCCTTACAAGTTTAGTGTAAACCATTCTTTGAATAGCTTGAGGATTTAAAGCAGGGTTTCTCAACCAGGATTCCATGCAACCCTAGGGATCCTTCAGAGGTTGCTAGGGGTTCCTTGAGCAACAATACATTTCTACCTCTCAAATAAGTTCCCACTGACACCATTGATTTTCCCAGCTATTTGCAAGGGAGTAATTCTTCCCCATGTCCACAAGTTTTAAAGGAGCATTATTTTCACTATCACACTCATATATCATGTGTTGTGTATATATAGTAATTTTTATCAGGGGTTCCCTGAGCCTGGAAAGTTGAAAAGGTTGAGAAAGGCTGGTTTAGGCCCCTTTCACACTGGGGCGGTTTTCAGGCGGTACAGCACTAAAAATAGCGCCTGTACACCGCCTGAAAAAACCGGCCCCATTCACTCCAGTGTGAAAGCCGGCGGGCTTTCACACTGGAGCGGTGCGCTAGCAGGATGGTAAAAAAAGTCCTGCTAGCAGCATCTTTGGAGCGGTATAGGAGCAGTGTATTCACCGCTCCTATACCGCTCCTTCCCATTGATTTGAATGGGACACCGCGGTAATACCGCGGCAATACCGCCGGGGATTTTAACCCTTTGTCGGCCGCTCGTGGGGGGTAAAACCGCCCCACGAGCGGCCGAATACCGCGGCTAAAACGATGGTAAAGCAGCGCTAAATATAGCGCTGCTTTATCGTTGCCGCCCCCACCGCCCCAGTGTGAAAGGGGCCTTTGAGTAAAACAAATAGGTAAACAGTGGCTGGGCCGCAAATCAACTATGAGTAGTGTAACAAAGTTCCGGGGCCCCTGAGGCCTAATGGTGAACTCCAGAGTCAGGGAGAACTGACATCCTTCTGTGTAGAGTGGGTTACAAGGCATGGTGGGTTTAATGCAAGATGAAATGGTGGGCGCCTGCCACTTTTTGAATGCAAAGAGATTTAATGTCTCTTGAACAGAGAGGGTTAGGGCCAGGACACCCTTAAGTAGATGCAATGATAATTAGCAGACTCCAAGACTTCTATAGGAAGACAGCTATACAGGTGAAGGCAGTATCCAGCCAGATACCACTTCTGTATAGGTAGGATCACTGTCTCCTATGGCAACTTGTAGCAGTTACTAACGGTAATTGGATTCAACTATTGGCAATACAAACAGTTCTCCGCTTACTCCACAATCACGCACTGTGGATCTTTACTCAATGAGCTCCCAGTCTTTCACTAGACTTTGGATCCAATAGCCACTGGATCACCTGAGTTCTTCCACTTGTAGCACTCAGTATCTTCCTCAAACGTCAGCCCTGCTTCCCTGCTGGGTCCCTGGCTTGGCACTCACAGATACTCTCAAATCGTCACCCCTGCTGACCCGCTAGGTCCCTGGCTTGGCACCCACTGATGCTCTGCAATCGTCACCTCTGCTGTCCCGCTGGGTCCCTGGCTTGGCACTTGATGAAGTTTTCCCACTTCTTCACTGTCCCCGGTTGGTGAGAAGACTGCTCCAGTACTGGCTTCAGCTTACTCACAGTGATCTCCGGTAACAAGGTGGATGGTAGCTTAGTGGCGACAACTACCCATTCTACCTCCGACCACAGCTGGTTCCCCATCTGGCTGAACCGCTACTTCTGGTTGGACTATAAGCCCACAGTCCCAACCCTACGCTGCCAATGCATGAAAAAACACCTGTACAATTTGTAGCAGCATCCCATAATGCATATTACATCTGTGCATTCTTGTGCACTATAGCACAGAGGCATATTTTCCTTCTTTATGTATAGTATGTGTTGAGTCAAAATGAATGGCACTGCATTATGGTAATATGTGTTAAGCTGCAGGTTGTTCACATCTATCTGTTGTGATAATGCTCTATACAATGGCAACCAAGTTAAATAACTGTTTTTTCTTTCCCTTTCACTTCAGTACAGATTTTTTTTTTATCTCTATATTTGTGTTGGGGTGGCAGTCAAATTGATTGACGATGTTCTGTGCATTGTGGAAACATGCATCAAACTGCAGGTTTTAGCAGTTGTTGCAACGTTCACACATATGTATTTTAGTAATACTTGTGACAAGGACAACAAGGTGATCTACAGTCCCCTTCTTTCCCTTTAGGCTTGGTTCACATATATGTGAATTGGATGTGTTTTTTAACCACATCCAATTCGCATAACAAGTGAATGTGAATGGCTTTCAATGCAGCCAGGGTCACACAAGTGAACCGCGGTGCGGTTTTTAAAAAAGGTCCTGTGCGCTTTTGGCTCCAGTTCAGGTGCAATTTAAGGTAAAAATTTGCATCTGAATTGCATCTGAACCAGGGAACAGAACCGCAACGGACTGCCGCACTGAAATCACAGCAGCATATGTGTGAACCCAGCATGACTCTTTTACCTTTGCTTCATTCTTATTTCCCTCTGAAACCTTCTCACCTGAAAGACTTATTATTTGAAGTGAGAGAAAACATATGAAATTATGTTTCCTATCACCCCCTTGTTGTGTAAACCTGTGACATTTCAGTGTGGATCAACTTTATTCTTTTTAAAATAAAAGTTACAAAATAAATTCAGTTCATTATGATAAGATTATGAAATGGATGGGTTAAAAAAAGCTTTGATTTTTAGACACTTACTTTTGCCTCAAGTACCAATCAAAGCTCTGACCACATCCTGAGAGCCTCAACCATAATTTCCTTGACTTTGGTTTGGTGAAGCGAATATAGGCCAAAATAAATGGGTCAATGCCTCTTTTGCCTCATCTCATGTCCTGCTTTTCCAAATGTCTCTGCTTCTGCTGAAAAGTTGATGATGAAAAAAAATGTAGTAACATAAAAAATGAATAAATAGTAGCAAACATAAAACTGTTGACATAGCATGGCCTGAATAGTAATGTCTAAATCTGAGCTTAACATAACATGTGCAGCCATAGCTAATTGTAGAACTGCTCATGAACAATCGCATAGAAAGAAAATAGCTGCTTTGAGCAATGTCACAACACCGCCCTCATCCCATTCAGTTGTCCTTGGTCCAAAAGTTGGTATCCCTAGGGTTGGCAGACAGCAAATGTAGTTTCTGCACCCTGCGTTAGCCTGGCCTCTGTATATGCAGATGTGCAAACTCTATCTGTCTCAGCTCGGGATGGACACACTTTGGCATCCTCAATTAAGGTACCAGAGGACCTTGGCCCAGCAATGATGTTCCTGCATTTAGTGCCCACAGCTTAGTTTTTCTGCATCATATTATAGTGTTACTAATAGTGTGCTAGTGAATGCATCAGCTGCATATTTGTGGTCTCAGGGTCACACTTTACATCATTTGTGACATCATTACACACTGACACAAATCTTAAAATCTTTGAATGGCAAGCTACTTATAGGTACTGTCCCAGATCAGTTTTGAAGTATCACAATGATATTTAGTAAATTTTAGGTCATTTTTAAGAAATGGAATTCAGAAAAAATATCGGATGACTGCAAGTTCCTCTTTCCTCTGGAACCATCAAAAGGTAATGAAGTTCAGTTGAGTGATAAGGAAAATGATTTACATGGCTTACTGATATCTGTAAGTTAACACAGTCTTAAAATGGCAGTACATGTGTGGAAAAAAATAAATAAGCTGCTTTAAATAGTGGTATAAGGAAAAGCTCTCACTCACATTTCTTCCTCTTACAACTTGGAGTATACTGCATAAGCTAGCAGTGAATTTTTCAGTCATAGTCAAAACTGTTTACAATTTGTTGTATGAAAATCAGCCAGATGCAGGCTATATCTCTGACAGGTGAGCTTACCACAGATTAAAGTGACACTAAGCAATATCCTTATTCTTCAAAAACCATACACATCCATTACTTAAAGTGGTGTTTCCACCAAAAAAAATAAAAAATTGTTTAAAAATCATAAAAAAATAAATAAATAAATAATTGGGGAAAAAAAACATTTTTTACTCACCTCTAAATGCCTGTTGCTAGGGGGTCCCTCGTAGTCTGCCACCTTCATTGCCCGGGCACTGATATCACTTCCCCTCGGCGCCGCACAGTCATCTGGGACCTGTCACGTGTCCCAGATGACTGAGCGTCGTATTACGGCTCGCGCATGCGCAGTGGGTGCCCGGCTGTGAAGCCACAGCCGGGTGCCCACAGTAAGGATGCCGGCGCCACGAGCGGATTGGGGAACGAGGGGGGGCTTTGTTCCCCCGCATCACTGAACCCTGGGACAGGTAAGTGTCCGATTCTTAAAAGTCCGCAGCTGCAGTATTTGTAGCTGCTGACTTAAAAAAAAAATGTTTTAATGGGCACACCTCTTTAATGGTCCAATTTTTTTTTTTTTAATAGATAGCTTTTTACTGTATTTTTCTAACTCCTTGTTCAAAGTTCTGAGTTCCATGTTCCAAACTCTGAGCTCCAAATCCCAATTTTTTTGTTTGAATTGGGACTTTAAAATTCAGAGTTCTGAATTCCCAATTCCAATTTCTGAGTTTAGAATTCAGAGTTCCAAATTCCAGGTTCTAAACTCTGGGTTCCAAGTTCCAAATTTTACATTCTGAGTTCTGAATTCCTAATTCCAAGCTTCAGTTCCAAATTCCAAATTCTGAGATTGGATTTTGGAATTCAGAACTTGGAATTTGGAACTCAGAATTTGGAATTTGAATTTAGAATTCAGAATTTGTAATATGGAACTTGGATTTCGGGAACTCAAATTATGGAATTTGGATTTCAGACTCTGCATTTGAAATGCAGAACTCAAAATTTGGAATTCAGAACTTGAATTTTAATTCATTACTCAAAACTCTAATTTTGGAATTCAGAACATAGAATTATGAATTCAAAATGCAGAACTCAAATTTTGGAATTTGGAACTTAAATTTGAAATCAGTACTCAAAACTCGTAAATTGGAATTCAGAACTCGGGATTTGAAATTCAGAATTCGAAATTCTGAATTCAGAAGTTGAAATCCAAATTTGAAATCTGATATTTTGCTCTTGGAATTGTTTTTTTGGAATTCAGAAGTCTGAATTTGAGATTTAGAACTCTGAATTTTGAAATTAGCACTCAGAATTTAGAATTTGGAATTCCAAGTTCTGAATTACAAGCTCCAAATTCCAAGTTCCAGTATCCGAGTTCCTATGTGTGGAGATTTTCCTTCACTTCCTGTCCTATATACATAATATTAAATGGGAGGAAATCTCTCCAAAGAGAGAAAATGGCTTTTAGACAGTGTCAATTTATTCACTGTTCCTGTTCTGGTGACAATGTGAAATTTCCTTAACTTCCTGCCTTGGTGGCCTTGGTCAACAAGACAAACAGAGAGTGAATCTCCCCAGCAGAGACATAGAAAGTAATAGAAAATTGACATGGGTTTTAAATCTTCACCACCCTATGCAAAGACTAAAAGTTTTGGCTTTGGGTACACTGGTAAGATGACCAGTTTTTCAAAATTAAATATGGAGACATCCTACTGACCATACCCAGTTTTAACTAAACCCACAAAATCATACCCCTCATTCAACATTTACACTGAAGATTTTTTTTTTTTTGTTTAATAGTAACGATACCCAAAAGGTAATTGCCTGGCTTTACAGTTAAAAAGTCAAAATAGTGTGTCAACATATGAGCATGCCTAGGGTTATTATGAAGCACCTAGGGCACCCAGGCATAGATAACAAGCAAGTTCTGTGGCATGACAATGAAGGTCAGTCAAACCTTGATGCACCTCACGGAAGTGATGGGCTTGCAACATTATAACAGTGCAGTTTATGCAAAATATGTCATCCCTACGATGTTTAGAGTTTACATTGACAACATGAGAAATGGACACAGTTTTGGAGGCTTTTTTGTGGTTTAATGTGTGTTATTCTTAAAATAAATGTACTGTCTTTACTGATTCAGCAACATTGTTGATAAAACACATCACAAAATATCCCAAGTCTGGAGACATCCCAGGGCCATGCTGTTCAGTTAAGTGAGTTACATGCTGCTGTAGACTCATGTGAACAGAGTGAGACCTACTTTCATGCCATTTTAATAGGAAGAACACAGACTGAATCTGGCATCAATTACAGCTTCTTTGTCTTACTGGATTATCATAAAGAAAATGAGAAAAACATATTTACTTCACAACATGGACATGTTCAATACTGTATCCACCTTGCAGCCAACTGAGCAGTTTGTATCCAGGGAGAAGGATGATTGACATATTTCAAGCATTGTTGGGAAAACTTGGCCAAGCCACATTCACTTCAAGAAAGGGAGTAGAAGCTATTTCATTTAAACCATGGTATACAATGGGAACACTTTGAGACACCAGCAAACAGAAAAAAGTTATGGAGGAAGGTTCCAAGTGACACCATACAGAGGTCATAATAATAAAGTTGAATGCAACGTACACACTTTTCCCTCCACTGTCTTTTTTTTAATTCTTCATTTCAGTATTTGTAGATACATAAACAATTGAAGCAGAAGACGAATGGCAAAAGAAATGCAATTTTGGGTCTGCGATCAAATACAGACATTGAGAGACCATAAGGTGAAACCATGTGGGACACCATTCTTGGTACACACATTAAATCACAATGCATACATGTATTAAATCATAACTGTTTTTTGTTTGAAGCATCCGTTTGGGAGTTACCACTTTGATCTCCTTGCTATTTTCCAAACTGAAGCCAACAGGAAAGTACCTATTCCACCAGGAGATGTGTAGGCAACCACTTTAGCAGGACCCTTCACCATCCCAAATAACAGGAAAGCACTGAATCAAAAAAGATACAGGTAGAAAAGGTCTGAAGGGATACAAAGAAGACGACAGAGAAAAGAACAGACAAAAGGTTAGAAGAAAGACAGAAAGAGGTAGAAGAAAGAGGAGAGGGAAAAAGGTGGGGTTGAGCAGGGTAAAGGGTAATGTGATGACAAGGATGAGGGAATCTGTTCCTTTCCACTATCTAAAGCTGCTGACTTATCAAAGAGGACACCATTTACCTGCATCAAACTGAACAATTTCAATTTTGACTCAATATTATTTTACTTGCTTAGGCACAATAGACATTTCACAATTGTCCTCATAGTATAGTAAATCTTCACTTTTTGAGTTCAGGTCCACTTTAGGGGTATGATGGGCTTTTAAATGGCTCCTGAGTGTTACAGAAGCTTCTTTCAACTACCCTGGTCCAGTTTCTGTTTCCAAAAATCACCCCTCCCTTGCCTTATTTTTATTACTTTTTTTCACAAAAGAAAAAAGCAGACAGTGGAAAAAAGTAAAACAAAAAATATAAAGTGATAAGACGTAAAAAATACATAAATACACAAAATAACTCAAATATGAAAAAACAAATAAACACTAAATAAAATAAACTACCCTAAATACAACACCCAAAAATACATAAATACTTTTTTTTTAAAGTTTCTCCTTGAGAGAAACAGAGTTTCAGCTCCTGTGAAATTTTGCCAATTCTGGTAATCTCAGTGTCAAGACAATTTTGTTGAAATCACTCGATTCATCCCTGGTAGAGGGAAGAAAAACAACTGACACAAACGTTTGAAGCCTGTTTAATCAATGCTATCTCTTGCAATTATTCAAAATTGTGCTTGAATTGTTCATATTATTCAATAATTTGACCATATAATTTGGTCAGTTAAAGTGGAACCCCATACAAACAGCAAAGTATACCAATTTACTAATATACCATATTAAAAATTCTTATAAGTTTATAATTTTACCTGCTAAAGCATTCATCATTTATGTACAGCCGTTCTTGAGATTTCCACACTGTGTAGCTGTACAGATAACAAAATGATCTCCTTTATTAAATTTCCACTTACAGTTTGTTGACTAGACTATTGATCAGCATCACCACCTGTGTCCAATTAGCAAGTAGATGATCCAGAAATCAGTAAAAAAATGGCATACTCATTTCACATTTTGGTGATTCTGTTTGAGCCATGGGTCTGTTGACACCACCTGGCTCAACAACAGTCTATTGAACATTTGACCTTTGTTGGATTAAATGTAGCCCCTGTTTGGGTATTCTGACAGCCACTGGAGCTGGATAGTCAGCAGGGGAGAGTCACCCTTCTGCGCTGTTTAGGATGGATAGAAGGAATCTGTCATATTTTTTTCATTCAGCTCGCAGGTTGCATAAACAAATCTATAAATATATGGCTGGCCAACTTAAACTCTTCCCGCCTGGCTACTGTACACATACGGCCAGGTGGTACAAACGTTGTTCTGGGAAGACGTAAATGTACGTCCTCCCAGAACTACGCCTAGTGCATGCCCCTGTGACCGCTTTGTCCACCGGACACATTGTATCACCAATCTGAGTACCATGTGATTCCCAATGATCACATGTCCAGTGGTAAACAATTGTTGTCATTCATGCAGCCATTGAGAACTACTGTGATATCTGTGATTGGTCACAGTGACCACATGGCATAGGGCCAATCACAACTATTACAATAGCTCTCAATGGCTGCATGATTGCAGTTGAGAACTGTAAAAATGTTTTACTTATATAGCCATCATGGCTGTTTAAGCAATCATAGTGCAAAAATATAAAGAAACAATCGCTGTATGTAGCTTCTGAGAGGCTGCGCAAGGAGCCATGTATCTCCGGAACCATTGGTTTTTGACCAGTGGTGGGGTAGGACTTCGGCTACCTACCCCAAATTTGGGGTCTCTGTGACCCAAGGTCGCTGAGCTATGACCCTCGAAGCTCAAACGTTTTTTTTTTTTTTTATGTTCATGGTAGTTGAGGCTCTGCCTCACCTGCCTCCAGGGCCGCTGTTAGAAATCACAGGGCCCCATACAGCTTACCTGACAAGGCCCCCCCTGAAAATATCAAAACAATATTGTTACTAAAAAAATATCATTAATAGCGGACACAAACAGAACATAACTTACAAAATTCCTGCTAAATCTAAAAGATACAACTGCATTGAGTTAATAAATAAAGACCTGTGTGTAAATGAGGTCTTGGGTCTCAGTCACATGGGTGATAGTCAGAGACTGCAGATATACTACAGGAGATGGTCAGAGACTGCAGATATACTACAGGAGAGGGTCAGATACTGCAGACATACTACAGGAGATGATCAAAGACTGCAGATATACTACAGGAGATGGTCAGAGACTGCAGATATACTACAGGAGAGGGTCAGATACTGCAGACATACTACAGGAGGTGATCAGAGACTGCAGATATACTACAGGAGACAGTCAGAGACTGCAGACATACCACAGGAGATGGTTTACAATATGGTGACCAGACGTCCCCGGACCAGTCCATCCCCAGTTTTGTCCCTCGCTTTTGCGGAGGGCACTTTGGCAGGCAGTTACCCGGTGGACGAGGGCCGCGTTGGCTGTGAGAGGAGCCAGGTCTGTGGTCACGGTAGTACTCGCAGAGCTGGAGAGGAGGAGCTGGAGTGGCTCCAGACTGACTGTGTGCTACTGTAGCCGCCACTCCTTATCCCATTTGTCAGCTGAAGATCCGACGTGATCCCGGGGACACATGACCGCCCCCTCTCCCAGCATCCCCCCCCTCTTCTCGTACCTCTGCTCCCTCCTCCAATCACAGGCGGGAGCTACAGAGTGTAATGATTACACTCTGTAGCACCCGGAAATCCTGCCCCTCTGGACTACAATACCCATCGTTCCTTGCAGTACAGGAGGAAGGGGGAAGAACGCTGTGCTCTGTTCTCTTCCTTATGCTGCCAGGAGAGTGATTGGAGGAGGGAGCAGTAATAGCCACAAGCACAAGAAGCAGGTGAGTTTGTGTGTATACATAATAAGTAATTTTTCTCCTTCACTGGTGGGCACTGATAGGCAGCACTCATGCGGTGGCACTGATGAGGCTGAGCTGATGGGCACTAATGAGGCGGCATTGATGGTCACTGATCAGGCTGCCTTGATGGACACTGATCTGGCTGCATTGATGGGCACTGATCAAGCTGCATTGATGGGCACTGATCTGGCTGCATTGATGGGCACTGGTGAGGCTGCATTGATTGGCACTGATCAGGCTGCCTTGATGGACACTGATCAGGCTGCATTGATGGGCACTGATCAGGCTACATTAATGGGCACTGATCAGGCTGCATTGATTGGCACTGGCGAGTCTTCATTGATTGGAACTGGTGAGGCTGCATTGATTGGCACTGGTAAGGCTGCATTGATGGGCACTGGTGAGGCTGCATTGATTGGCACTGGTGAGACTGCATTGATTGGCACTGGTGAGGCTGCATTGATGGGCACTGTTGAGGCTGCATTGATTGGCACTGATGAGGCTGCGTTGATGGGCACTGGTGAGTATAATACACTCTTCAAATGTGCTTTAAAATGCATGGTTTTCCCTATTATGAACAAGAAAATAATGACGTTATGCGGTTGGGCTGGTATAATAATGCTATGGGGCTGGTATGAAAGGATTTCCATAAATAATGTATGTGTCCTACAATCATTACATAAACACATACCACATACACTGCATATATCATTTTAGGAAAATATGCTTATAAAATAGTTTACTATTTCACAATAATAAAAAAAAAATATGTCCCCAGATTTTATTTAAAAAATCTGGTCACCTTAGTTTACAAGATATAACAAAGTGCCAAAAAAAAAGAAGTCAATTGAGTCAATTGCTCAAGCACAGGAGGACAATAAATGGTTAACAGGTCTGTGAAGCCCATAGCCTGACCAGCCTAATTCCTGAAAGGATAACATAAGGATTCTGGCACAAATAGCTCTAAGGAAACAGCTGAAGTTTATTACTAGCAACATGTCACATACTCATATCTAATGCCGGTGTCCTGTCGGATTGTGTCCCCCATCATATACTGTCCGCTGTGTACTGCGCATGCATCTCACATAGAGTTAGAATAAAAAAGAGCTGAGCGCAGCGAGGCCGTGCCCGAAGCGTGGCGAGCAAAGCGAGCCCGCGAGGGGCCCTCTAACTTTGTGCAGCCCTATGTCCACTTGGATGGTGGGGCTTGCACCTCGACTCACAGCCCAGGCGCCGTTCATCTTCGGAGATTTTCCGAATCTCCTTGTCCTCCGTACTGCGCAAGCGCTGCGCCTGCGCAGCACGGCCCGGACGCTATACGATAGGCATACACTATCCGACAGAACACCGGCTGCAGCATCTTCCAGAAGTTTAATCATCATCATTATCAGTGTGTTCACCTTCCTGTGTGCAGTGTAAATAAAAACAAAGATAAGAAGAGCAGAGCCAGGGGAAGTCATCCCTCAATCAGTGTGTTCAGTGCCTTATCTGCACACAGGACAGGAGAACACACTGATGATGATGACTTCTGCAGCTGGCATTACAGGTGACATGTTAGGGGTGATGATCAGCTGTTTTTATAGTGCTAGTTGTGTAGAGTGCACTGTGGGCACTGAGTGACCTGTTGGATATAAATGTGATCATACCTTCTTCATACCTGGCTATGTCGGATCCTCTCCATGCAGCCCTGCTTTAGCAACTAGCTTCTGCTGATCAAATGTGGCGGGCCTTTATAAGGGGAGGATTACAGGGGAGAGCAGATTGGCTAAAGAGGTGGTGGGAGGCAAAGCAATTTATCAGCAGCCACTCCCTCCGACTAAGATGAGCAGCGCTATTGGTTTGTTACACTGGTGTGTGCCTCCCCCTCCACCATCTGACAGCCATGGGAGTGAGAGGGTGAGAGCCACACAGGGCACTGCTCTGCAATTGCTACCGCCCGCCCGTTTTGCCAGCACACCAAGAATCTACAATCACCGTCCAAAGGTTTTTATTGCAGAGAGATCACATCCAAGACACAAGTGCAACGTTTCGGAGTCGCGCGACTTCAAAACAGTGCACTTGTCTCTGTGATGTTATCTCTCTGCAGTAAAAACCTTTGGACGGTGATTGTAGATTCTTGGTGTGCTGGCGAATATGTACACTTCTTTGATGTTTCCAGGATCCAGCTGGTAATCGTTACAGCACCCACTATTGGTGAGACTTATTTTCCAGAAAGTATGCGATAGGAATATAGACAAAAAGTGAAAAAGTCACAAACATGCGGTATCGTCATACTCAGATGGAGTAGTAGAATGTGTTTGTAATTCTAATTATGTCTATGCTATGAGAAATATCTTATTAAATTGACAACTTCATGTTAAAAAAGTTCATTTTTTTATTTTCTTTCTGCATTTTCCAAAAATTTGTGGCAAAACATCTTCAAAAAGTCTTCAAAAGACTCACCACGCATCTTAAAAAATACCTTGGCGTGTTTTCATTTCAAAATGTGGTCGTTTTGTGAGTGTATACACTGTCCTGATGCTCCAGGGCTTCCAAAAATGTGATAGGTAGTCAGGAAATTAGATGCGTAATTTATGTCCCCAGAATACGTGAAGTTGCTCTTTGGATTTTGGGCCTCTCTATGTGGCTAGGCTGCAAAAAACTCTCATACGTGTGGTATCGCCATACTTGGAAGGAGCAGCAGAATGTGGTTTGAGGTATAAATCTAAGTATGCCCATGATGTGTGTTAGAAATATTTTACTAATTCAGAGTGTAAAAAAATACATTTTAATTTTCTTTTTTTGAATTTTTCAATTCATGTGTGGCAAAAGATGACATTTTCAAAAGACTCATTATGTCTTTTAGAAAATAGCTTGGAGTGTTTGCTTTCCAAGATGGGGTCATTTTGTAGGTGTTTCCACTGTCCTGGTGCTCCAGGGTCTCCAAAAATATGATAGGTAGCCAGGAAATTTGATACGTAATTTATGTTCCTTAAAATCGCAAAGGTGCATCTTGGATTTTGGGCCCGTCCATGCTGTGAAAAAGTCTCACACTGCATCCTTTATGAGCAGCCATTGGCCTGAGTCTGTCGTTGTGTGATACTCACACAGGTACTCATTGACGGCCCTCTGCTACATGTGCAGCTGCTGCAGCATTGCCAAAGTCGAGTTCCACCTGGTGGGCACGTCACAAATCAGGGCAGGCGGAATTCCCGCTGAATTTCAGTCAACCGAGCACTGGCTGTGTATGATCATTTAAAATGGCCACAGACTTTTCTGGCCTGCTTTAGTAGATCTTCCAAACCTAGGTACCTATTTAGGAATGGCTGCACCACCAAATTGAGAACATGTGCCATGCATGGCACATGTGTCAACTTTCCATGTCTAAGGCCGGACAGGAGGTTTGTGTCATTATCACACACCACCATTCCTGACTCCAGCTGGCGTGGTGTGAACCACCTCTGGGCCTGTCCCTGTAGAGCTGCAAGAATCTCTGCTCCGGTGTGGTTCCTGTCCCTTAGACACACCAGCTGAAGTACTGCATGGCACCTTTTACCCTGACTCATTGAATAGCCCTTTGAACACTTAGGGGGTACTTGAGGTGCATAGGGCAATTCAGTAGAGGAGGGCATGGAATAGGAGGAGGAGGGGGGTAGATCTGACAAATCTTGCATCATCACCAGCTGTATGGAGACGTGGAGGCACAACAAGCTGTGAACGAAATATATCGTCCCTGCCCATGCTTGCTGGACCACGTGTCAGCAGTAATGTGTACGTAAGCCTGACTGCCTTGCCCAACGATGCCACAACATTGCCTTCCACGTAATGGTAGAGAGCTGGAATTATTATTATTATACAGTATTTATATACTGCCTACAGTTTATGTAACACTTTACAACTTGGGGGTAGACAGTACAAATACAATACAATTTAATACAGTAGGAATCAGAGGGCTCTGCTCCTTATGCCCTGTACACACGACCGGACTTTCCAGCAGACTAGGTCCGATGGAGTTCCCTGCCGGAATTCCGGCAGAGTTCCGACGGACCTTCCGAATAAACGGACTTGCCCACACATGACCGGACTTTCCGGCAGACTAGGTCCGACAGAGTTCCCGCCAGAATTCCGGCGGAGTTCCGTCGGACTTCCAAATGAACGGACTTGCCCGCACACGAACCAAAGTCTGTTCATTTTGAATGTGATGAGTTACGACGGGACTAGAAAAGGAATTCAATCTCGCCGCTTTTATTGGCGAGATTGACACCTTGCGAGCCCCGTCACATGGTATGGATTTTAAGGGGAGGCCCCTACACCGAAAAAACGGCGTGGGGGTCCCCCCAAAGTCGATACCAGACCCTTATCCGAGCACGCAGCCCGGCCGGTCAGGAAAGGGGGTGGGGACGAGCGAGTGCCTGGGCAGGAAGGGGGTAAAAGTGTTCTGTCCAGGTTGAGGTGGTTAAAGGTAAACCAACAAGTAGTAAAGCTAACCAAGTGTTTGAAATATTTAAATTCAACCTCTCTGCCAGGTAAAACATTAAACATATATATATATGTATTTATAGTTTTTACCCAGGGGGTTCAGTATAATTTTTTGCATAAAATGCATTTATAAGCGGAAGGATATTGATGTATTTTGTTATTAATAGTTTAATGTGGTGATTATGATCTCACTAAAGCAAACGTCGGTCTATTTCTGTACAAAGATGTTTATCTACAAATGAATAAAAAAAAATTAGAGCTAGCAGAGCCATCACCACTTCACCACACAGATACATGGAAGACTAGCCATGCATGCAGATGTGGGAGAGATGAACCTAAAGTCACTGAGATATCCACCGAGCCACCTGCTCAGACACTGTCATGACAAATGTGACTCACTGGGAATCACAAGGGTTTCATTAATAGGTTACTAAAACATAGGCCATTACAGAGACAAAGACAGCCATAATGTAATATCGCTGCAATTCATACCAACCGACAATTTGCACAAATAAAAAAAAATGAGATAACAATAATAATATTAGGTCTAGATATCAGAGATGTAACCTGTATTACCAAGGTTGTAAATACAAATCACCAAACATATTTTGTTACAGACAAAAAGGGATTACCGCTCCAGCCTCTCAGACACACCACAAACGTATATCCCTAATGAGACACTAAGGTGCTGGCTCTGCGCCGTGTAGAAAATGAAAAGAAGTTCCTGGATGGCCGCACGTCAGAGAAATGGCATCTTTATTGGACGATAAAATCCAAATGCAGTCACATATCAAATATGGAAAAACGGGATAAAAAAGCTAACGTGTTTCACGCCTTGTTCTGGCGCTTATTCATAGCTAAGGATAGAGAGCGAAATCACAGATATAAATACGGTAATATCCTAAAAAGTGTCTATGGGATGAACAGCCAATCAGACATCACAAAATTAATTGCAGGCTAAAGTGTGCACGCCTCTAATATACTTCACCTGGAAAATAGAGTACACCTGAGCTAAAAAGGAAAAATAAAGGAAAAACATTCATAAAAATACTAATATACAGGCTCTGTGTAAACATCTATAAACCAGGAAGAAGCAAACAGTACACAAAGATAAAAGCAAAAAACACACACAGCATACTAAGACATGTTAAAAAAGAAAACAATGTATACAAACTTGTTTCATTGTTAAAGCAATGGTGACAAAAACCCTGCACACATGTTAACCCCACCAATACCATTCTGGATCTAATCAAAAAACAAATGAGCGAACAGCGGAGGACAAGTGGCATGTATACATGTTGTGTAAACGCATGTCAATTCAAACAGATCATTAGGATGTGTGAATATGATAAAAACACTTTGTTATACATGAAGTATGTAAATACTATGTACATCATAAACTCATATGTATACCTAAATCTATCTCTTTTTCTAAGTTTTGGATAGTGTGGGGAAGGGTTAGACCCTTTGTCAATTTTTTATTGCTGTCTGCGTCCCTATTGGAGAGATTCACCACTCTGTTTGTCCTGATGACCATTGTCACCAAAACAGAAAGTGATGGGAAATCCATCATTTCAGAGGTTAGTAGAAACATTCTGAAAGGGACACATGTTTCGGAGACAGCTGTCTAAGAGGGCGAACTCATCTCACTTTGGGAAATTTTATCTAACTTCCTGTTGCCCCCCTAGGACAGGAAGTGAGTAAGAAAATGTCCTCAAATGGCACAGCCAGTAATAAAAGAGAAAGTTCTAACCCCATCCAATGCTATCCAAATCAAGAAGAAACAAAAAGACACACAAATTAAAATGATAGGGATAATACCCCTTCCCTACACTATGCAAAACTAAAAAAGAGCTTTGTGTATTCATACACATTAAGGTTTTTTATTGTTTTCTATACCTTCCTATCCCAGTGACTCCAATCCCAGTGTCAAATCCCCCCACTGAAGTCTCAGACAAAAAACTTGTCACAAGATCTGACACATCCCCAATCTAACCAAACCAAAACACAAAAAAACTTAGGGCTGGAGTTGGGTTTTAAGGATTTTTTGAATGTGTGAACAAAAGTGGAGTTACGCTTACATTTTTTCATTTTCTAAAAAATTGTGACAAAAAAAATGTACAACTTCAAAAAATTCACTATGCCTCTTACTAAATACCTTGCTAAATACCTTGGACTGTCTACTTTCCAAAAAGGGTCATTCATCTTACTGCCCGTCTTCCACCCCAGATAGCAAGCAATTGTGCTGCAACTATGAAAATGACTTGCTAAGCTATTGTTAGACTTCCTAGGCTTTACAAGCTTGTTGCACAATTGCAAAGTCCACATTGCATGACTCAAGATCAACTTTATTTGCAAACATTCTGCAAGTCTGCTGCAAGTTCTGGTTCAGTTATGTTGTGTAATAGTCATCCCACTACAGGGATCACTGTGGTTGGATTTTCATGCTGTAGACTTGCAGAGCTCTTGCTGTAGACTCATCACTGCAACTTGGCTCTTGCTAGAGACTTGCCACGCAAATTTGCTACAAATTGGAAAAGTTGTCAACTAGAACTTGTGCTTCAAGTGCTCTGCCAGTGTACAACTTGCCAGTGAAGATGTGCAGCAAGTTAACAGACTTACAATCCAACACTGCCACAAATTTGTGGCATGTTATCCTTGCTCTCTGGGACGTTTGTATGTGTTTGTGTGCAGATGTGGTGCAGACCTCTGCCAAAAATGTGAATCTAGCAAAGACTTGCAGCACATCCGTGCATGTGCAGGGGATTCCCAAGCATATGCACAGATGCCACTGGATTCTGGTACCTGGGACCTTGCAGAGACCGTAAAAAGGGTTGAAATGTAAGCGCCACGCACTGCTAAAAGGTCCAGATAAAACTTTATTCCATTAAAGGTCAGGGGTACAGATCAATAAATAGTCAATGCGTTTCAGGGGTCTACATGCCCCTTCATCAGGGCTAGAAAGAACATAAGAAGATTATCATGACATCAATAAAATGTCCCCTCCATAGGGTCATAATTAAAACCAACAGTCAATAGTAATGAGAGTGTCAAAATAATTACATAAAAAAAGAGAACATGAGTGCTGTGCACAGATTTTCCCCGTGAATGTGCAGATGTGTGACAGGTCCTGTATACCAGGCAGAGACCTGCACCATGATTGTGCATTTGTGGAATCCCACAGTGTGCCTGGCATCCTTTGTCAGTTTTGCCTAGGCAAGAAATCAGGAAGTGAAAAAAAAAAGGTCCCATTCTGTTGTGGAACAAAATAGTTTTTTTTTTTTTTCTAAATATTTTTGTAATATTTTTCTATCATGTCAGGCATGATACATATGGAAGGCGTTATACTGAGCACCGGTTTGTACATTGCATCCGGTCCCTCTTGGCCTCACCACTGCAAACAATCATTTTTTAGAACCATTGCCGGAGCTTATCATCAAGGATGTACTGTTAAGAAATAAACGTCTTGTTTATTTTCTTTGTCTGCCTTCCTTTAAAATAAAAAGAGCCACAAAGTAAAACAAAACATTTGATTTCATTTAATATATGTGCAGTACAGACCTCTCTTCCCACACACTGTTTATTCACGCTGCTATATGTTTCCTAAAAAGAGTTCATATAACAGCTGCTCCAATTAAACAAAAAAAAACCTCATAAGTAGATGAACAATCAACCACAACAACTTCCCATAAGCCCAGAAATAATGATCTTCTCTGAGCTACTTCATCTGCACACTGTATTGGAGCCATAAAGTGTCCTTCATTGCAAACATATGTGTAACATCCTGTTCTACTCACATATAAGCAGAACGGTTGTAAATGCCATAGACAGGCAACGAGGGTCTACAGGGCCACCAATAGATGAAACGATGCCCCCATACTGCCTAATGTTTAGATCAGTCTACAAAGGGTACCCATAGATGCTAGAAGCCAATTGTCAAAACTGACCTGAATAAATGATTGGCGACTGTCTAAAGAAAAGTCGATCACAAGACTGCATTATGTACATACATCCCAATAGAGGCATTGCAAATAGCTCTGTGCAAATAAAATACATGGAGTTTCCAGAAACTGGTAAAAAGACAAACGTAGAGTCTTACAAAATCTAAAAATGGAAAGAAATGTTTATGTTTCAATATTTTTATTAAAGTTTTCACAGAACAAAATTAAAGAGATTTTGTACTTGTCCTTGTGGCCACTGTGGTTACTGCCAATATATGGACACATGTAAAAATATTACTTTACCGAACTGAGACATTTACCCAAACTAAACAATTTTGTCAACTGCCGTACTCCCGGGGTGGTATATCTACTGTCCTATGAAATACAATAAAGGGGAGGACTATGGACTTTTTAGGCACCATGAACACGAAAAGATTTTTTATATATATATAAAACAATTTTATTTGTTAGAAAAAAATCATACAAAATTGTTTAAAAATTCCACAAATAATAATCATATCCATGTACAATATTGAACATATTACCACTACTGTAACCATATATTAATTGGAAGCTATGGATTATTGTGTTGTAAACATTCCATAGTTAGGTCAAACATCCAAAATAAAGGAGAAAAATATAGGATTTGCGGTAAAATCAAAATGTTCAAAGAAGATGGCTCGACATGTTTCGCGTGTATGCACGCTTCTTCTGGAGCTTACATTTAATGACTAGCAAAAAGTGGAGAAACAAGACAAAATAAATAATTGTATCATTAAACAAAGAATTTTTTATTTTTTTAATTAATTAGAGAAAAAAAAAATTCTTGGTTTAATGATACAATTATTTATTTTGCCTTGTTTCTTCACTTCTTGCTAGTCATTAAATGTAAGCTCCAGAAGAAGCGTGCATACACGCGAAACATGTCGAGCCATCTTCTTTGAACATTTAGATTTTACCGCAAATCCTATATTTTTCCCCTTTATTTTGGATGTTTGACCCAACTATGGAATGTTTACAACACAATTATCCATAGCTTCCAATTAATATATGGTTACAGTAGCGGTAATATGTTCAATATTGTACATGGATATGATGATTATTATTTGTGGAATTTTTAAACAATTTTGTACGATTTTTTTCTAACGAATAAAATTGTTTTATATATATATATATATATATATAAAAATCTTTTCATCTTCATGGTGCCTAAAAAGTCCATAGTCCCCCCTTTATTGTATTTCATATTGCTTCAGGACGCGGCACATTGTTACCTCTTTTGTATCCACAGTACCACTCTGTTAGAGGATACATCTATCATTATTTTCATATCTACTGTCCTGCCAGTGTGGATGTTATTGCGTGGGGAAAAAAACAAAATTAGAACTATGGCGTAGAATCTACTGACACAAAGTCAGTATAGAGAAATAAGACCCTTTTCTACCTCTTGGGAGACATAGTTCTCTAGTGCAACGTGAAGAACATATTACCACAATCCGCATGGTGATAGGTCATGCTCCCTGAGACAAATTGTCTCTTATGTTTCAGAGGTAAATAATCATAGTCTGTACTAATGATGCTCTATTAACCACAGTCTTGATTGTTAATCTCAAAACGAATGACTAAGCACTGTTAAGTGTGAAACGCGTCAGCTCGTTTGTCCCATTTTTTTAGCTGTGGCTTGTATCTGTTGGACTTTTTACAAATAAAGGCTATATTCCGGAGTGCGGCTGTCTAGAACTTGCTTTTTGCCTCATATTGGAGGAGAGGACACTGAGTTCTCAGCAGAGCTAGAGAACTGACCACTGCGTTTTCTCTTGCTTAGTGTGGTCAGTTTTCAGGAAAATAGAAAGCAAAGGGAATGGCAAGAACACCAGGGTGCAATACAAAGAGAACAGGATACTTTCTCATACAAGTATATGGTACAGCAGGCACATACCAGGAATATTACGTTTTGGGGTAACTAACACTTTAAGCCTGAGCTCAGAATGGATGAGAGTCCATCAATGTTCAGTGTCCATTTTCTCCCTTAGCTCTTCAGTTCTGTAAGATTTACCCCCTTAATGACCAGGCCATTTTTTGCTATACGGCACTGCGTTACTTTAACTGACAATTGTGCAGTCATACGACACTGTACCCAAATAAAATGTATGTTATTTTTTTCTCACAAATAGAGCTTTCTTTTGGTGATATTTGATCACCTCTGTGTTTTTTTATTTTTTGCGCTATAAACAAAAAACATCCGACAGAACAAAACTATATGTTTTACTTTCTGCTATAAACCACATCCCAGAAATTAAAAAAAAAAATCTAATTTTTTCATCAATTTAGACCAATATGTATTCTACTACTTTTTTTGGTAGAAAAAAATCTAAATAAGCGTATATTGATTGGTTTGTGCAAAAGTTATAGCGTCTACAAACTATGGGATATATTTATGGAATTTTTTTAATTACTAGTAATGGCGGAAATCAGCAACTTATAGAGGAACTGTGATATTGTGGCGGACAAATTGGACACTAATTGACACTTTTTGGGAACCAGTGACTAAAAATATGCACTGTCACTGTACTAATGACACTGGCTGGGAAGGGGTTAACATAAGGGGTGATCAAAGGGTTATCTGTGTGCTTAGCTGGTGTTTTACTGTAGTGGGGGAGATGCTTGTACTAGGGGGAAGGCATAGATCTGTGTCCCTGCTTTGCAGGAGCACAGGATCAATGCCTTCTGTACTAAACAGAACACCAATCTGCCTTGTTTACATGGCATTGTTAGTCGGCCTGTGTCCTGAAGCAGGTGCTGGCAGACATAGGGTCCGCGGGCCCCGCTGTTTAGATCCCGTTGTGTATAATCACAGCGGGAGTGTGCCTCCGGCGGAGCGCACTCGTGCCCGATACACAAAAAAGTGGAATCACGTATATATACGTGATCCTGCGCAGCATGGCCGCTCTGTAACAGTAAAAGTGCTATAGAGTGGTCAGCAACTGTTTAATTAAAGCAGGACTAAACCTTCCTATCCTACAGCCTAGGAAGCTACTATCTTAGTTTCAGTTTGATGTGCAGTTGCCATGGAGCTGCACAATTGGTCAGTTATGAAAAACCAGCCTTTTAATGGCTTGACTGTTCAGTTGAGAGCACAAGCAACTGCCACAATTATCATATGTGGCAAGCCTTAAATGCGATGGGCAATGGTTAAATTGATGGACCTCTCATAGGCACGCCTCAAAAGTGTTGACTACGCTTGCCCCTTCTGCTCCCCTGCTCCATTCATAAAAGTCTTCCTATAGCTGGCAATACATTATACAATTTTCTTTCTTCTCTTCTTCTTCCTTTAGCTATGTAGTACAAGGGCCTGCCTAATTGCATACAAATTGAAAGTGTTTAGGTTTGACCTCATATTATATAGTTTTGGTAAATCTAAAGGAAATTGTATAATGTATGGCCAGCCTATCTCTTCTTACAATGGAAAGTGCTCTATGAATGAAGGAGGCAAAGCTTTCATTAATTTGGCTATCCTCCATTCATACTGTAGAGAACTTTTCACCATGGAGTGGGCTTGGAAAGGTCAGGCACAGTAGGCACGTTTGACAAGTGCCTGTGCCAGGTTCAGCAGCTTGTATTAAACCCTACAGGACCAGAAGATTACAGCTGCAGGGATATAGCGGAAGATTTCAATGAACAGAGCAGCCACCAGCACAAGGGGAATGTCTCATTTAATGTAAGTACTCTCCCTTGTGCAGAATTTTCCCAAAAATGTACTTAAAGTGGCTATAAACCCTTACAAACCACTTTGACCTACAGGTAAGCCTAGATTAAGGCTTACCTGTAGGTCCAATAAATATCTCCTAAACCTACATGGTTTAGGAGATATTTAGAAAAGAAAAGGCACCGCTATCTACGGCGCATGCGCCGTGGACAGCGGCGCGCAGGCGCACTGCGCATGCCGAGATAACGGCGATATGCCGCTCTCGTGCGCATGCGCGGGAGTGACGTCATCGCCGCTCCAGCGAATGACAGCGCTGGAGCGGCGAGACCCGGAAGTCACTCCGGGTTTGATGGCGGCGCAGAAGATCGTGGATGAGGACCGCTTCGGTGGGGGCTTCTTTCTCAGGTAAGTCATTCATAATGAGCTAGTATGCTATGCATACTAGCTCATTATGCCTTTGCCTTGCAGGGTGCATTTTTTTTTTTTTTAAATCGGCTTTACTTCCTCTTTAATCAAAGTTTTAAAGTTTATGGGGAAAAAATTGAGTTCCACCAAAAGAAGCACACACAGCATTTTCAAAAACTGATAAGAAAAATTTGTATCGATGTGAATGGGCATGATAAAAAAAATATATGATTTTTCTATTCTTGTGCAATGTCGCAAAATGCATGTTGCATGAAGAATCACACAGATGTGAGTGGATCTAAAGCCCCATACACACGGTCGGACTTTTTCATGGATTCTGTCCGATCGGACAAGGTTGTTGAAAAATCAGACCGTGTGTATGCACCATCGGACAGTGTTCGTCGGTTTGTCCGACGGACAAAGTCTTATCTCCTGCTGGAAAGATTTGCCGTCAACCCGGTCCGATCACACCAAACCCGATCGTGTGTACGGTTGTCCGACCGGACAAAGTGCTACGCATGCTCAGATCACATTACAAGACCAAAGCTATTGGCTACTAGCCTCTACGTTGTCCCGTCGTAGGCAACAAACGTCACCACGTTTAGAATGATCGGATTTTCCGACAACTTTGTCCGACCGTGTGTACGCAAAACCAACATCGGACAAAGTACGACGGACATGATCCGACGGACCTTGTCCGCGGATTGTCCGACCGTGTGTATGGGGCTTAAGACGTGTAAGGATGGATAAGGCTGAGTTGGAAGTTGACTCCTCTGAAGTAGCCAGATTTTCTAGCAAGTTCAGAGGCACATTATAAGTCAATAAAAAAACAATTTCTGAAAAGGAAAAATACATTTGAAATACTTAAAGCGTAACTCCACTTTGGTTGAGAAAAAAAACATTCCCCTCTGGGTGATCTATGTACATTGCAAGGATTATAACAACCTTTGTTGCAGATTCCTACCTTTTGTTATTCTGAAGAAATCCCTGTGTGTTTGTCTGTGCCTCTGTACCGAGTGGGTCTGATGGGAGTGGTTTCATAATTATCAGTCAGCTGTGGCAGCTGCAGAGCACTAATGAGGAAAGCTGCTGGGCCTGCATCCCTTTAGACGTGTTCCTATTGGAAATATCTCACCAAAAATTATTTTTTTTTTTTTTTGCAGGGGATGCCTGAAATCTGACTTGTAACTTAAGTAGACTTCTGGGAAAATTGGTGAGCCAATCACACAAGCAGGAAATTATGTTTCTGGGGAGTGATCAGTACACATTCTGTGTACTGATCAACTCCATGTAGCCATATTGCTTTGCATTTATAGAAAATTACAGCAGCTGCAGATTGAAATGGAAAGGTCATTTTTAATGACATTCAATTACAATATGACTTGTATCGCAATTGTACATGCTATATTATTTTTTCTTTATTTGCTATTTTTTTCCCCCCACTAAAGTGGAGTTATCTTTTAATTTTTCTGTGCTTTTACCTGTGATTTTTAGGTTGGTGACAAGAGTTTCTTTCAACTATACTTGTAGAGATCTGTTTTGTTTTAGTAGATGACATGTGTATACATTGTATTAACTAGTTCAATGAATACAAGGTCATTGAAGAACTGTCATCATCATGTACCATAATGGATACTGACACTATGTATTATTGATCTAAACCCCCAACATGCTTTTATCTTAGAACAATTACCCTACCAGGAACCTAAAAGCCAAAGTATTGCCAAAGGGCTGACAGAACAAAAAAGATCTTACATAAATACAAACTTCTTGTTCAGGTGCCCTGATGCCTTTATGTAGCCTTCTCGGGTGTATGTTGCCCCATAGCCAGATGATGAGGGTAATCTAAGAACGAATGTAACGTCTAAAAATAAAAATACCTTCAAGTATTCACAAAGGACAGAACTACACACCATCCATCAATGAAGTCTTTGAAGTCTCTTTTGCTCCAACTCTTTGTTTACATGGGCTGCATGGTTCAGTTACTATGTTTGAATAGGTTACGAAGAAGACTTCTGAACAATGATCACATAAAAAGATGTATAAAGATGTATAGCTTAATTAAGTAAAAATCCAATTTGCTAAAATAATTTTGATGAGCTGAAAGAAATGTTTTAAGAGCACTTGTATTTTGTATTACCGGTAATTCTTTTCATATTTACAAAAGAGGGGAGGAGGAAGGAATTACCCGCCATTGTAATCTTTAAAACATTTCTTTAAAGTTTAGACTTGACATTAAACCAGACATGTATATTAACCTTGATAACGTTAAATAAACTGTTGGGAAGTAATTATTGTAATTATAGTAATATGATGTGATGTTTCATTGTACAGTGAACACTGTTTAGCTCGGGCCGTTTAATGCAAGTTCAAACAAATCAAAAGGCACAGCTGTACTTTGAGGTATATTTGTATGTATAGCATTTAGTCTTCCCCATGAATAGCAGACAAACGTGTATTTAGTTGGATTCAGTGAGTCAGCCATGAAGCATGACTTTGCTCAGCAAAGAATGGATGAGTTTGCAGAAAGAACACAAAGAAACTAGACGGATTCGGTCTTGGGTCTGGTTCCAAGACGGAGGTTTCTCCATGTCCTTGGAAACAAAAGTTTATATTTTTGAATGCCTATTTTTTAGTCATTGTTTCCTATTTTACACAGCGTCAAATTACAGACACAGCTCAAATCTTACCTCTTACTCCACATATATTTTATTTTGGATTTATTCTTTAAAGCGGAACTCAACTCCCAAAAGAGAGTTATTTCTGCTTTAGTACTCCCCAAGCAACCATAAGTGCAGGACGTGTCTTTGTTTTTTCTTTTCTATTTTTATATGTTTTTAATTTTTAGCATCATTGCCATTCCGGGCCTAGTCCAGAATGACATGTACTTTGTCCTGTAGCCTCCTAGAATACTTACATTACATCTCCCAGGAGGTTGCAGGACTGACACACAGAGTTGCCAGGGGACAGTCCAGAGGACGTGTTGGGACGGGAGGAGGGCAGGTTTTGTGCATCATTGGAGCTTGCTGCCTACACTTAGGCCTGATTCACACCTATGCAGGTTGCAGTTTGCATATTGCAGGTGCATTTTGCGTTTTTCAATACACATTTTTGATCCATTGAAATGTAAGGAACCAAAAACCAGAAAAAAGTCCCTGACCCTTTTCATAAAATGCACAGATTTGAACTACATCCATAGGAAACCATGTTAAATGGACTGTAGTGTGCTTCTGCAAAACTGAACACTCACTAGTGACCAAGCAAATTATAGTGGGGCAATGCTGGATTTGCTGTGAAGGTGAGTATGTGTTTTGTGTTTTGAAGACCACTACAACACTATAGGTAAGTGGGAAAAAAAACTTGGGGGGTAGTGGGAGTTGAGTACCTCTTTAAAGTGGGCATCATCTAAAATAAAATCCCTCCTCCTCCCCCTCCTCTCTGCCTATATAAGTTCAAAATTAAATACATTGTTAGAAAGGAATTGGTATCCCATCTACCTCACACTCATCATTAATGTAGTTGTAAACCCTTACAAACCACTTAGACCTACAGGTAAGCCTAGATTAAGGCTTACCTGTAGGTCCAAGAAATATAAGATAGAAGATATTTGCCAAAAGACAGGCACCGCTGTCTACGGCGCATGCGCCGTACACAGCGGTGCGCAGGCGCATTGTTAACAGCAATATGCCGCAAGTGACGGCTCACGTGCGCATGCGCAGGAGTGACGTCATTGCGGCGCCATCAAATGACAGTGCCGGAGCAGCGAGACCCACCAAGAAGATGGAGGCTCCGTACACCAGGGGACAGCGGTGACTTCGCTGGCTCCTGTGTCAGGTAAGTGACACATAATGGGCTACTATGCGATGTATAGTAGTCCATTATGCTTTACCTTTGCAGGGAAACAAAGAGGAAGTAAACCCATCAGGGTTTACTTCCTCTTTAAGTCATCCAATAGAAGTACAGACTTCAGAAGCAAACAATTGTCAGCTCCTTCTGTCCATCCTAGCTGAGCCTGATAGCTTATATATCCTCTGATGATGCTATGTCCTCTAAATGTATTGTGCTTGCCTGGGGCAAAATCTTAATGGATAGTTTCACCTTTTCAGGCAGGATTTCACGTTTCATAATAAATAGAAGCTTTTTGCAATGTCATTTCTGCCTTAGTCATCCCAATGTGCTTTTCTCTCACTTACCTTATCCATAGGAGGTTTAAAATCTTTTCAGTTTATTTGAATTTTTTAAATGATTTTCAGATTCCATCACTTCCTGTAGATCGTCTTTCAGTATTTACTTCCTATAGGTCATCTCCCAGAAGCCTTCATTTCCTTGCTGCATCACAGAAGAGGGCATGATAGGCTGCGTTCACCACTCTGGACCACACCTCCTTCACTACAATATCACCTTCCACCCATTTCCTATACAACCTGATTGTACAATCTTTTTTAGATCTCCCATCAGCTATGTAGTACAAGGGCCTTTCTGATTTGATTCAAATTGAATGGATTGATCAGGTGGGCCCGCCTATTTCAATGTTTTGGTAAATATAAAGGAAATTGTATAGAGATTGTACAGTTTGCCTAGGCCAGCTTTATGCAGGTACATAGGATGAGGAGGACAGAGACATTCAGTTGTGAGGCTTAGCATCTCCACATAGCAAAAACTCACATTCCTGCATTTTTTGGGGTGTTTTGGAGCATTTTTACTTGTAACACATAGGGCAGCCCATTCACTTGCTGCACTTGGGGAGCCTTTAACATGTAATGACAACACAAACATGATGCACATTTGCAGCATTCCTGAAACGCATTGGAAAAACGCATCATGCATTTGGAAACACACACATGTGACTGGAGCCTCATTGTTCTTGTGTAAACACACCAAAATTCACATTCAGGCCCCACTCACACCTAGAGTAGTGGTAGCGCATGTTTTTTGGACTGTTTTTCCAGTGACACACATAGGGGAGCCTGTTGATTTCAATGGGCTGTGCTACACGTGGCAAAGTAGCTCATGGGACATTTTAGCGTGGTGCAAGTTGCATGCTTTCACTGCGAGTTTTGCTGCGTTTGTCACCCTTTTTTTTATGTGGCAAAATGTGTGTTTGCATTTAAGTTTGGTGTGCTGTTAAAAATTAATAACACAGAAAGCACAACTAGGTAATTTTAGGTGTATAAATGTGGCCATACACTATACAAACTGATTGTGCAATCTCTGTACAACCTCTGTTAGATTTATCAAAACTATATAGGACACACCATCTATCCAATCAATCTGTATCCCATCAGGCAGTCCTGTGGGCTGCATGCGCCCTCAGGGAGTTTATCATGCGGCCTGAGCGCATCTGGAAGGACCCTGGGTATACCAGGCAAATGCACACGTGGAGAGAAGCTGGGGATGCTGTGCAAAAGTAGTTTATGGGTGAAGGTGTGCTAATGAGGTCAGCTGGTAAACTCCTTTTTCTGTGTCTTACTGGTTTCTCCATCCCAAATCTACATACCAGCAAGTGATGAAGCTTTCTAAAAAATACAGCAAGGGCTAAGGTAAGGCCTTGTTCTAAAAATGAAAGAAACTTTTATTTTTCTGCAACTGAGGTACATTAATGATATATTGGTACATATTGGAGCTGGATTTTAGAAAACAAAAGGTGAAGTTTTCCTTTGAAACGGTGCTAAATCATTTGATCATGCTTGTGGTCTTTGACTAACGAGATTGGCTAATCTTCCTTTTTACTCAGAGGCATTATTATACAGTAAATCACAGGGCTGCGTTGCAAAATGCCCCTATTATACCCATTTAATACAGGTTAGCCAGAGGCGAAAAACCTATAATGCACCCCTGTGGGGTCATATTCAAACTGTTTTACACTGATGGTTATTGTAATTCAACAATTACAAGTTATAACAAGCCAATCTGAAATTGGGGCAGGCAGAGCGACTCCGAGACTCAATTTCCTAATCATGAGTAACTGCGATGACCAAAGAAGAAAAACTCATGATCAGCCCTTCCTAAAATAATGTTTGAGTGGGTGGATCAATATAAATAATCATTTGGAAGAAAACTGAATTAAAAAAAAAAAAATTAAATCACTTTGACATGGACTGGGTCTTCTCCCTTAGCCTGCTACACATTGGATGCTATGACTGTACTTATAGCCTTGCTTGTTATATAAATCAAGGACCTCTGAAGTTTCAGTACAAGGGCCACATCATATATTTTACAAATATTTAGGATTAGGATAAATCAGTTTTATAAATGAATGAATCAAATTTAAATAAATGAATACATTTTTACTATTTTTGTAATCAATATGATATGATTTAGAACAATAGAGAAAAACTTCTGTAACGCAAAGCAAAGAAAATTCCAAATAAACTTGAGCCCATAAGGCCCCTTTCACACTGGGGCGGTTTTTAGGCGGTACAGCGCTAAAAATAGCGCCTGTACACCGCCTGAAAAAAACGGCCCCATTCACTCCAGTGTGAAAGCCGGCGGCAGGGCCGAATTTACATAGGGGCTATTGGAGCTGCAGCTCCAGGCCCCTTTCTCAAGATAGGCCCATTTGCCCCAAAAAAAAAAAATTCCAAAAAAAAAATAATTTATCGACTTCGAGGGTTGTAGCTCAGCGATCAGGAGTCACAGAGAAGAAAGAAAGAAAGGAAAGATGGAAGGAAAGAAAGAAAAAGGAAAGGTGGAAGGAAAGAAAGAAAGAGAAAAGGAAATATGGAAGGAAAGAAAGAAAGAGAAAGGAAGGAAAGGTGGACGGAAAGAAAGAAAGACAAAGGAAGGAAAGGTGGAAGGAAAGAAAGAAAGAGAAAGGAAGGAAAGGTGGACGGAAAGAAAGAGACAAAGGAAGGAAAGGTGGAAGGAAAGAAAGAAAGAAAGAAAGGAAACGTGAAAGGAAAGAAAGAAAGAGAAAGAAGGAAAGATGGAAGAAAAGAAAGAAAGAAAGAAAGACAAAGGAAGGAAAGGTGGAAGGAAAGAAAGGAGGAAAGAAAGAAAGAAAGAAAGAGAGAAATAAAGAAAGGAAAGGTGGAAGGAAAAAAAGAAAGAAAGAAAGAGAAAGTAAGAAATAAAGAAAGAAAGAGAAAGTAAGAAATAAAGAAAGAAAGAGAAAGTAAGAAATAAAGAAAGGAAAGATGCTAGGAAAGAAAGAAAAAAAGGAAAGAAGGAAAGAGAAAGGAAGGAAAGGTGGAAGGAAAGAAAAAGAAAAGATGCAAGGAAAGAAGGAAGAAAAGATAGAAAGCAAGGGGGGATGGAGGAAGAAGGGAAGGAAGGGCATCCCCTACATCAGTGTACTCACTGGGAGGCAGGAGGGACTGGATGGATGGATGGATCAGACTGCCCTTTTCCTCTTCAGTTTGTTGGGCTTCATCGTGAATCTTCCCACCCACACATCTCCTCTGAGGCAGAACAGAGAACACTGCCGAGGAGAGTGGGCGGGGCAGACACAGGAGGAGAGGGCTGGAGGAGGAGCAGAAGCAGGTCTCTCCTCTTCTGTCTGGCTGTGCGGGCAGCAGGGGGAGATTTGTCAGAGCAGGCTCTGCTGAGCGGCTCTCCCCGTCTGTGATCCGGAGCTGTATGTGAGCTCCGATCACAGACAGTAACTTTCACTGGCAGCCTGTCTCTCCATGTAGCAGAGTGAGAGGACTGAGGACTATGCTGCTGGAAGAGGCGGCTATCTAATTAGGTAAACTAGCTGGCCGTGCGAGGCCCCTGAAAGGGCGAGGCCTTAAGCCATCGCCTAATTTGCCTAATTAGAGAGCCGCCTCTGAGCATTATATATGTTGTTTTAGCAGACACCCTATGGAATAAAATTGTGGTCTTTGCAACTTTTTATGTTACACGAAATTTGCGCAGCAATTTTTCAAACGTTTTTTTTTGGAAAGAAACTGTTTCATTCATCAAAAAAAAAAACACTAAAGTTAGTACGATTTTTTTTTGTGTACTAAGTGATGCTTTAAATTTTTTTACAGGTTACATGTTTAGAGTTACAGAGGAGGTCTAAGGCTAGAATTATTGCTCCCGCTCTAACGATCGTGGCATATGTAACCTGTGTGTATCTGGCTCTGATACTAACCAGTGTCTAACCAGCCACTGACTAGTATCTCTCCCCAGCCTGTCCCCACACACCCTCTCACCTGCTGACCTGTGGATGGGGGAATCACTCCTGCAGTGTTATTGTGTTCTGCCAGTGAATACGATGATCAGTGTTGCTATAACTATAGCTGGCAGCACTGATTGTTTTGGGGAAAACCCGACAGGCTGGTTGTACTCAAGTCGGTTAATAGGTTGACTTGTGTAAAACCAGGTAGCCTATACATAGATCGACTATGGCTGGTCTCTGCTTAATTGGTGTAATTTCAATCCATTTATGGCCCGCTTAACCACTACACAGTCCCTAAACATCCTTCCACAAACCTTTACATTTTTCCTTCCCAGATTACTGCATCCTGCTCTCCTATACATAGTGCCCACTGTCATACTCTCCACACTTCTCTCCTGTACATACTGCTCACTGTCATACCCTCCACACTTCTCTCCTATACATAGCGCCCGCTGTCATATCCTACACACTCCTCTCCTGTACATAGTGCCCGCTGTCATACACTTCTATCCTGTACATAATGCCCACTGTCGTACCCTCCACACTCCTCTCCTGTACATACTGCTCACTGTCATACCCTCCACACTCCTCTCCTGTACATACTGCCCACTGTCATACCCTCCACACTCCTCTCCTGTACATAGTGCCCACTGTCGTACCCTCCACACTCCTCTCCTGTACATACTGCTTACTGTCATACCCTCCACACTCCTCTGCTGTGCATACTGCCCACTGTCATACTCTTCACACTCCTCTCCTGTACATAGTGCCCACTGTCGTACCCTCCACACTCCTCTCCTGTACATAGTGCCTTCTGCCATACCCTCCACACTCCTCTCATGTACATAGTGCCCACTGTTAGACCCTCCACATTCCTCTCCCTCACCTGCACATACTTCCCACTTTTATACCATCCATTCTCCTCCCCATGCCTCTTACCCACAAAAACAGTTCTTTAAAATTATACTGAATATCCTCAATGTTACCAGCTCTATAATGGGCACACTTTTGTTAGTTCAACTAAAGGAAATCTCAGTCCTCATATTTGTCCTGCCCCATTATTAGTACTTATTTAATTTTGTAATTACTATTGTGATGTATAGATGAACATAGTGGATGTCAGCTACTCTAAATATAGCACTTGTAAAAAAGTGTCCCTGAAAATATTTTTGAAATGTTGGCAACTATGCGGGTCAATAGGCTCCTGGGTTCCAATGATATTAAAGCGGTAGTAAACTTTTCTAACATTACTATTTTTTAGCGGCCCTGAGGTAGGTTATGCCATAATGTACAAGTATGCACAGCATATTAGCACATTAGGGTACACTTAAATTGTCAGACTGAGCCCTCCAGTGCTGTGATCAATCTGGCGGGGTCCGGGCACTTCCATCTTCACCCGGTCTTCCTTACGGGTTCTGTGCCTCACTTGCCTTGGCTGGGCTGCGTTGATGTTATTCCCACGCATGCTCATGTGCATCCTCTTTCTCTCATCCTCTTTCCCTTACCCCTAACAACTCTTTCATCCCCTTTCTCTCTCTATCTCTCTCTCTCTCTCTCTCTCATCCTCCCTCTCTCTTTAATTTGTTATAAAAAAAAATTGTTTGCATTTTTATTTATTCATTTATTGTTTATAAAAGGCCCCACCAAAATCCTCAGCAAAATCCTCAGCACCAGGCCCATGATGTTCTTAATCTGGTCCTGGCCGGCGGGCTTTCACACCTGAGCGGTGTGCTAGCAGGACGGTAAAGTCCTGCTAGCAGCATCTTTGGAGCGGTATAGGAGCGGTGTATTCACCGCTCCTATACAGCTCCTACCCATTGATTTTAATGAGACACCGAGGTAATACCGCGGCAATACCGCCGCTTTGCGGGGGATTTTAACCCTTTTTCGGCTGCTCGCTGGGGGTAAAACCGCCCTGCGAGCGGCCGAATACCGCGGCTAAAACGACGGTAAAGCAGCGCTAAATATAGCGCTGCTTTACCGTCGCCGTGGCTCCCGCCCCAGTGTGAAAGGGGCCTAAGAGTCCACATCAAAGTCCTCGCACATTTGAGTCCGCCTTACATCAGAGTTCCCCTTACATCAGAGTTTTCCCTTACATGAGTGTCGCTCCATTAGAGTCCCTCTTACATCAGAGGGCTGGATAAAAGCTTGCAGTGGGCCATATTTGGCCTGTGAGCCAAAATTTGGAGATCACTGTTATAGATTATGAGACCAACTGTTTCACATGACTGGCTACCATTGGATATCGCAGCAGTGTTTCTTTTTTCTGCCACAGAATTATGTTAAAATTCTGGTACTGTTTAAGTGTTTAAGGAAGAGTACGGGCAGGGTAACATCTTATTTATGAAGATGCATTCACTTTTTTGTACTGCCATGCATGGGTCGTAAGTCAACTTCCTGTGCCAATACTAGCAGATGCTTGGCCCCCATATTTGAAGTATAAAGCTATATGTTTTTATCCTTTACACGGCACTGCCCAGTTCCTCCAGTCATTGCAACATTATACTAGGTCTGAGGTTAAATAGCTTAAAGTGATTGGAAAGTTTTGTTTAAAAAAATAAAAATAAATAACAAACATGTTATACTTACCTATTCTGTGCAGTTGGTTTTGCACAGAGAAGCCTGGATCCTCTTCTTCTCGGGTGCCTCTTAGCTGCTCCTGGCTCCTCCCTCCTGTCGAGTGCCCCCACAGCAAGCAGCTTGCTATGGGGAGCACCTGAGCCGAGTCACAGCTCTGTGTGTCCACTCAGATACGGAGCTGCCGTTCAGCCCCGCCCTCTCTATCCCCTGATTGGCTAACTGACTTTGACGCCATTGGCACCGCTGCTGTGTCTCAGCCAAGGAGGAACAGTAGCGGACAGCTGAGGGATTCGTGGACAGAGATGGAGTGGAGAGGGGGAGGATGGAGCGACGACGACAGCTAGTGATAAGCGAGTATGGGGGGTCACAGATGGAGTGACACTGAGGGTGGGCGAGAGAGAGTGGGGGCTGAAGAGGAGAAACACTGTGATGTGTTTTTTTGGACAGTTTTTTTTCTCAGTCCAGGAGTAACAGTTTGTGCTTGTAAGATGCGGCAGCCGGCTCCATAGAGCAGAAGAGACTCTGGTGTAGAGGAGAAAAAAGAGAGAAAGAGCAGCGCCATTCTGAGTGTAGTGGGTCTGATTACAGTGGGAACTGTATGTGAAATTAAAAAGAAAGTATGTACTCACACTTTGTTTAAAAATATCAGGCACGTAGCGGTATCTTTATTTTGTCTGAAGTCCTCGGCCGCCCTCCGGTGTCATGGCTATGGTGGGGAAACGCACCCCGGTCCCTTGCATCTCGTGGTTTCGAGGTGAGTGCGTCCCAGGATAGGCACGTCAGCAGGATTGATGACGTTGGATGCGTGGTTGGAAGTGTCAAAAGTGGACAGAGATGGGGCTCAGGTAAGTATTAGGGGTTGCTGGGGCGGCTGCTACACACAGAAGGCTTTTTATCTTAATGCATAGAATGCATTATGATAAAAAACTTCTGCCTTTATAACTCCTTTGAGCCTTTATTAGCAATCAGCACTTATCAAAAGAGAAGACACAATTAATTAGGGAAATACAGATAAATATTATATATCACATCAGTCATCTACTTAGTGTCAAATAAATGATTTAGGAACCAGGTAAATTAGGCTCCCTTATTATTCTTCCAATATCTTATGCCAAGTCATGCTCATATGAGTCCAATAAATGGCTACATAAACATCTATTAAACTAAAATTAAAGTATGTGTTGCATACCCGCCCTGTCACTACATGTTTTACATGGAAACAGAATGTAAGGGCTACAAGAGGAAACTAAGCAATACAAAAAGTAGCCTCCAAATTGTTTTGGCATTATTATTATTATTATTGTGAAAGATTGCATAACATTAGACTGTCAGGTATCAGGATGTTGTGTAGTCTATTGAACGCCAGTGATTAGGGCACTTATCTTCTGCTTGTAGCACTCTATCACACTTCAGAAGCTGTCTCCTTCAAAGCCTTCCAGTACTAAAACAACAGACAAGGAGGGTGTCTCTTTATCCCATGGAGAGCAGAAGTCAAAGGCCCTGTTTTGAAGCAAAATGTCTTTCAACACTACTGCCAGCACTTTCCCCTTGTTTATTTCTTCTGATCTCCATGCAGAATATGGACTTGTCTTTGAGTGATGACAACATAGTGCCATAAATGCCATGTAATAGTCTGCACCAAATTAGTTCAGATTAATCAGTACTGATGAGATTCACTTTATTTATGTACAGTTAAACAGTTAAAGGGATACCCATACTTTTTTTCCTTTTCTTCTTGTTTAGCCATTCCCGCCTGTGTTCAATACTTGTGGGGATATTTCAGTTGTATTTTCTCATTGTCTCCCATAAAACTATGGGAGATAACTAAATCTGGCCATACACCAGTGGAATTTAATTTGCAAATTTGAATGTCTGTTCCAGTTTCTAAGGGTAAGTGGGGTCAAATTCACATATGATTTCGGCCATAGTGATGATTTAATTCAAAGGGAAAAAAAAAAATGTCTTGAACAAACAAAATTCTAACTTTGAATGTGGTTTTCATTTGGGAAAAATAGTACATATTGTAATTCACACGTTCTAGGCACAAAATAAACTTATTGTGTCTGGGACTGATTTCATTGAAGTAGTACAGTACTTTTTAGTTATTTATAAGGGGGTAATTGTTCTCAGTTTTCGCCACTGTAAGGAGCATTCTTCCCACTGACCATCACCCTAATGTATCATGAGTTGTAGGCATAGTCATTTAAGCAGAGGCTCCCCAAGCCTGAAAAGTTGTTTCAAGGGTTCCGCTGTGTTCCGATTGAGAAAGGCTGAAGTACCGTATTTTCCGCACTATAAGGCGCACTGCATTATAAGGTGCAGTCTCAATTACGGGTCTATTTCTGCACTTAACCCATACATAAGGCGCATTGCATTATAAGGCGCATGCGGAGGCGCACCGGAGGTAAGCGTACGTACTCCACTTATTACGTAATGTTCTCTGATTGGTTTATTGCTGCCAGTGTACATAGTGTACGTATTACGTCCCTGTGTCAGAGGGAAATGGTCCGACAGTCAACCAAGCGGAGCGCTGACCAAAGTCGTACAACAACATTTTTACAGATTTTGGAACTCAGTGCATACATAAGGCGCACTGGATTATAAGGCGCACAGCTGATTTGAAGGAAAATTTAAGGCTTTTAGGTGCGCCTTATAGTGCGGAAAATATGGTAGTAGGTCTAGCTTTCAAACAAAATTAGTTGACTCAATGATGGCAAGATTAAACGCTCTAACAAATGATTTTTCTGAATTTCTGTACGAACTTTCCAACAAAATTCTACATATGACAAACTTAGTGCACCACTAACCAATTTACCCATATTCTGGACTGTCTGTGCCTGTGTGAATTTCTATCACCCTTAAGGCCCATACACACGATCTGACTTTTTGACAACCAACATGCAAATTAGCTGTTTTGGACCAACATCCGACCGTGTGTACGCTTCATCGGACCAACTTTTTCCAGGTCTCATCAGACTTTTGTTGACTGTGCGAACGGACCAACTTTCTGCCAACAAAAGTCAGATGGACCAAAGTCCGACCGTGTGTACACAAAACCAACGGACTTTTGTACAAACCAATGCAGAACCAATGCAAAAGATCAGACAACAATACAGAAGTTGACCAAAGGTGGCGGTAAAGAGCACAAAAATCAAGTGATTTGGTGAAAGTTGGCTGAAAAAAGTCCTGCCGTGTGTATGCAATACCAACTTGGGGCCAACGCCCTTTGGACAAAAATCCACAGGAAAGTTGGTCCACGGTCCGATCGTGTGTATGAGGCTTAACACACACAGTAAAATGGACTTATTGCAGTAAGAGACTTGTTGAATATGAAAGCAACACTAGAATAATAGTGGTGACCATGGTAGAGCAAAACCATAGTACAGAAAAGTTACAATACCGAAAGTATATGTGAAGTTGTGCTGCCAAAAATAATAAACAACGAGAAGACAAGGAAATTCTACACTAAACTATCAAACAAGTATGAGTCAAGCAGATGCAGGTAGTGATCTCTCTGTTTTTGAGAATTTCAAAGACCACACTCCACAGAAAGATACATGTTTTCATCCCACCATAATACTGCTTATTTTTATTTTGTTTCCTGTAAGCTCCATGATACTTAACCACCTCAGTACAGTGCATTTTCACCCCCTTCCTGCCCAAGCCATTTTTCAGCTTTCAGCGCTGTCACATTTTGAATGACAATTGCGCGGCCATACAACACTGTACCGAAATGAAATTGTTATCATTTTGTCCCCACAAATAGAGCTTTCTTTTGGTGGTATTTGATCACCTCTACGGTTTTTATTTTTTGTGCTATAAACAAAAGAAGAGTGACAAGTTTAAAAAAAAAAACAATATTTTTTACTTTTTGCTATGCTAAATATCCTCCAAAAATATATAATATATTTTTCTCAGTTTAGGCTGATACGTATTCTTCTACATATTTTTGGTAAAAAAAATCGCAATAAGCATCTATTGATTGGTTTGCGCAAAAGTTATAGCGTCTACAAAATAGAGGATAAATTTATAGCATTTTTATTCTTTATTTTTTTTAACTAGTAATGGCGGCGATCTGCGATTTTTATCGTGACTGCGATGTTGCAGCGGACATATCGGACACTATTGACACATTTTTGGGACCATTCACATTTATACAGCGATCCGTGCTATAAAAATGCATTGATTACTGTATAAATGTGACTGGCAGGGAAGGGGTTAACCACTAGGGGGCGCTGAAGGGGTTAATATGTTCCCTGGGAGTGATTCTAACTGTGGGGGAAGGGGACTCACAAGGGGAGGAGACCGGTGTTTCTCTGTACTGGGAACACACCATCGGCTCCTCTCCTCTGACAGGACCGTGGATCTGTGTGTTTACACACACAGATCCACGGTCCCGCTGTGTTACCGGGCAATCGCGGGTGCCCGACGGACATTTAAACCCAAAAATGTAATATATGTTATATTGCAGCTTAGCAATTCTTAGATGTTTTTTGGTTGCATTAGTTTTCATTTTTGAGATTTGTTTCCTTTTATTTTCACCTGGTGATCCAGCCAGTATGTCTGGTATTTCTACAACATCCTTTAAGAGACCAAGCTGTTCACAAAAGTGTCAGCTAAGCCTCGTACACACAATTGGATTTTCCGATGGGAATTGTGTGATGACAGGCTGTTGGAGGAAAATGCGACCGTTTGTATGCTCCATCAGACAATTGTTGGCCAACTTTCCGTGGACAAATGTTGGATGGCAGGTCTATAAATTTTCTGCGGACAACGGTCTGTTGTCGTATTTTCCGAGCATGTGTACACAAGTCCGTCGCACAATCCAGTCCAAAGTACAAACACGCATGCTCGGAAGCAAGGACGAGCCAGAAGCGGTCGGTCTTGTAAATTAGTCTTCGTAATGGAGAATGAACATTCATGACGTGGCAAATTATGAAATCTCGAAATGCAGCACACATTTTCTTCTTCTTCTTTATTCTTTGCACTGCAAGTGCAAATGAAATTCCTACGCATGCTCGGAAACAATTTGACGCATACTCGGAAGCATTGAACTCGGCTTGTCGTAGTGTTGTACGTCACTGTGTTCTTGACCGTCGGAATTTGGTGTCTTCGTTGCTCCTCCATCCAGAGTGGTGACACCTTAAGACAGGAGTGTGTTACTAGCCTGATAACCAAGTGAACCTTAAAGTGATATTAAAGGCAAGTGAAAATAATAATAAAAAAACAAAAACAAACGTGTCATAGTTACCTGCTCTGTGCAGTGGTTTTGCACAGATCAGCCCCGATCCTCCTCTTCTCAAGTCCCCTGCCAGCGCTCCTGGACCCTCCCTCCTGCCAAGTTCTCCCAGAGCAAATAGCTTGCAATGGGGCACCCAAGCAGGTTCGCTCCCAAGCCACTGCACTTTGTGTCCATTCACACACAGAGATGCAGCTCGACCCTGCCCCCTCTCTCTCTTCATTGGCTGGCTGGCATGTTTGCAATGGCTCCCACTGCTGTCTCAGCCAATGCGGAGGGAGAGTCCCAGGAGAGCCAAGGCTCTCGTGCACATCACTGGATCTAGATGGGGCTCAGGTAAGTTTAAGGGGGGTTGCTGGACATAGATGTTTTTTTTACCTTCATGCATAGAATGCATGGAGGTAAAAAACCTTGAGCCTTTAGAATCACTTAACTAAAACTTAGAAGCCAACACATTTAAGGATTGGTAAGCTGCAATGTATGACTTTTTTGTTTTGGGGTTTAATACAGATTTAGGTACTTTAGGACTGAGCAGGAAAATTGGGACCAAGGCGATATTAGTCAGAAACCTCTCTTTATTTTCCTTGAACAACTACAAAATGTTGTAATTCAGTGTAGCAGTACATGCCCTTTACTTGACATTAGGAGGTAGTGGGAGACAGAATTATATAAAAAATTGATTAGTGTCAAACAATTATCATCAGCTGGAAGTTGATGCATTTAGCTGTCTGACCCTTCGCTGTGACCACGGCAACTGGGGCAGAGCAAGCATATAATGCACATATGTACACTTCAGTGCACATTCCCATAGATGTGCTCCTATGTGGTTGAGTACACATGGTGCATAAAAACAACCAGGGTAGGTCTGCATACTGGTATTATCTCATATAAACATTTACATGTTTAACACCATTTCAAAAGACGAATTCATTATTTTTAAAGTGAACTTTTACTCCATCTTTTCAAAAATCCCCAACTCCACAATCTTAAAAGCTGATTTTTTTGTTACCTTTTTTCAAATTTGTTTTGCTCCAGGCCTCCATTTTGCTGCTGAGACAAAGATAACATGCACCCAGCAGCCTCCTGGGATATCTAATGTCAGCTTACAGATGGCAGCTGGAGGAGGAAGGGCCTGGCAGCCCATCATCAGGGGTTGGATGCAAAGACCCGGAATAGACAAGCAGTTCCTAATGACATTAGAGAGGTAGATGGTAATGTGGGGCCCATTGTGCCCCGCTGTTCTCTATAGGAAGCCTGTCCGTTTTCATCTGATCCCATCCGATTCGATCCGCTGGACGGATGGCGAACGTATTGCCATCCGTCTGTTTTGAGCGGATCTTGTCAGATCGGATGGCAGGCGGGTGTCAGCAGAAACATCTCCGCTGACATCCGCCTGCCCATAGAATTCAGTGGGTGGCCCATTTAGATCCACCTGAAAAACAGACAGGCGGAACCGAGTTGGCTGATAGTGTAAAATGGGCCTAAGCCAGCAAAAAAGATAAGGGGGGTTTAAAAGCTAAATTAACTCCCGAAGTGAAATTCCCCTTTAAATCTTCAACTTTTACTAACATAGTAACACCTGGTGATCCTGTCATTAAAATATTTTCCCAGGCACTTTCTTTTAATGGGAGACAACTCTCTGTCCCTGCCTCCCAATTGCGCTCAATATACAATATGTCACCATGTCTTCTTATGGAGATTATAGGTGGCCATGTCACAGCTCAAGTTCCACCATTTTCACCATCAGGAAACCCACCATTAGCACCAACTCTAATGCCCCGTACACACGAGCGGAAATTCCGCCAGCAAAAGTCTGATGAGAGCTTTTGGTCTGAAAATGCAACCGTGTGTATGCTCCTTTGGACTTTTGCTGGCTGAATTCCAGCCAGCAAAAGATTGAGAGCATGTTCTCAATTTTTCGGTCGGAAAAAGTTCTGATTGAAAATTCCGATCGTCTGTACCAATTCCGAAGCGCAAAATTCCTAAGCATGCTCAGAAACAATTCGACGCATCATCGGAAGAATTGAACTTAATTTTCTCGGCTTGTCATAGTGTTGTACGTCACAGCGTTCGTGACGGTTGAAAGTTCAGCAAACTTTTGTGTGACCGTGTGTATGCAAGCCAAGCTTGAGCGGAATTCCGTTGGAAAAACCATCCAAGATTTTTCTGACGGAAATTCCGCTCGTGTGTATGCGGCATAAGTTGCTGATAGAGTGCATGCATGTAGACATGAAGTGGCTGCAAAGAAACTAGGAGAAATTAGCAGCACAGAGATGACAAAAAAGGCGTGAAAAGTGGTGAAAACTTAAGATTATGTTACTTTATTCTGTTATACTGAAGAATACTGAAACAGAAAAAAAGGTGAAAACAGTATTTTGTAAAATAAAACCTGGCAAATGGTTATGTTACACCGCGGTTTAGCAAAGTATAGGCCATCCATTAAAGGTTTTGAGCTACTTTATTCTTAGTCTAGGCCAAAAATATATATTTTTGTTTTTTTTAGAGTAGGAAAGGGTTGGAACATTTGTCGTTTTTTTTGCTGCATTTTGGGGAGATTTACTCTTATTTGTATCCTAGTGATAGCAGTCAATAAAATTCTGTCAGGCTCTGATTCTTACCCACACTGTTCGAAATGAAAGAAAATGGTTTTGCTGGAGTTTAAGGCTGGGTTCACACCTATGCGAATTGGTGGGTTTCCCCGTATCCAATTTGCATAGAAGGAGAATGTGACTGACTCTCTATGGAGCCGGTTCACATGTCTCCAGGGCGGCTGCGGAGCGCACTACACAGAAATGTCCTTGCCTCCGCTTCTGCCCTGATTTGTCCCTGAAACGGAGAACAGGGACGGACAAGTTTTAATACCATCTCCAACTTCCCCACGCCGCCATTTTCAGCTCCCTCTTCTACGAATGAAACACGATCTATGAATGGAGGGTGGGTAGGTGATTGAAAGGTCCAACCTCTCCATTCATAGATCTGTTCATTAAATAAAATGCAAATTGTTTCATTTATAGAAGCTGTAGTAGAAGCTTCTATTAATGGAGGATCTGGGTAGAAAATGTGGGCATAGTTGATGAGTAAAAATGTCAGCTCACTAAATTCTATTAACCCCTTCTGCGCCAGAATATTACGATGATGGGGTTAGGGGGGAATCGATGGGGGAATATTTCAACCAGGAGCTAGCAACACAAGGGAAACAGCACAATAATAATAAGTCATGTACCTTGTGCTGCTTTTGTGGGTTTTTTTAATTTTAATTATACTTGAGCTTTAAAGAGTTAAATATGGCATAAAAATCTCTCTATACTCACCACTGCCCTTTACAATAGAGAAAAAACTTAATCCTCAGTAGTAAATGCCCCACATTTTTATGGGTGTTGGAACATACCCAAACCATCCTCTCTGTTCCCCCCAAGACCTCCTGCATTCTAGCTCCTTTGTATCCTCCAATGCTCACCTCCAGGACTCCTCCAGGGCCTCTCTCATCCTCTGGAACTCACTACTCCAATCTGTTTGGCTATCTCCTACTCTATCCACTTTTAGGCGATCCCTGAAAACTTGTCTCTTCAGGGAAGCCTATCCTGCCTTCAGCTAATAAACAAATATTCTATTTCTCCCATCAGTTCATCCCTCGCAGTTATTACCTTTTGTTCCACCAGCCCCTCCCTGTTAGATTGTAAGCTTGCAGGAGCAGGACCCCCTAATCCTCTTGTATTGAATTGTATTGTCGCTATATTGTCTCCCTTTATATTGTAAAGTGCTGTGCAAACTGTTAGAGCTATATAATTGTTGTATAATAATAATACTATCTCCAACTATTAATAAGGGACAACATGATAGATTGTTTTAATACTAGCAAAATAATAAAAAGAAAGAAATATAACATAAAATAGTTGTATAATTGTATCACGTGTGAATGCGTCAATAAGATAAAATATATCGTAATTTCTATGTATTTTTTGTGCCCTTTCTTTTAAAAACAGTGCTGGTAATCCCATAAATAATTGACTAGGTGAAGCTTTAGCAGAGGGTCAAAAATGTTATCCTAGTCTTACACCATTATTTTTGTTGTCAAGAAAGTCAATGAATCAAAGTTTCACAAGTCTTATAAATGCCCAGGGGGGTCAGTGATGGAGTGACCCCTTGACTTGTTGTGAAGCCTTCACTGGTCTCCATCTACGACTTGTCTTTCTCTGTTAGAGGATATTTGTGTGTTAACTTCAAACAGGTCCTCTTCTTTCTCATGACCAGGATTAATGGGCCATCAACACAAGCAATAACCTTGTATACTGCCGGCATCCCACACCCTTATTCATTGTGTTCAGAGGTTGAAATTAATGATATTCATGTGAACTGTAATTTCTGTTCTGTAACCGGATGTGGCATAGATGGACCAGTCACTGTTGTACATTGACTATGTATAAACAAGAGGTCTGTGTGGTCGAGAGTACATTGCATAAAACACTGACTGTTCATTCAGTAAAACATCAAACTTTTAACAAGTCCCCAGCCCCTAGTCCAGCAGTTAAACAGTCACAGCCTGTTTGAGTTATCTATGACATTATGGAAATAGGAAATGATTAGGGTGTAGAGGTCAAATCTCATATGTGTTTAAAAGGGCATTATATTATACAAATATACAGGTCATGTTATATAAGCTGTGCGTATGAACTTTTATTCGCAATATTCCTAAATAAATCGCACTTTATAATTTGTATAAGCAGTTACAGCAATTGATCTACAAACTGCCTATGTAGTACAGACTATAAGCAGTTACTTTTTAAGGCTAAACTTAATGCAAGCAGTCATATACACAGCTGAATGCATATTGCAGGGCCCTCTGATTCCTCTTGTACCAAATTGTAGCATAACTGTAATGTATGCCTTCATTTTGTTAAGCGCTGCGCAAACTGTTGGCACTATATTAATCCCGTATAATAATAATAATGCACAGGATCTGTTTACCTGACAAAGAATGTCTAATTCTGTGCAGCCAGTTTTTTTAAAACAGAAAAAAAGTAAAATTGTTTATCAGCGCAGCCCCCCCTCAGATGCCCACACTAGACCACTAGGGAAGCCCCCAGGACCACCAGGGAAGCCCCCAGGACCACCAGGGAAGCCCCCAGCATGTGGATGGCCAGGTACATCCCCCATGGCCATCCACATGTTAAAAAAATTCAAAAAATATGCCAATCAGTGCCCACAGATGGGCACTGATTGGCACATCATATTTAATTTAAAAAAAAGTAAAAAAAAAGGGATGCCCAGCAATGCCACCCATAAGTGTCATCAGTGCCACTCATCAGCGTCCATCAGTGCCACCTATCAGTGCCCATCCGTGCCCACCTATCAGTGCCCATCCATGCCACCTATCAGTGCCCATGCATGCCACCTATCAGTGCCCATCCATGCCACCTATCAGTGCCACCTATATGTGTGCATCAGTGCCACCCATAAGTACCCATCAGTGCCGCCTATGAGTGCCCATCAGTGCCACCTGAGTGCCCATCAGTGCCGCATACCAGTGCCACCTATCAATGCCCATCAGTGCCACCTATCAGTGCCCATCAGTGCCGCCTATCAGTGCCCATCATCAGTGCCACCTCATCGGTGCCCCCTAATTGGTGCCACCTCATCGGTGCCCATCAGTGCCGCCTTATCAGTGCCCATTAGTGCCGCCTTATCAGTGCCCGTCATTGAAGAAGAAAACGCACTTATTTACAAAAAAAATTAACAGTGACAAAGAAAAACTTGTTTTTTTTTTGCAAAATTTTCGGTCTTTTTTTTGTTTGTTGCGCAAAAAATAATAATCGCAGAGGTGATCAAATACCACCAAAAGAAAGCTCTATTTGTTGGAACAAAATGATAACAAATTTGTTTGGGTACAGTGTAGCATGACCGCGCAATTGTCATTCAAATTGCGACATCGCTGAAAGCTGAAAATTGGCCTGGGCGGGAAGGTGTCTAAGTGTCTGGTATTGAAGTGGTTAATAGCCAGTTTTTTTAAAACAGATATGAAATAGATGTGTACAGGGGGTGTGCCAAGTGTGCCTGGGCACACCCTAATCACTTTTTAGCGGCACAGATTGCCCCTGCTGACATTTCATCAAAGCCCTCCAACGGGGCTCCTAAAAAAACTGTAAAAAAATAAATAAATAAAAATACCGACATCATCCACTACCCTACTGACACCAACCTCTGCCTTACTGACAAGTCCACTGCTCTACTGACACCATCCACTGCCCTACTAACACTGTCCATGTTTTAATACATTTGGGAAGCACACCCTAATGCAATAGGCTGCGCACACTTATGACCTCTGACTTGACTGGACAATGAACCATCAGCACACGAGTCAGGTCATCTGTTGGAAAGCTGCTGCCGATTCTTACCACTGCAGACTCTTACCAGTCATGTGAAAACAGGAACACAGAGACAGGAAATGACATCACAACATGTAGTTCTACTAGGATAAACATTGCATTAAAACCGAACTCTAGGTGTGATCCTAATTGCATACTTACATTGGTCCACCTTTGACAAATGAAAGTAAGCATATCTCATACCTTAGGGACTGCTATGGAAGCTGACAATTATTGTAGTAGTTGGCACTACTACAGTGATCGCCACAATCTTGCGGGTCCTTTGCCAAGCGGCTGGTCCTGTGCCAAGCAGCTACCCTACTGTATACTAACCAAAGGAGGTCACTCGGCACTGTCACTATTCATAAAGCACTTTGTATTTTACTTAATTAATTCTCTGATTGGATGAGGTGGGGATAGAGACATCATGGACTCTTCTCTTCACCTTGTCTAATCAGAGGACATCTTATATTCATTGAAAAAAATACAAGGCATTCTGTGAATAATGACAGTGCAGAGTGAGAGCCCCTTGTAGTCAGTGCAAAGTGGGGCAGCTGTTCAGCACAAGACCCGGCACCCACTACTAAAGTGATCGTCTGCTTCCACAGCACTTCCTCGGGTATGAAATATGCGTGTGTGCATTGGTAAATATACAATTAAGATCATACCTGGAGTTCCACTTTAAAGATTACATTGGCACCTATTGGTGCAACTAGTAATGGCAGTATAATTTATGAGAATTGTTGTTGGGCCTATGTCTGTAACAGTATTCTAATTTCCCCACTCAACAACTACTTCTCATTAAAGTAACACCTTCTTGAGGTTTCATACTTTGGTTTTGGTAGTGGTTTTCTGATTCTTTATTTGCTTATCAGTTTCACAGTATTCAAGCACAGGCATATTTTGTTTCATGAGGTTTCAGAGGCAATGGTGTCTGACATAAATGTTTTATGCCGCGTACACACGATCGGAATTCTCGTCGGAAAAAACTCTGACGATTTTTCCGACGGAATTCCGCTCAAGCTGTGTTGCCTACACACGATCACACCAAATTCCGACGGTCAATAACACAGCGGCATAAAACACGTTCGACAGCACTATAAAAGGGAAGTTTAATGCTTCCGAGCATGCGTCAAATTGTTTCCGAGCATGCGTCAGAATTTTTCGTGTCGGAATTGCATACACACGATCGGAAAATCCGATAGAAAGGTTTTCGGTTGGAAAAATTGAGAACAGGTTCTCAATTCAAAGTCCGTCGGAAATTCCGACAGAAAAAGACCATTGGGCATACACACGGTCGTAAAATCCGATGAAAAGCTCCCATCGGACTGTTTCCATCGGAAATTCCGACCGTGTGTACGCCGCATTACTCTTTTCAAGCTTTATACATTCTTATTTGTCCTCATACAAAACTGGCTCAGGTTGTGGCGCTCTATGAACCATATATGACAAGCGCCTAACTGGAATCACCTTGTTGGATCTTGCAGATTAAATTCGTAGGTGGTTCAGCTTCTTTCATTTTAGTGGATAATTAGAGAATTGAGAGCCGTCTTAAAGCGGTAGTAAACCCGCTGAAACTTTTTTCTTTTTTAAACACCTGTAAGGGAAAAGGCATAATGAGATGGTATGCACCGCATACTAGCTCATTATGAAATATTTACCTTAGAACGAGGTGTCGGTAACTCACCTGGTCCACGCCGAGGTCGCTGACATGTTGCCTCGGCGTGTCTTCCGGTTATCGCGACTCCAGCGCTGTGAGTGGCTGGAGCCGCGATGTCGTTCGGATTCTGCCGACCCTTCAGCCGAGAATCCCCTGTGCGCATGCACCGCTGCAGTCAGTGGCACATTGCAGGTACAGGTTTAGGAGATTTTTTTTACCTACAGGTAAGCCTCATTATAGGCTTACCTGTAGGTAAAAGTGAAATTTTTGACTTTACAACCGCTTTAACTGGTCCGACACAAGTCGGTCTGACTTCGAAAATGCTCCCTGCACTACTTTGGTCTGACTTTGATCCTACTTCAGCCCATTGAATATCACTGAAGTTGGATCAAAGTCGGATCGTGGTCTTAACTGATCCGACTTTGGCATACGACTTTTGGGGAACCCATGCCATTTTTTTTAACATTTTGCTTGGAATTCCCCCTAAAGATTCATACCAGACATAGTGCCTTATATTGTCGGGGATCAAAGTTGGATCCCTGTTTATTGAACGCATGTCGGACTTCAAGTCGCAGAGCAAACTCAGATCCACAGTCGTACGACTGTCTTATCGTACCAGTGTGAACCCGGCCTCAGTGCTGATCTGTTTCTTCCCCAGCAATACTGGTGGGGCTTCTTCAGACAGTACTGATTGTTTCACTTCAAGAGACTTTTGACAGAAGTTTTATTAATAATTACACTTCTGTCTATTGTTACCTTATTGATGCATAGGTGCAGAATTCTGTAGCACTTTTGAGAGCCGGCAAATATGCCTTCGTTAACACAGGGTTTGTATTTTGTATACTTTTCTTAAGGACAGTGTATGTATGTTTTGCTTTCAAAGATTTTAAGGTGTTTCAGGTCAGGCTTCTTTCCATTCCATATGTGATTTTCCCTGTTGCTTTTCCAGGTGAGCGGCATGATTCTGCTGCATTCAAATAAAGTGTGATTGCTTCTTTCTACAACACTCTTTTGTTTTGGATGGCATGGTACAGTAATCTGGAACATAATTCCTGTTTTTTTACCACTTGTGTAGCCTGTGTCATTATCTATGCAGGGTATTTTAGGCATTTTTTGTTTTTATTTGTTGCTTACTTGGGCAAGATATTGTCCAAGTTTATCTGGAACTTTATCTTTGCTGTGTAACAGGTAGAGAACCTTGAGTATTCTTCAATGAGTGTGAGAAAAAAACGTGAATGAATTAAGTCCAGGGGCTATAGGACAATGTGGTTACTACTTTCAGAAAATATTTCCTGTTTTTTCATGTTATGCAACTGTTATACTTCACTATTTGACTGCTTGCTTTTTTTTGCCACTGGCATGCTGATTTTTGGCTAGCTTCTTTATAGTTCCAGGATTCCAGTGTCCAAGAAGACAGGTGTGAATATAGCGCAAATATTTTTACCTCTTTGACAATGTAAACCAGTGAACCGCACTTCAGCTGATACAGCTCATATGTGATTTTCCCTTTAGCTAGCACAATGCTTCCCTTTGTAATAATACAGCTATCTCTGCATGTCAGTACATAGCCTTGCGTGAGCTTCCTCACTAACAATAAGTTACTCTTAAGAGTGCATATTTGATAGGCATCTTGCTGGTGAATGTTTGATTGTCTGATTGAGAGCAATGTAGATGACCTTCCCCTCTTCCGTCTGAGACCATATACAGTCAGTTAGCTCTTGCATTTCTTTCTGTGTTGCTTTAGCCAAGCTGAGTGATGACATTTTTATCATTCATTATTTGACTTGTAGCTCCAGAGTAAATGCACCAGGTGAAAAATGACGAGGTACCCTTTTGGAGTTGAAGGCAAACTCAGTATCCGAAGCGTCTACTAATTTCACATAGATGAGCCCTTCTTGTTTTAATGGAAAACAACAGGAACACCGAGACAGGAAATAACATCATAACATCCACTAGGAAGAACATTTGATTAAACAAAATACTGATACCTAGTGACACAACCAGAAATCACTGTATAATATATGAGAATAGTTGTCGCACCTATTTCTGTATAAACAGTATTCTAACATCATCCATTCGCTCCCTATACTTTTTTCTCCTTTTCGGATGGTCCATCAGCACATGCGCACTTTAGAAGAACCTGATTGGATCCTGCTGCTGCCTTTTACTCTGCTGTACATGGGATTACAGGATGCAGATATGAACACAGAATAAATCTAATTATATTTTATATTGCATTTGTTTTTTTTTCTTTTCCAATAGTTTTTATTGAAAATTGTACATATCAAATTCCAAGGCAAAATATTGTTTACATGAGATAGGTATTTCTGTATACAGAGTGATGTCATAAGGTACTGGAGGTATGAGCTAAATGATATATTCCAACAAATGTAGTTGTATTTCTTATCTCTATATACTACAACATAATTAACTAAAAGAGAAACCCGTAACAAATAAAAAAAGAGGAGAGGGTTAGCACATTCTTGGATCCCTGTCATTCCTTTAGGCTTCATGAGAATGAAGAGGAGGGATCCATACCATGTAAGCATGTGGCCAATGTGCTCTTACTGGTCACTCAAACAGGATGCAGGAGAAGAAAAGAAAAGCCTGCAAGAGGAAGGAAGAAAGGGGAGAGAAGGGAGGGGAAGGTAAAAGGGGGGAATGTGCACCCCTGTCATTCCAGGCATAACTGTACGGATGTCTCATAAGCCTTCAGACAGATATTTTATCCATGGTTCCCAGACTCTATCAAAGACTGGCTGCTTATCGAGTAATATCGCTGAAAGGCGTTCATTGATCATGATCCACGACAACTTAGTTCTCACCAAATCGAAGGGGATCATGGGCACCCTCCAAGATCTAGCTATCGCTATCCTGGATGCAGTAAAGATGAATGATATAGGCTTCCTCGTGTGTCCTGGCACTCCCTCCACTGGGCATCCTAGTAGTGCCTGCTGCAGTGATTTGATTAAATTCACCTGGGTTAGTGAAAAGATAAAATTGTAGATGCAAATCCAAAATCGCCTGACTTTAGGGCATGTCCACCATATGTGGTATACTGTGCCTTCCCTGCCACATCCCCTAAAACATAGAGGGGAAGTCCCTGGGACATATGTCACCACTCTCACTGGTACCATGTACCATTTCAGCAAAACTTTGTAGTTCACCTCGATCAGTGAGGTATTAATGTATGATTTTGAGGCGAATTGTGCCATTTTAAACCATTTATCAATTTCTAACGTTTCCTCTATATCCTGTTCCCACTTGTTCATATAAAACAATTTTTCCAAGGACAAGATGCTATATATTTTAGAGATAGGGCCGGTATGCTTATCTAAAGACCCACATAGATATTACATTGGGGTGGAAGTTGTTAAATCATTTGTACGCTGTAGAGTCTTCAGATAATGCACTCCTCACCAGGCCTATGATTGTGCCATTGAGTTGCTGCCCGGGGCTGAAATTCCCTTTGGCCGTATTTACCCTCTTTCTGAAAATGAACTAGAAACCCTCTATCATTACATCGATGAAAGCTTAGAGAAAGGATTAATTCGACCTTCCACATCACCTGCAGGAGCCGGCATCTTCTTTGTCGAGAAGAAAGATCATACTCTCAGGCCCTGCGTAGACTACCGAGACCTAAACCAGATAACTGTCAAGAATCACTACCCACTTCCTTTGATTCCTGAACTATTCCAGAGGTTGTGAGGGGCGCAAGTATTCGCTAAACTTCATTTGAGGGGTGCATACAACCTAGTCAGAATTTGTGAAGGAGACGAATGGAAGACAGCATTCCGAACGCATTTTGGACATTATGAATATCTAGTTATGCAGTTCAGTCTCTGTAATGTCCCTGCCACGTTTCAACATCTTGTTGATGACATATTTTGGGACTATCTTGATTTATTTGTTATTGTCTAATTAGATGACATCCTTGTTTTCTCCAGTTCACTTGACCTTCACAGGGGTCATGTAAAGAAGGTACTGGATAGACTTCGGCAGCACCATCTCTACGCAAAAGCTGAGAAATGCGAATTCGAGAGACTGACTATCCAATTCCTGGGACTTGTCATTTCTGCAGAAGGCATTTCTACGGATCCACAAAAGGTTGCTGCTGTACTAGAATTGCCTGCTCCAGAGGACAAGAAAGCCATACAACACTTTGTGGAGTTTGCCAACTTTAATAGAAAGTTTCTAAAGAACTTTTCTGGTATCATTGCACCAGTTACTCAGTTGACCAAGCAACATGTCCCATTCAAATGGACTCCAGAGGCTCAAATTGCTTTTGAACAACTAAAGACTTTGTTTACCTCTGCCCCTATTCTTAAACATCCTGACCCTGCTCTGGCCTACGTGCTCGAAGTAGACGCTTCTAAAAGTGCAGTTGGGGCTATACTATCTCAACGACAAGGGGCTAAGTCCTTACTCCATCCTATTGCCTTTTTCTCCAGGAAACTAAGTTCTTCCGAAAGGAATTAGGATGTGGGGGATCGAGAACTGCTAGCTATTAAGGCTGCCCTGGAGGAATGGAGCTATCTGTTGGAAGGGACTGCTCACCCTATTCTTATTTTCACATACCATAATAACTTGGAATACTTAAGAACTCCTAGACGACTGAGCCCCCAACAGGCCAGATGGGCACTGTTCTTTTCATGTTTTGTATTCCATTTAACCTTTCGTCACGGATGCAAGAACAGTAAACCTGATGCGCTCTCACACATGTTCCCCGAATCAGCTCCACCTTCTGAATCTGACACTATTTTGCTTGCCAAGAACTTCCTACTTCTACAAGCAGATGTGATGTCCTAAATCAAAGAGGCGGTCGCTAACAACCCTCCTCCTCTGGATTTACATCTTCAACGAAAGGGTGAACTCTTCTTCCACAAGGAACAATTCTTTATTCCTGAACAATTTAGAGTTTCCATTTTCAAGTAGTGCCATGACCATCCTCTTGCCGGGCACTTTGGCATCCATAAGACCTCAGATCTGGTTTCCCGTTTCTTTTGGTGGCCAGATTTAGAGAATATGTTAGATCCTGCTCTGTATGCCTCAGAAACAAGTCTGATCATGCCAAGACCTAGGGCCTGTTAGAATACCTTCCAGTACCTGAAAAGCCATGGAATATGATTTCCATGGACTTTATTTTGGAACTTCCCCCATCTGAAGGATTTACCACTATCTTCGTCATAGTTGACCATTTCTCAAAGATGGCACATTTCGTATCTTTAAAAAGAACCCCCTCTGCCACTGAAACAGCTTCTGCATTTTTCAGAGAGGTCGTAAGATTACATGGCATTCCAGCCATTATTATTTCAGACCGTGGGGTTCAGTTTACCTCTAACGTTTGGAAAGCCCTGTGTGAAGCATTGAATATTGAACTTTCTCTTTCCTCTGCTTACCATCCACAGACATATGGACAGACCTAGAGGACAAATCAGACTCTTGAACAATATTTGAGATATTTGAGATGTTTCTTGTCTTTCTCGCAAGATGATTGGGTGTCCCTCCTTCCTTTGGCAGAATTTGCATATAACAACTCGGTTCATTCTGCCATCAGTCACCCTTTTATGCCAATTATGGGTATCATCCTTCCTTCCTACCTGATGCACTCATGGAATCTACGGTACCAGCTGTACAAGAGAGACTTTCCTAATACTAATAACCAACTCTTGCAAGAGACCATCTTGAAGACACAGGCAGGTAATACAACATTTTTTGATAAAAGGAGGAGATGGAATTTGAATTTGAAACCAGGAGATAGGGTCTGGTTGTCCACAGCAAATTTAAAATGGAAATGTCCCTCGAAGAAGCTTGGCCCAAGATTCCTGGGTCCTTTTTCAATTAGGAAACAGATCAACTCTGTGGCTTTCGATTATCTTTATTGAGTAATTTGAAGATTCATCCTGTATTTCATGTTTCTCTTCTCAAACCAACGGTTGCTAATCCCCTTCTAGATCGAGGCTCTGAAACTCCTGCTCCTTTATTGATTGAAGGTAATGAAGAATATCAGGTAGAGGCTATCCTGGACTGTAGGAAGAGGGGACTCAATTCCTCATTAGATGGAAGGGTTATGGTCCTGAGGATAACTCCTGGGAACCTGCCTCTAATGTCCATGCTCCCCGGTTGGTACAAGCCAACCTCCAACTTCATCCTGAAAAACGTTCTCTAGTGGGCATCCGGAGGCCGCCCCTAAGGGGGGCAATGCCAGGGAATTCCTGTGAGACATCTGGCACATAGATGTGCGCAAGCGCATAGTTTCCCAAAGAACAGTTGCAATCTCTCACAGTAATTATTGTCACTAATATTGACAGAACATGAAGGAAAATTCTAAATGTTTGGGTTATCACTGCAACGTTATTAGAGGGGATATCTGATACAGCCACAAAAAGGCTTGGTCACTATAGGGAGTTTTCCACCCCCTTTTTGCCCTGTTTTTAAGAGGGGGAAAAAAAAAAGAGAGAGAAACCTCCCCTTATGGGAATGCAGACAGCTAAAACCCCAATAGAGTTTCTAACCCTTACACTTTTTAAAAACTAGCGAAAAAGCTTTAACTGTAGTTCAAGGAATATTCCTAGCTCTGTGATTAGCAGCAAGCAGTCCTCTACCTGTAGTACAGGGGTATGCAATTAGCGGACCTCCAGCTGGTGCAGAACTACAAGTCCCATGATGCATAGCAAGACTCTGATAGCCACAAGCATGACACCCAGAGGCATGATGGGACTTTTGCAACATCTAGAGGACCGCTAATTGCATTTCCCTGCTGTAGTGGATATATAAGTCCCAGCATTTCCCTGGCTGACATTATACTTTGTTTGGTAGACATGGCATTAAGTTTCCTGTTATTTTCCTGCATACCTCCTATTTGGCAGTCATATTTATAACACTTTAATATCTGAAAATCTTTTTCAGAGCTTTGCTCTGACTTTTACTGATTAACTTCCTACAGAGTATACCAATGAATGCAAATTTCATGATCTTTTGTTTCTTATAAAAAACAAATTTGCTTTGCACACGGGTGTCCTGACCAGTAGTAATCAACGCCTAACATAAAATTGTACAAAATGTGACACTTGAATGAAATGTTTGGAACTGTTTCTTGAGTTATAGGGACATTTGTAGGCAATGTAAGTCAATATGTTTTTTCCAAGTAAAAATAATTTAGGGTTATGTTTGTATGAAACATGCTTAACCTCCCTGGCGGTATGATTCTGTCTGGAATTTTGTGCTGAAAGCGGTACAATTATTTTGCATGGAAATTTGGCGTTTTTATATTGTAGGCATGCAATTCTTATGAATAACTCACTTAAATCTGTCCGAACCAGAGTCTAGTAGACATCCCGGGTATGATAAAGTTTGAAACACAAAATAATAAATTATAATATAATAAAAATATATATAAAAATGATTCAATAATGTAATCAAATCAAAAACACTGAAATTTGCTCAGTTGCAGAATAGTCGCTGTCATTAAATTTATTGTTTGATGATAAATTGTGATTTTAATTTTTTATCAGTGTTTTCTAGCTGGTCTAAAACCACTTTTGACATAAAGGGACACTTTTTGGTTGCTATGGACAATCTCCAGTTTCCAGGCAGAAAAAAAAACTTTTTATTATATAAAATGACATGCAGGGCACTGGGCAGACCACTAGGGACAAAGGGGATGTGTATTTTTTGTATACAGTACTGTAATCTGTAAGATTACAGTACTGTATGTGTGTTGTGTTTTTAAACTTTTTTTAAATTTGGCGCCGATCTCCGCTCCCGTGCGTCGGAACGTCGCAGGGAACGGAGACCGGCACTGTGTGAATCGAGTGAGCGGACGGCTCGCTCACACAGCGGGGAGACATTGCAGGATCCAGGGGAAAAGGTAAGTAACTTCCCCCCTGCATCCTGCACGCAAGCCCGAGTCTGGCTCGGGGTTACCGCTCCCAGCAGAAAAAGCTGGACCCGAGCCAGACTCGGGAATACCGCCTAGGAGGTTAAAGGCTAAGTTCACCTTTTACAAAACAATAAGACCCCTTTCACACTGAAGGCGTTTTTCAGGCATTTTAACACTAAATATAGCACCTGTAAAGTGCCTGAAAAATGCCTCCCATGCCACCGCAGTATGAAAGCCCGAGGTTTCACACTGGGGCGGTGCGCATGTGGAACGTTACAAAAAGTCCTACCACTACATTTCCTTTATATTGGCTTTTCCTGGTGCCTCCATGGCAGCATACCAATGGTTGGTTGCTCCGCCCCCAACCAACCCACAGGACCACTTCAAACTCTAGAAATAGGAGTTGAACCCCCCCTGTCAGTATTCTTTTCTCTGTCCTCATACCTGCAGGATCACGGCCAGCCCTTCCTCACCGCTCTATGGTGTAACCATTGCAGGTTAATGCTCTCCTGCAGCATGGAGTCCCATGGCTTGGGTTGCTAAAGGCACCAGATAAGTATGGGAAACCCGTTTTTCTGTGGATCTTTTTGGGGTTGGGGATCAACAGGAGCCGTTTGTCATTCTCCTCTATATACCCCCACAGTGTGGCGCACAAAGGCATGCTTACATTCATGGAGCGTGTTATGGCAGCATTGGGGGAAAGCATCCTCCCTCCCTTAGTGTCTCCCTGTGTGTGCGGCGCTTCGCGCGCGCCGTTCCGCTCTGTTTTCTCGGCGGAAGGCGGAGCCGCGCCGCGACGTCACGGCGCATGCGCAGTAGCCACTCTGAAGCCTCCGGCGGCCATCTTGTGACTCCCAAAGCGCTCTCAGTATAAAAGGAGAGCACAGCTTCAGTATGGTGTCAGCTACATAGGAGTACACACCTCAAGTGTTCTCTCTCTCTCTCCTGCTGTCCAGCCTGTTGTTTTCTCCCTGGATATGGAACCAAGCCAAGGTACTGGAAGGGGCAAGTTTCCCCTTGTTTTTTTTTATGATCTATATCTTGGAAGTTTGTTTTATCTTTTTGACATATTGATGTTTTGTACTTCACATTAGTCCAACTAAGTACCTCTCCTACTTTTTAGCTGCCCATAGCAATCTTACACCGCATCAAAAAGATCCTCAACATACCACTAGGTAAGGGCTGCAACAGTCAGGTAAGGTTTTGAAAAAAGAGCACTTTCTAAAGTAAACGGGTTTTAAAAAAAACTTCCTTTTTTTTTTTTTCTTCTCCCCCTCTCTCCCTCTTCCCCCCCCCCCTCATTTATGCAGCCCGCATCACGGATCATCCCGCCGGTCATCCCACAGGGGGTCCCAAGATAGGAGGTCAGGGGGACATAGAAGTTCGGGTCACTCCCACTCCTCATCAGCCCATGCCTCTCGCAGTGGCCAAAGGTCACCCCGGCACTCCACAGACAGACGTGTCTCGTCAAAATACCCAGGTCAGAAAGCTTGCTGGGTATGTGGAAAGCAAGCCCTCCCAGACAAACTGGTATGTGCCCAATGTCTCAGAGAAGCTGCGGGGGACAAGGAAAAAGACAAGCAGGAATCCATGGATTCCATTAAACAGTTAATAAAGGATTCTATCCGCGAGCTCGCGGTAAGCCAAGACCAGGCGGCTCCTTCTTCAGGTGAATCAGTGATTACCCCCACCCCACACCAGGATCCTGAAGCACTATCTGAGGAGGAAACAGAATTAGTGGAGGAAAACCCATCATCTTTCGATTTCGCCTTAGTAGAACCCTTTATTAATGCTGTAAAAGATGCAATCCAGTGGGAGGAGGATCCAGAGCCGCCAGCAAAATCCAAAAAATATTTTCCACACCTGAAAAGAAAATTGTCAACCTTCCCCCTGATGGAGGAGATCAAGGAGGTAATAACAGACGAATGGCAGAAGGTAGATAAAAGGCCTGTGGCCTATAACCGTTTCACAAAATTATACCCCTTTTCAGAAGCAGACGCACAGTTGTTTGACGCTGTTCCGATGGTAGATGCCTCAATTATGAGATTAGCCAGGAATACAACACTCCCCTTGGAAGACGCTGTCTCCTTTAAGGATGTCCTGGACCGAAGAATAGATTCAGATCTGAAAAAAGCCTATCAGGCAACCGGGGGGGCATGCAAACCAGCAGTCGCCCTAACCTCTATTTCCAGGGCCACAAGAGTATGGTCAGACAACATTGAAATAGCCCTCAGACAAGGTGTGGATGTGGAAGAAATCATTAAGGCACTAGATGAGCTGAAATTGGCCTCAGACTTTATGGCGGAGGCGACCATTGACATTATAAAGTGTTCATCCAGGGCCATGTTATATTCTATTACGGCCAGACGGGCATTGTGGCTTAAGCCATGGGCAGCCGACCCTACCTCGAAACAATCGTGGTGCCGTATCCCGTACAATGGGAAAGCATTATTTGGCGACAAGATGGATGCAGCAATTACCCGGGTCACGGGAGGGAAGAGTGGCTTAATTCCCCAGGATAGAAGCAGGAGAAAGAGATTTGTGTCACGCCCGGTGAATCAGAGAACCAAAGACTCCAGATCCTACCGCCCAGGTAGAGAATATAGGAGAGGCTGGAAAGGGTCACAGGCAACTTTCCTGAAATCGGGAAAACCCAAAGCCTCAACTTCCACGACCGAGGGCCAGAAGTCCTTTTGACGCTCGACCCACCCAGATAGGGTCTGTAGGTGCTCGACTCGGAGCATTCGCCCAAGTCTGGGTGGAAAACTGCACAGATCAATGGGCCGTATCCACGGTCCAGCGAGGTCATCACTGGAGGTTCAAAGGACGCCCTCCACGGCTATCTTTTCAACCCACCAAAATTCCGGCTTCCGCAGGGAAAAGGGAAGCTCTCCGGCAGTATGTGCAAGCTTTGGTGCTTCAGCAGGCCATGGTACCAGTCCCAGCTTCAGAGGAACACTTGGGGTTCTACTCCCCAATTTTCTTGGTCCCCAAGAAATCAGGCGGATGGAGACCGGTACTGCATCTCAAAAAATTAAACAAATACATCCAGATAGAACATTTCAAAATGGAATCACTAAACACCGTGATTCTGTCAGTCCAGCCGGGGGATTGGATGGCCTCGATAGATCTTCAAGATGCCTATCTCCACATTCCGGTCCAGAAGGAATTTCAACCTTTCCTGCGTTTCCAAATAGGGGACTTACGCCTCCAGTTCCGATGCCTCCCCTTTGGGATCTCGACAGCTCCGAGGACCTTTACCAAGGTTCTGGTGGCGATTCTAGCTCCCCTGCGGGAAGAGGGGATCCGAGTGTTGCATTACCTGGACGATATACTAATATTGTCCCAACACAGAGAGAACCTGGAAGAACATGCGCAAAGGGTCCTGAACACATTAGGCAAATTTGGATGGCTGGTGAACTACTCCAAAAGTCAGCTGGTTCCCACCCAGAGGATGGTATATTTGGGGGCCTTCTTCAATACCCCCGAAAGTGCGGTATCGCTACCATCAGAGAAGATACCGGCTCTAATAGCCAAGGTGAAAAGGATGCTAGCAGGCCAGCATATACCTGCATCAGATTGCCTGAGCCTGCTGGGGTCCCTATCCTCCTGTATCCCCATGGTCAAGTGGGCCAGATGGCATCTACGGGGATTCCAAATAGGGTTCCTGGCACAGTGGCGAAAGGACCGCCTAGATCAGACTATATGGATTACCCCCTCCATGAAGTCCAGTCTTTGGTGGTGGACGAGAACAGCCAACCTTCAAGTACACTGCGCTCTGGGGCCCATCTCCTGGACCATCCTGACGTCGGATGCAAGTCAGGTGGGCTGGGGAGCGCACGTGCAGAGTCACCTTGCTCAGGGAAGGTGGCAATTCAACCCAGTCAATGTTGTGTCCAACATTTTAGAACTGAGGGCGGCATGGATGGCGTTACAGAACCTGGCCTCCTATCTCAGAGGAAAGTCCATACTGCTACGGATGGACAACAAGGCGGCGGTAGCCTACGTTCAAAACCAGGGGGGAACACACAGCAAGTCCCTTCTCAGCGAAGTGACACCCATCCTGAACTGGGCCGAGAAGAACTTACTCGATCTACGGGCTTCTTACATCCCAGGGCCCGAAAACCAGCTAGCAGATCGCTTGTCAAGAACCTTTGTCGACAACAACGAGTGGTCTCTCAGTCAGGAAGCTTTCTGGTGGATATGCCAACAGTGGGGCACTCCCCAAGTAGATCTCTTCGCCTCTCCCCTCAATGCGAAGACACCCCGTTTTTTCTCAAGGTTCCCATCACTAGGAACAGCGGGGGTGGATGCCCTGATTCAACCTTGGAACTTCCGGAAGGGGTATGCGTTCCCGCCAACCCCCCTGATACTGAGGTTTCTCCAGAGGCTGACGTCAGAGAAGGTCACAGTACTGGCAGTAATCCCATACTGGCCCAAAAGACCATGGTTCCCGCTGCTAGTCAAATTGGCCATATGCAAGCCGCTCCGTCTTCCTTACAGGAACAACCTGCTGTCACAGGGCGGTCTCTCTCATCAACACCCAGAGATCCTGGATCTGAGGGTCTGGAAATTGAGCGGGAAAGGCTGGACAAGCTAGGGTGTGCACCTAAGGTCGTCCAAACACTGTTGCAGGCTAGAAAAGCTACCACCAACTCCACATACTATAGAATATGGAGGAAATTTACAGAAATGGCTGAAGCTAATCAGTTTGACCCCCTGGAGCCGGGGGTACAGAATATTCTCCTGTTTCTGCAGGCCGGTTTAGATTTAGGCCTAGGCCTAAACACCTTGAAAGTGCAAGTTTCGGCTCTCTCAGCTCTGACGGATACACGCTGGGCGTTGAATCCTTTGGTGGAACGCTTCTTAAAAGCGGTGCTAAGGCTCCGGCCCCCCAGGAAGACGTTGTACCCAAAATGGGATCTAACAATAGTACTTAATGTTTTATCAAGCCCTCCTTTTGCTCCCACGGAAGAATGCTCCCTGGAGGATATCACCATGAAGACGGTATTCCTAATCGCCATCACCTCGGGGCGCAGAATATCGGAAATCCAAGCCCTAGGGGCTCAAGAACCTTACACCACCTTTTTCCCGGATAGGGTGGTCTTGCAACCCATCCATCAGTTCGTCCCGAAGGTGCCTTCAATCTATCACCTCAGTCACGAATGGGTTCTACCAACTTTCGAGGAGGAATCATCCTCCTCAAGACTTCATGAGTTAGACGTAGCCAGATCCCTGAAACACTACTTGCTGTTAACACAGCAGCTCCGAAAAGACCAAAGGCTGTTTATCATCAGCAAGGGCGCAAAGAAGGGAAAAGCGGCATCAAAGACAACCCTAGCAAGCTGGATTGTAAAGCTAATACAGAGGGCATACCGGGCTAGTGGTCTCCCTGCTCCAAATGCGGTCAATGCACATTCGACAAGAGGGATGGCGGCCTCTTGGGCAGCTTTGGCACGGGTCTCCCCAGAGACGATCTGTCGGGCAGCCAGCTGGTCATCATTTAACACTTTTATGTCCCACTATAGTGTGGACCCAGCAGCTCTCACTTCCTGAGATTTTGGGAAAAAAGCCTTGCAACTTTCTGTACTGTAGTTGTTATTAAAATTATTATTGCAGTACCCTCCCTGTAAGCGAGTTATTAACCATTGGTATGCTGCCATGGAGGCACCAGGAAAACGGAAAATTGAATACTTACCTTCCGTAATTTTCCTTTCCTGGTGCCTACCCATGGCAGCATACACCCTCCCTTCAATAATCCTTAAGAGGTTTGGAGGCTAGTTACAAGAATACTGACAGGGGGGGTTCAACTCCTATTTCTAGAGTTTGAAGTGGTCCTGTGGGTTGGTTGGGGGCGGAGCAACCAACCATTGGTATGCTGCCATGGGTAGGCACCAGGAAAGGAAAATTACGGAAGGTAAGTATTCAATTTTCCGTTTTACAATTTACAATTTGGATGAAAGGTTTAGCACTGGGAAACACTTTTTGAAAGCTAAAAAGTGCATTTTATATACAACTATATAGATCAGACCAAAATGAGGGACAAATGAGGGGGAAAGAGGCACAGAGGGACATTTCTCCGAATCAGGGACAGTTCCTCAAAATCAGGGACAGTTGGGAGCTATGGTTTAGTGTCAGTCTAGGGATAGTGTGAGTGTAGTGAGGAGGACCATCATTCAGCTTTGCATAGCGTGCAACTAGAGTAGGAACAGCTTAGATAGTTTTATTGTAGTGTAGTGAGACTGTGTCATTCATACATACATTAGTGTAGAGTAGGGACAGCTCATATAGTTTCAGTGTAGTGTAGTGAGAACGTGTCAGTAATCTTTACATTAGTGTATAGCTAGAGTAGGCAGGAAGAATCAATTGAGTACGAGAATTCTCACTCGCAATTCATTGAGAACTACAAGCCTTTAGCTGCAAGGTCCAACGGTACTTCATTCATTAACAGAACTCTGTGAATGAATAATGCAGCTGTGTGGGTGGAACCCCATGCGGCCGAGCTGTTTTTAAATTCCAAAAGGGGTGTGGGGAGAAGATTGTCCAGACTGTCCAGCAAAGTGTAATTTAGAGGGTTGAGATAAACAACTTAACCATGACAGAGATTTTTAAAATTGTCAGCTTTTATACATATAGTTAAAAACCTTATCCCCCCCCAAAAAAAAAGTTACAGTAATTGTTTAAAAACTGTTAGCTTTAATTTATTAGTCACTTATTTAAAGTCTATTTAACTCTACTAGTCCATCTAGCACACTGAAATTTAACGTGTGGCCTGCGGGCTGTATGTGGCCAGTTGGTGCTCAGTGTGAGTCCCTCTGTGCTCCATACCTCATGGTAGGTCCGGAGCACAGGGTTGTCAATACTCATACAGGAGCTGCTATTAGCTCTTCTGTACAAGTGTAAACAAAGCCAACAGTTTGTTAATTTAGTGCTGAAAGATTGGGACTTACTCCTGTTCAAACCCTGCCAGCTATAGATGAGGGCGGTGGCGAGTTTTTTTGTTATCACGTTGGTGTTTGTATTGGTCCAGCAGCGCACCAACACCTTTGCAGCCATTGTGCTACTTGCTGGGTGCTTGGTGTGCTCCTGTACCTTTAAGAAGGGGTGGCTCCCCTTCAGTCCACCTGCCCTCATTTATCCATCAGAATGCATGTGCCTCCACTGTGGGGACACTCATAGTTTAGTGTTAGCACCACAGATATCAGGGTGCCGTGATGAGGCTCTGTGGCTCACGCATGCGTTTGCAAATGCGTGCGGACTAAACCCCTGTTTTTAACGCACTGTTATGGCCCGTACACACGGTCGGAAAATTCCGACCACAAAATCCGTCGGATTTTTTCCGACGGATTTTGTCCGACACTGGTGTTGCATACACACAGTCGGACAAAGTTGTCGGAAAATCCGATCATTCTGAACGTGGTGACGTTCGTTGCGCACGACGGGACTACGTAGAGGCAAGTAGCCAATAGCTTTGGTCTTGTAATGTGATCTGAGCATGCGCGGCACTTTGTCCGTCGGAATTCGCTACACACGATCGGAAAAAGTCTGATAGGACTTTGTTGTCGGAAAATTTGAGAGCAGGATCTCAAACTTTTTCCGTCGAAATTCTGACGGAAAAAGTCCGATGGAGCCCACACGCGGTCGGAATTTCTGACAACATGGTCCGATAGGACATTTTCCGTCTGAAAATCCGACCGTGTGTACGGGGCATTAGACAGGTTAATTCGGTTGTCTGCAAGCTGGTGGTAAGTAGGCTTGGGTTTTTTCCTAGGCATTACCCAGGCTTTGTTGTTATCTGTTTCAGCCTTCCAATGCTGCTTACTGCGATAGCCAGCTATAGATGAGGGCGGTGGCGAGTTTTTATTTTTTTGTTATCAAACAGTTTGCAGGTTTGCTTACACCACAGTCCCCACCTTTGTACTGCTGTTCCCCCGATCACCTCTCTTTAGTCCAACTGCTTCTCCCCTCCTCTACATGGCAACTTAATAAATGTACATAGTTACCAGCATAAGCATGTTAATGTTGAAAATGCTAAATGTGCTATTTTGGACCCCTCCCTTTCATACTTGTTCGAAAACTACCTCTAACAATAATAAATACGCCAATTATTACACAAAAACAACACATGGAAAACGACAGAATATTTTTTACAACTATAAAGGCGGTATACAGCTACAGCTACTGGAATGTGTTTTTTTATGCTGTCTTGCACCCATATAAGTAGCAAACAATGGTCAGGGTCCAGCCGGAGCATTTGTCATAATGTCTAAACATGCAATAATACACTACATTTTTTCTAGAAATAACAGCTTCATATTCCCTGTCTCAACTCCACAGCTACTTTCTAAAACAGTCAGCCTCTTCTTTATACAGCCTTTGGCCAGCCAGTGGTGATGTAAAGATAGCCATAGATGGATTGCAATTCATTCAATTCAGCGGTGACCAGACAAATTTCAGTCCATCCATGGTCGTTCCTGTTCAATAGAAGTTAATCTAAAAATCACCTTTTGTTGAATGGGATGTTGGAAAAATTTTCATTCGATCAGGAGATGCAGCGCTCCTGACAGCAGAGGAATCCCAGCTGTCAGAATACAATAACACAGCGGAGAGGATTCCTCTATACAACTTGCTTGTGTGGATGGGGGAATCCTTATGCCCCGTACACACGATCGGATTTTCCGCCAACAAATGTTGGATGTGAGCTTGTTGGCAGAAAGTCCGACTGTGTGTATGCTCCATCGAACATTTGTTGGCGGACTTTCTGCCAACAAATGTTGGCTAGCAGGTTCTCAAATTTTCCGCCAACAAATTTTTTTTGTCAGACTTTCCGATCGACACAAGTCTGTCGCACAAAAGTCCACGCATGCTCGGAATCAATGCTCAATAAACACAACATTAGTAGAAGGACCCCAAAGGGTGGCACATGACTATTGAACTTCCTTTTTATCGGCTCGTCGTACGTCTTGTACGTCACTACGTTCGTAATTGTTGGCCAACATTTGTGTGACCTTGTGTATGCAAAATTCCACGGTTTTGTTGTCGGAAAGTCCGATCATGTTTACGGGGCTTTATGTTTCTTTTTTTGTTTTATCTTCAGTCAGCCTGCTGGCTGTAAAAAAAAAAAATTTTATGTATGGGCAGCCTTATGCATACACACGAGCAGAGATTTCAGCCAGCAAAAGACAGATGAGAGCTTTTCGTCAGAAAATGCGACCGTGTGTATGCTCCATCGGACTTTTGCTGGCCGAATTTCCACCAGCAAAAGATTGAGAGCATTTTCTCAATTTTTCGGTCAGAAAAAGTTTTGATCGTAAATTCTGATGTGCAAAATTCCTGCGCATGCTCGGAAGCATTGAACTTAATTTTCTCGGCTCGTTGTAGTGTTGTACATCACCGCGTTCTCGACGGTCGAAAGTTCAGCGAACTTGTGTGACCGTGTTTATGCAAGCCAAGCTTGAGCTGAATTCCGTCGGAAAAAAAACATCCAAGATTTTTCTGACGGAAAATCTGCTCGTGTGTACGCGGCATAACCCTATGTGGATGTACCATCCCAGCATTAGTCTCTACTCGTTAGAGAAAGAAAAAGTTGTTCTTTAGTAGAGGAGGTATACAAACTCCCTTCTACCAGAAAACTGTGCCCACTAGCAACATTTTTTCATGAGTTTAGTTCCTCTTAAATATTTTTGACACCAGGTCTGCCTTAAATTGCAACTGTGAATTGTTTCTCAAGACAGAATTCAAGAAGTAAAAGATGACCACAGCTGTCCTGTCCGTACTTGTGGCTGAGACAAACTTGCTGTGCAAGAAGATTTTCAGAGTTCATCACATGCGCTCTTTCTAAATTCTTGTTCTTGAGCATGTGATTTCTGTTAATATGCACATAGTCCACAGTACAAGAGGAAAACACTTTTTTGTTACAAATCATCTAGCATTTTTCCCACCAGCTCCTATATCGTCACTCAGCAGAATCTGAGTCTGTCCATTTTTGTGACAAACAGGAACTGACCTCATATACTGAGTTTAAAAAAACAGAGGAATGATAGTGAGCATTTAGTCTCTGCTTGGGACGCAATATCCCAGCTGGCGGAACTGCACCCTGAACCACAGAAATGAGCTGGAATTTGCTTGTTAATGGTGAATGTATGGAAGAGTTGGCTTGAGAACATAGAGGCCGACTGCCAGAACATGCTGCTAAAATTGGCTCACACCAGTTGTCTGTTCCTTATGAATCTATTTGTAATCTGAAACACTTATGAATTCATTATATAAACACCTTGATTAAACACATGTTACAACTTAATATTTCAGGGTCTTACAAAATAGTGTAGATGCAAGAGATGGATCTCTTGTAAAATGTTAAATAGGAAGGAGGGAGCACCCACAGTGCCACATCCGTAATGTATCAAGGGAAAACAAAGAAGATACCAAATAGATATCAACAGGTCAGACTTTTAAGGCATGGAAGAAAATAGGAAAGTAGAAAAAAATATTTATTTTATTGAAAAATACAATATCATAACGGTGTTCAGAACAATATAAAAATCATATGAAATGATATAATTTGTACATTGAGCTCTTGTGCGTCGCGTCAAACAAGGGCTCCATATACAAATTATATCATTTCATATGATTTTTATATTCTTTTGAACACTGTTATGATATTGTATTTTTCAATAAAATAAATATTTTTTTCTACTTTCCTATTTGCTTCCATGCCTTAAAATTCCGACCTGTTGATATCTATTTTGTATCTTCTTTGTTTTCTCTTGTAAAATGTTATTGAAATGTATCGTTTTCTTTGGGATGTATAAAATTTACACAGCTTTCGATTTTCATGGGGCAAATTATTGCATAGCGCTACTCTTTTCATCAAAGTGAATTAAATCGATTTCTGTCACAAGTTCAACCAAGATCCTTACTTCTTCCTATGTGTGTATATTAAATACGTTGGATATTCAAAGTGCAGTAACCCATTACTTCCAGTTAGAATAACCTTTTACTAATTTTAAATATGTTTGGTTGCATCATCATATCATAATGATGCTGTATAGTCGCAAGGCTATAGAGAAAGAGGGTCGGGACTTTAAATGAGGTTTCTATATTGTGGCTAATCGAAGGAGTCAAAGTGAAACATGAACAAGTATTTATTTGTTTGCCATGATTAGGTACATGGCAGACAATACATGCAATAATGGCACATAATATAACAAATCATGTATCCAAAACATTTACATGTTAAAAACATGAATAGAATATACAATAGTATTGTCCTCAATAATAAAAAATCATTATAATATAACAGTTATAATCCATGGCATTGTCTGAATCCAAAGACCATATGAGTATGTATGCATTGCATCTAGGTTAGGTCCGACGCGTTTCATGGGATTTATCTAATCATCAGGGGCGGATGCATGATACATCTATAAAAAGAGGTAAGTATATCTAAATCAACCATTCATCACAAAAAATAGAAAAGAATGAATATACATACAGGGAGGATGAAATGGTCATCCCTGAATATAGTCACAAGGCTGTGCATTGCATTGTCATTCACAAGGTAATACTGACATATAATCACACACATAGGTTGGACTTGGACTTGTGTCTTTTTTGGACCTCACCTACTATTTAACTATGTAAATGGGGTACAGGTGTGTCATCCCGGCACAAAAGGGAACTGATAACAAATCCAAAGAATCTCTTTATCAGTTTAATGGCAATTTCTAGTTCAGGCAAAACCAGTCACTAGAATATCTGCTTGGTATTTTGTTATTTAAATTACTGTTTTGAAGTTTTGCAAACCAGCATAAGCAACCTTGTGCTAATGAGTTATTTTATAAAGTAAGCCAATCACCCTACAGAAGTGACAGTGAATGACCCCCACCCTCTTGGCTGTAGAGCTAAAGTATGGAGTACTGTCTGTGTCCTTAACCCAAATCACTCCCCTTAAATGCATCTTTTGTTCCAGTATTTAGTGCTGAGATTCCTCTCCAGGGCATTTGACTGCTCAATGCCACTTCTAATTGGTCCATTGTGTTACCCATCTGGAAGCATGCATTCATAAATCACCTGAATGGAATCTACGCCGACAAGTGCCCCTCAGTACTACCCTGTCCCTGACTATGTAATTTGAGCTGAGGAGCAGTAAATGAAGCAATGTTTGCGGAAAAAAAGTACAAAAGTTATTTTTAAGACTAGGATGGTTTGCACTCTGCCTTGATACAGGGGTCCTGCATGGCCCTCAAAGCTTTGGTAACTTGCAGTGACCATAGCGTTGATATAAATAAATGCTTTTCCTGCAACAAAGATGGTGTGCTGCCTGCCCATACATGGATCGAAATTCAGCCTGTCCCTGCTGAACTGGCTGAATTTTGATCCATGTATGACTTGTGGTAAGGGGGTCAGAGACAGCAATAAAAACCTGATAGGTGTTCTAATTCCTCCCCACTCTGTCCAAAAAAAAAAAAAAAAAATTTTTGCCTTTAGTTATATTTTAAATGTTGATGAACCAATGAATTTCATTAGAATGTTCTTTTCATACCTCCAAATACTAGTGATGTAGTACCACCATAATGTACACGTGTTTGACATGAGCCATGAAAAAATACAGTTATGAAATGTTAGACACTTGTCGGCAGATCTGTAGATTACAGTGCAGCGAGGCGTGATTATAAGGGTGGAGTACATTTCCCTCTAGAACTGTATCATTACAAGTTCTGTTTACAGCTAGAAGGTTTTGGAATTACCCAACAATATGTGATCTTCAATGGTCCGTGAGTCAGATCACTCAGTCATGTGCCCTGTTTTGTCTAACTCTTTACCCTAAATACATGAAATCCATGTGACAACATGATGTCACCATAAAAAACCTGGTTTACATATACGAGAGGTACGAAAGAAATATCACTTTTACTATGTTCATTTCAAACAAAAAGTTTTACTTTATATGTTACAAAACAAAGTGAATCAAATGTGAATCAATTGTAAAATATTGTTTTTTTTTGTAAATATTCTATCAATAAATGAATTAACAACCAATAACAAATGAATGAAATAAAATATTCTATATGGTGCATTTACAATATTTTTTCAAAGATGAATCAGCGTTCAAATATTTTACTCCCAGGTGGTTTCCACTGTCTATACCCATACTACCCCAAACGATATGACCTGCCACGATCCAATCTCATTATACTACCAGGAGGTTGTTTACCAAAGTGTATGGGAAGGAATTGTTCAAGGCTCCCCACACACATGCTCATTTGATGTGACCATTTTCAGCTGGATTGAAGTTATGGTCACTATGGTACCCACATGCCCTGCAACCACCAGCTATCAGGAGAAATAGAGATTCGACAGGTAGAAAACCTTGTCCAATCACTTTTGTTTTCCTTTTATAAGTCATATCCAGGATGTATAAGTGTGCGCCACAATTACTGCACAATGCAGTTTTCAGATATAACCAGTAGAAAGATGTTTGAGTGTGGTTGGATGGCGTTTGCATGTTCAGATTTAAGGTGACCTATATTATTTCTCTGGGACACACATATTTCTGTGAGCCTTCGGAAATGATCAACAAAATTTTGCTACGGCAAAGTCATAATTGATAAAGTACTGTCTAAAATTGACTAAAGGAAAGATGGTTTGGGTGCTATAGGGAACTGAAGGATGGTGTCATCAACTTTGGACAAGAGAATGACAACAGAAGCAGTCAACACTTTGGGGACATGTAGAGTCAAGCAGACAGTGACAACTCTACACAAGAATCCATCAAATGCCCACTTTGTGACAGAGACCACCCCTAGGTCATGACTTTACAGTAAAGTCTATTGGCCACTATGGCCCCTTTCACACTGGGGCGTTTTTCAGGAGGTACAGCGCTAAAAATAGCCCCTGTATAGCTCCTGAAAAAAGCGGGTCCTTTCACTCCAGTGTGAAAGCCGGAGGTAAAAAAAAGTCCTGCTAGCAGCATATTTGGAGCGTGAAGGAGCGGTGTATTCACCGCTCCTAAACCGCTCCTACCCATTGAAATCAATGGGACACCGCGGGGATACAGCAGCGCTTTGCGGGGGGTTTAACCCTTTTTTGGCCGCTAGCGGGGGTTAAAACCACCCCGCTAGCGGCCGCATACCGCGGCTAAAACGACGGTAAAGCAGCGCTAAATATAGCGCTGCTTTACCGTCGCCGCCCGCACCGCCCCAGTGTGAAACCGGCCTATATGATGTGGAGGAGAAAAGAAGCCAGGCCCAGTGACTTTTGTAACTGCTGCAATCTCTCTTCCTACCTTAATGCCTCTGCTTCTCTTAATGGCTCAGTAAACAACTGTTTCCTGTTGATCAACAACAGTTCCATTCTGGAACTTCTAATTGTTGAATTACTATTACACATTGTCTGTTGTAATAAAGACCGTTTCCCTCCATTCATTAAAGTTAGAATTTCATCTCGCATGGCACAATACTTGCCGCAGCAGAGATGAAACAGCATTTAATTTCTCCCTCAATCAACTCCAGGTGATTAAGTCATTGACAGCTCTCAGTATTAATTATTGAAATAAGTGCAATTCAACAACTGGTCACTTAGTTAGTTAGTATTTATTAGTTAGTATTAGTTAGTATTAGTTAGTATTTTTGTGTGACTTTTTAGGGTATTTAACAAGCTATTGTAAAGAACAGTATAACTAACATTTATAGGTTTCTTTGTTACAATATTCTCTGGCAATACTCATATAACATGCTTGACAATCTCTGCAAAATGTGTTCTGTTGAAGTCATGCTAATTGCTGTGAGAACAAGTAAATGTCAGGTCTTTTGTATATTGCCAGGATAAAAAGATGGACACTCCACATCCTGCATTTACCTTTGCACTAAACTAGTGTAGCACTTACCCCCGAAGGAGTGACTGGTATTTGATTGGGCTTACCATTGCTTTACTGTTCCACCATATCTGTCATAGGGGTCCCATTAAAGACTTCTTTCCACAGATTGTAGCTCTGACACATAGGGGGTCATTTACTAAGATGAATGCGCTGCGCCGGTTCATACCTTAATTGGTGCGCCAGATAAATCATTAATTGAGCGTGTGAATGGGCGCACGCATACGTGCAACAGCAATAATATGCCATTGATAATAGCGCACGCCGTATCATTAAGAGTCCATTCACACAGGGGCCGCTCTCTCGTCCCCCCCTCTTTTCCTGCGGCCTGCCAGGTTGCGTGCTCCGATAAAGGCCTGGTATGGATTTTTTTTTAAAATTTGGCACGGGGTTCCCCTTAAAATCCATACCATACCTGAAGGGCCTGGTATGGATTTTGAGGGGGACCCCTACGCCATTTTTTTTTGCCGCGGGGTTCCCCTTAGTATCCATACCAGACCTGAAGGGCCTGGAATGGAATTTCGAGGGACCCCCACCTTTTTATTTTTTCTTAATTTTTTATTTTTTCTTAATGCTAACATGACCTGTGTGCAAATATCCTTAAAAAAAAAACATAAAAGTGAACCAGCGTAAAAAAAAAAGGCAAGTTGAGAGGTGAGCCCGTTCAACCTATGCAAATGCATTTACGTTGCTTGACATTTACTAAGATTTTGCCGGCGCAATGAACCAAAGCAGTTGAACGTGCGCAAATGCCGCTTGCGCATGCGCATGCGCAGTGCATAAATTGACCTCACGCAGTTCTAAATGTACTTGCAGGCTTGTTCAGAAAAAGTTACTTACTCATTCTATTTTTGGCTTATTTGTTACTTGGACAGGTATAACTATACTTCCTCACATCACCCCCATAATATTGGCACTTCCAACTTCTTTAAATTCTGAGTTGAAGATGCCGTGCGCCATGTCTATAGTGGCGCACCGATCGCCGCCTCCTGTGCACCGAGAATATAATAGTAAATGGGGAATTGCGCTGTATTACAGGCGCAAATGTTTTGTAAATACGAAAACAGCCTATGCGCATCGACGTGCGCCGCAACTCATGGCGCAAACCGTTCGTAAATCAGCCCCACAGTCTCTTTTTCCAATGATTTATTTAAGAAAAACACATGCAATAGAGGGATGAAGGGTTTAGGGGAATTCAGGTACCTTTGAATTGCAGATCAGGAATACTTTCTTTGATCCAGAGGACAAAAGCTCCACAACTGGATTCAGCAACCACCGGATAGGCCTCTCTCACTGACCTAGCAGCCGATGCGATGCTCGGTCATAGTCTCTGCCACAGACTTTAAGATTTGGTATAACCATTACACAATCCTCTGCCACAGGATTGGGTAATTAGCGACTTTTTGCAATGTCAAGGCTTGATCACATTGTACCAGTTCCCTTCTACCAAACCTACGGTACTGTGTGGTAGGTGACCCGGGATACAACCTCCAACTGAGTCTCCAGACTCTTCTAGAGGCACTGGCCTTGTTGTTCGGTCCTCTCCTGAAAAGTCCTCCCCTGGATCCTCCAGTCGCTCGGCTTCGTCCTGCAGGCAAGACAGCACAGGACCATCCCTGGATCTGTAGGCCCCAAGACTTTTGGGCCTACCTTCAGTAACGATGCCTCGGACCAGCCGACCCGAGACAATTTAGCGGCAGCAACACACCTTAGGCCAGGATGGCCATCAGGTCAGAACAGAACTCCCTGTCATGGGGTCTGTCCCTTAAGTACCCCCTCCCAGACTGAACAGCAGGCAGACCACAGCCACTGACTGTTTCCGGGCAAAGAGGCACTCAATACACCCAGCTTGTTGCAATTTCCAACCTTGGCTGAAATAATAGGGTGCCATCCCTAGGCCAAGGGGAAAACCACACAACCAGCCAAGCTGAAACAGAACCAGAATTTACAATAATGGCAGTATGAGCTAAACTACAGCTTCAGACAAACAAAATTTTCATTTATAGCGTCTGTATTGAAAATACCAGCGCTGCACTAGTATTTCCTAAACTATTGGTCGGGACCTAAATTGGGTCCCAAAACGGGTTTAGGATGCATTGCCACTTTATGGCTAAGAGCAAAATCAGCAGATCGTTGGGAAGTGATATCGCACCAACTATGATTGACAGCACCAACACATAAAGGAAGCTATGTGAAGTTCTTTTTTACATTCTTTTCATTTTTAATACAAACACAGGTCACAGACACTATACATGTAGTGATTTCACAGGAGTTTAACATAGGAGTTGACAATAACAACAGCATAACTACTTGGGATATCAGATTTTATGAAGGCACATTGCATCTGTATCCTATGGGGAAAAAAAAGGAACTCCCCAGATTAGACTCTGTAGCATCTTATCCTATGAATCAAAAGGATTGGGAAATTAAAACATACCTACAGTAGATTATAACAAGCTTCAATTAATAGAAAGAAGGAAAAAGTACAAGAAGAGGGTACCAGCAAGAGATGGGGGAGTGGAGGGAAAGGAGGGGAGAGAAAGGGGGAGAGCCCAAAATGTGACTCAAAATGGCTTCATACATACTTGGGTCCCCAGAAGAAAAAGTTTGTACTAAACCCTTTTTTGTGTAGCATTCCAGTTTCCAGCTTATTATTGTACAAAATGTCTATATTGTATATCTAAACAGGGGTCTCAAACTGGCAGCCCTCCAGCTGTTGTGAACCTACAAGTCCCATGAGGCATTGCAAGACTCACAGTTACAATCATGACTCCCACATGCAGAGGCATGATGGGACTTGTAGTTTTGCAACAGCTGGAGGGCCACCAGTTTGAGACCCCTGATCTAAAGCCTGGTACATATGGGAGGAATATTGTCCGTTATCGGCTGGTTCAACAGAAACTGTCCGACATTCGGCCTGTGTGTACATCAGCCTGTCCGACAGAAGCCGGCTGAATGGGCATGCTGGGAAACCAGATTCCGATCGGCATCCGGTCAGCGCTGGCAGCCAATGGCTGGCAGCACTATTCAGTGTATTCTGGCGGGGGTAGTCATCTTGTCAGAACACAATAGCTCAGCGGGGTGATCGCGGTACTAACATTGCATAATTAGTACAGCAAGCTCCTCCGTTTTTTTTTTTTTTCGTTCAGCCGCTAGGCTTAAAGCGGTTCTGCACTCATTTCATTTAGTAAATCTCTTTGCCTTCCAAATCAGGCAAAGAGTACTAAATGAAATGTTTTTTTTTTTTTTTTTTTTTACTTACCTTGTAATTGAAGACTTCCGGTCTTCTCCCTCTGCGGCGGCGGGCGGGGTCTTGCGTCGATCGTCGTCACGCCGCACTGTCTCCTGGGATCTGGTGTCATTGATCCAGGAGTCAGTGCGGGCATCTTCCGAAATCTCGCGAGATTTCGGCCACATCTTCCGAAATCTCCCGAGATGTCGGCAGATGTGCCGTTACTGCGCACGCGCGAGTAACGGCGGTGCATGCTGGGCCATCAACAGTGCCTGTGGGGTTTCACATGCCCACAGGCAAGATGGCCCCCAGCACTAAAGAAGAAGACGAGGAACTTCAGCGGACGAAAACCGGCGGCGATCGAGATGGAAGATGGAACAGGTGAGTCCCCTAATAAAGGTAAGCATCCTTTATATTACGTCCTTAAAAAAAAAATTTTTTTACAGAGTGCAGAACCGCTTTAAGGCTGATCATGGTCATTACAATCTAATTATAATATCTTCTTTAGATATACCAATAACTATATAGCACATTGACCTACCTAACTAGATGCACAATGGGTGAATTGATTAAGAGTGCCTTAACATTACAAAACAATGTTAAATCCAAAGGAACTTGTACAACCAGATTGCAAGCTGAATGAACAACTTAAGAATGGCCATAGAGGAATAGTTCACCAAGAACATTGGTTAGTAAGAGATCTGGTCATCTTTACTTGAGTAGTACCAGGGCATTCCACAGTCTTCTTCCAGGCTTAGCTGTACGATTTATGCCTTGTGATAGGTTTGCTCCCTCTGACTCACAGAATGAAGCAATGTCTTCTGGTGCCATGATCTTAGAGTTGTGTAAGGGCCTGGACTTGAACCTGGGACCTCTGCTGTGACTGGCAATGACTCTTCTTGCCGAGCTGAGATGCTGGACAGAACCCTGTCTGATCCATTGGACAACCCTGCCTTGTTCCTTGACTTCTGCTGAACCTTGAACTCTTTGCTCCTCCCATGAATGTCCTGATTTAGACTATATCTCTGTTTGCAAGATTATTGTGCTCTCTCCGGCCAATAGCCCGCTTTTGTCTTCCCTGCTGCCATCCATATTTTTGCTACCACTCGTTACCGACCTTTGGCTTGTTCCTCGACTATGCTTCTACCGGATCTCAACCAGCAACCACTTGTTAAGACCCTCTGTCTTGTTTACTGACTACTCTTTTGTTTGATCGTTACCTGCTATATCTGCTACTGAGCCCTGGCTTGCTCACCTCCTGGTGGGGTGATCCCAAGGACCATGACCTGGTACTAACACGCAGCAAAACCTTTCTCCACCATCAGGGGCTCTGGTGAACACTCAGGTGAGCCTGCGTCATCCGCCAGGGTGACCTGCTTGTATACCTATCCTGTTGGTCAGTGGGAGTCCCCCTACTGCTATGGCTACTGGTCTCCGACCTGACCCCTGATCGTGGCAAGCTGCTTGATTCTGGGGTAAAACCTCTTTGGTGCTGCTGCAGAGGCTGAAGTTGAGTAGAACAGGGGTTAGTGTGAGGGCTTACTGTAGTTAAGAGTTAGATTAGGTTAGAGTAAGGACTTAATTTTGGGGTTCATTTAAAAGTAGATCTAAAGTCAATTAAAATATACATATATATATATATATATATATATATATATATATATATATATATATATATATATATATATATATATATACACATACATATACTTGACTAAACATTTTAATTAATCAAAATACCAATCTATCCTGCATGGTTGATAAATCAATGAATTAAAGTGAACTAAGCTTTATTAAGGGAGGTCCATTCTCCCTGTGTGTCCACCATGAATGTCTCAGTTTCATAAAAGAAAATCCATATACAGTAAATTCCTTAAAAAAACATGTCAATACGTTGGTGATAATAAATTCTCCCTTGTAACCATTTTCCTTTTAATAAAGTGCTTTCCAGAATTATATATTGTATTGCTCGGCAGGTAATTTTTCCATTCTCTTATTCATAGAATTTATTGATAGAGTGGCTCACTATTGACTACCAGTTAGAGAAAACATGACTATATACCCTCTTATTGTAGGTCTTGTGTATTCTGATACAAACACTTAAAGTGGAAGTTAACTTCCATGCATGACTGTTACCATTACTATAGGTAATGTAAATATCTCCTAAACGTGCACTGTGATATTTACTGTACATGCAGCCAGCACTGGTGCATGTGCTCTGAAGGAATGGCCACCCGTGCTGTTTCTTTAGAGCCCCGTGCCGTGACCATCAGCTCCTGCGCGCATGCAATCGTGGCTCCGGCCAGTCACAGAGCCGGAGTCTGCAAACCCGTAAGCAAGACGGGTCAAGATGGAAGCGGCCTCCAGATCTGAGATTTTGGCGCGTGAGGGCTTTGTTTTAAGGTAAGTTTAACATAATGTGCTAGTATAATGTGCTAGCATACCAGCACATTATGCCTTCACCTTGCAGGGTAAAAAAAAAAAAAAAAAAACTTCCAGTGGTTTACAACCGCTTTAAGGCATTTCTTAGGTTATTACTATACAATATTTATAGAACGCCAACAGTTTGCACAGCTCTTTACAACATGAGGCCAGACAGTACAATTACAATACAATTCAATACAGGGGAATCAGAGGGCTCTGCTCATTAGAGCTTACAATCTAAAAGGGAGGGCCAATTGATACAAAAGGTAATAACTGTGGGGCATGAGCTGATGGAGAAAGTGGAAATACAGTTGTTAGGTGCAGGTGGGATAGGCTTCTCTGAAGAAAGGGGTTTTCAGGCATCGCCTAAAAGTGGACAGAGTAGGAGATAGCATGACACATTGGGGTAGGGCGTACCATAGAATAGGAGAGGCTCAGAAAAAGTCCTGGAGGATAGCATGGGAGGAGGTGACAAGGCAGATAGAGAGCAGGAGATATTGGGGTGGGGACAGGAACGAAGAGAATGATTTGGTTGGTATTTTGAGACTTGGTTAGTGATGTAGCTGGGGGCCGAGTTGCGCATTGCTTTGTAACTTATTGCTAGTATTTTGAATGTAATTTGTTTGGTAAATGGCAGCCAATGAAGAGATTGGCAAAGAGGGGTAGCAGACACTGAACGGTTGGTAAAGTGGACAAGTCTGGCAGCAGCATTCATGATGGACTGAAGGGTAATAGCCTATGTAAAGGTAATCCAATAGACACACTCCTAAACCTTGTGGACAGCCTTCCCAGAAGAGTTGAAGCTGTTATAGCTGCAAAGGGTGGGCCAAATTAATTTTTAACCCTACGGACTAAGACTGGGATGCCATTACAGTTCATGTGTGTATAAAGGCAGGCGTCCCAATACTTTGGACAATATATTGTATATTGCTTGTGACACTGAGCATGGCTATGGACTTAGGGCTGGTTCACACCACAGAGATGCAGACAACATGTGTGAGGCTAAATGGGTAGCAATTCCGTCTAGCAGCACTGGGGTTGCTGGTTCAATTCCCCAACATGCTAATGCTTGTGTTGAAGTCCATACAGAGTAGGGGATAGCATGACACATTGGGGTAGGGCGTACCATAGAATAGGAGAGGCTCAGGAAAAGTCCTGGAGGAGAGCATGGGAGGGGGTGACAAGGGAGATAGAGAGCAGGAGATCTTGGGGGGGGGGGGGGGGGACGTAGAGAATGATTTGGTTGGTATTTTGAGACTTGGTTAGTGATGTAGCTGGGGGCCGAGTTGCGCATTGGCTTTGTAACTTATTGTTAGTATTTTGAATTTAATTTGTTTGGTAAGTGGCAGCCAATGAAGAGATTGGCAGAGAGGGGTAGCAGACACTGAACGGTTGGTAAAGTGGACAAGTCTGGCAGCAGCATTCACGATGGACTGAAGGGTGTTCTCTCTGTGTGGGTTTCTCACCACAATCCAAAGACATGCTGGTATTTTATTTGTCTCCTGTCGAAATAGTCTCTAATGTAAGAAAGTTAGTTTTGGACTTTAGATTGGAAGCTCATTGCAGCCAGGGACTGATGTTAATTTTTGTTAGCACTAATCATGCCCAGGGGCTTGGACATTTAAAATTGTAGGGTTTACACTGCACAGGAACATATGCTTGGAAAACTGATTTGTTTATGTGCATGCAAATGGACTTCGATCTTTGGCCTGTAGTTGGAGATTTGATGCACATAGCCAAGGGCTAACACAGTTGCAAATAATATTATGTGTTCCTGCTCATCAGGCGCAATCACTTTAGACATACACGAAGAGACAGATTGAAAGATACTGGTGGGATGTCGGGTTTCCCACAAGAACAAATACCCATAGCACAAGGGAAGCCTGCTAAACAGGCCTCCAAACTAAAGGCCAAACAGCAGATTCCTGTCCAGTTTGATGACCCATCCTATGGAAAGACCACCGTCCATCACGTAAATTCTTCACATTCTCCACTCTTGGACGATCAGGAGAACATCTACGAAAGAATCCCGGACAATTATCCAGTCAAGGTGAAAAATATTCGGCCACCAAAGAAGGCCAGCTGATTTTGCTGAGGCCTGATCTCCACAAAGTCAAATCAAACAGACTGATGGACAACTCGGGCTGCATTAAAGTGACTGCAAACCTAAAATGTGTGAGTTTGACCCAACAAAAACACACAAGTCAATTTACCAGAACCTGGAAATGTTAATGCATGACAACATAAGCTATATAGGCAACAGTATGTGGGCACCTGACCATCAAACCTACATGAGCTTGTTGGATATCCCATCTCAAAACCATGGACATTAATATGGAGTTGGTCCCCCTTTTGTGGCTATAACAGCCTCCACTCTTCTGGAAAGACTTTCCGTAAGATTTCATAGTGTGTCTGTAGGAATTTATGAGGTTAGGTACTGATATTGGATGAGAAGACCTGGCTCCCTATTGGCATTCCCATTCATTCCAAAGGCATTCAGTAGAGATGAGGTCAGCTCTTTTTGTAGGCCACTGGAGTTCCTCAACACCATCTCCTCAAACTATGTCTTTATGGAGGTGATTTGGTGCACAGGGGCACAGTCATGATGGAACATTCCTTTGGAAGGTTTGGGAGAGCACATTTGTCTAACTTGTCATTGTATGCTGTAGTATTAACTGTACCCTTCACCGGTAACACCAGAACCCAATCATTTGGAGGGGGGTCCAAATACTTTTGATCACTTAGTGTTATTGGTGCAAAACGATGCAAAACTATGAAGTTTGTTGGCTTACCTCAAACGAATGATATCACTAAGACAGAAAGTGATATTACGCCTGCCATTTTGTATGCCAAACGATTGGAAATTGTTGCTTCTCAGTTCATCAGGAACAAGACAATTTATTGGCTCAGTAAGGACCTCTAAATACAAATTCTGTAGAGTTTTCAGATATTTAAAACCAATCACTAAATGTTCATAGGACCTTTAACATGCTAATGTAAATAAAGTTTTTGACCTTTAAAAAAAAAAAGAAAAAAAAAAAAAGAAAGATACTGGTGGGCGTGTACTTCTATTGGGCGTGTGTCAGTGTGCTAACAATACAACCTTATATAAAGGACTGCAGTAGGGGGTGTTTGTTTGGCCTGAGAAAGCCATTTTTTTTGCTGTGATTTGTGGGGGGCAAGGAATGATATTGTGCATGTTGACAAACGCCCAACTAGGACTATTTGTTTGCTGAAATTCTTGTGCATTTTTTTCCATCAAAAGTGGGTTTATGTGGCCATGCTGTCAATGTTGTGTGTGTATTGTTCCTGTCTGTCCATGCAAACATGGTTTGGGAGCATGTGCTGACCTTCTACTCTTTGATCTCATTGCTTAATCATGTACACAGAAATGCAGCTTCCAGCAGAACATGGTCACCTATTGATGTGTGTGGATTGTGGGCTGGTGGTGGGTGTTATATTTTGACATTTATGCAGTAATCAGTGGCTATTTTTAGCTCTGATCGCTGTATAAATGTCACTGGTCCCAAAAAAGTGTCAAAAGATTCCAATCTGTCTGCCGCAATGTCGTAGTCCCGCTAAAAAATGGAAAATTGTATACTCACCTTTCCGTAATTTTCCTTTCCTGACGCACCTTCATGGCAGCACACACTGGGTTGTGGCTCCGCCCCCACAACCTGACAGGATTGGATTAACTATAAATTTGAAGGGGAGACCCCCCGCTGCATTCTCTGTGTATATCATTACAAAACACGGGGAGGGAATCTGTGTGCTGCCATGAAGGTGCGTCAGGAAAGGAAAATTACGGAAAGGTGAGTATACAATTTTCCATTTTCCTGACGCCTTCATGGCAGCACACACTGGGAAATAACTCGCCAGTCGGGTGGGTGCAAGAAAAATAATTTTTATTCCTTATAAAGCGGAAGAATTGGCTCTAACCACAGATCTACCGAAGTCAGCCATAGCTAAGTGAGCAGAGTCCACTTTATAGTGTGAAATGAAGGTGTGTCTGGAGGACCACATTGCTGCCCTGCAAATCGTCTCCGGTGATACTCTGCAATATGCTGCCCAGGATGTAGCCACTGCCCTTGTGGAGTGAGCCCTGATGTTTTCAGGAACCGCCAGATGTTGGATGGAGTAAGCCTTCTTAATGGACCTTATTAACCATGCAGCGATGGTGCGTGAGGTAGCCGCTTGCCCTCGTCTGCTTCCATGTGGGATAACCATGAGGGAGTCCGACTTCCTAAAGGAGGTTGTGGCTGTCAGGTAACTGATGATGGTTGTTTTAACATCCAGGGGGTGAGGATCGCCTTGATCGTTATTGAAAGACGGGAGGACAATGTCCTGATTATAGTGAAAGGAAGTAGCCACCTTGGGTATGAAGTGATCCGAAGGCCTTAGAACCACTCTATCGGGAAAAATTACCAGGTAGGGTTCTGATGACATTAGTGCCTGGATCTCAGACACTCTCCTTGCTGACGTCACTGCGATGAGGAAGGATAACTTTAGAGTTAGGTCCCACAGTGAGATAGGTTCTGTAAAAGGAGGGTTGGATAAGGCATTGAGGACTACCGAGAGATCCCAAGATGGGAAGATTGGTCTCCTAGGAGGCTTAATTTTAAGACAGGCTTTTAGGAACTGGGTTACCAGAGTTTGAAAAGCCCATTTAACGCCTGTTTTGGCCGATAGGGCGGATACCTGTACTTTTAAGGTATTTGAGCTCAGTCCTTTGTCTAGCCCTGATTGGAGGAACTCCAGGATCTGAGGGGGACCTGGAGAGGCTGGGTTCCATCCCTTCTGCTGGGCCATGTCAAGGAACTTGTTCCAGACTCGTGCGTAGATGGTGTTAGTAGAGCTCTTCCTGGCCTGCATTAGGGTGGATATTACCTCCTGAGAGCACCCCTGTTCCCTTAGCCGAGCCCTTTCAATTTCCAGGGTGTCAAATGGAGTCTCTCTGGAGCTGGATGCCAGAACTGGCCTTGGGATAGTAAATCCGGGGTTATCGGAAGATGAATTGGAGGCTGAAGGCTGAGCTGCAATAGAGTCGTGAACCATGGTCTCCTTGGCCAGAGTGGGATCACTGCTATCACCGTAGCTGAGGACCTCCGGAGCCTGGACAGGAATCTCGCGATTAGCGGAGTCGGAGGGAATATGTACCCTAGTCTGAAATTCCATGGATGTATTAGACAGTCCACTCCCTCGGCTGAAGGAAACGGGGCTCTTGAGAGGAATCTCTGACATTTGGCGTTCGCAGGTGTTGCTGCTAGGTCGATCTCCGGCATTCCCCAAGCCTCCGTAAGAAGGTAGAAGGCTTTTGGACTCAGGGACCACTCGTTGTTTGACAGAGTTTCTCGGCTCAGGTAGTCGGCTAAGATATTCTGAGTTGCCGGAACATATACTGCCCTCAAGTCTGTCAGGTGTATTTGTGCCCATTCCAGGATGGGATGAACCTCCTCCATCAGTGTGGCACTCCTGGTGCCTCCCTGCTTCTGGACATAGGCTACCGCCACCCTGTTGTCCATCCGGATAAGCACATTCCTCCCTTTCAGTATTGGAAGAAAGGCCATAAGAGCCTGAAATGCTGCCCTGAGCTCCAGTATGTTTGATACTATTCCCTGAGTCTGGAAGCGCCACTGACCTTGCGCTCCCTGATCTTGACAGTGGGCTCCCCAGCCCCTTTGGCAGGCATCTGAGGTGACCACTTCGGGTTCTGGAGGAACTATTGGTCTGTATTTCCTGAGATTGTGTGGATGTGTCCACCACCATACTGATTGCTTCACTGACCTGGAGATGGTAATGGTCTGGCGCATTGATGCTCCATTCCACTGCCTTAGAAAGGAGTTCTGCAGGGGTCTCATGTGCCATTGGGACCATTGTATCATAGGTATGGTCGCGGACATGGACCCCAGGACACTCAAACAGGTTCTGGCTGGTAGATGCGTTGCTGCCAATAGTCTCCTCATTTTTTTTATTAAGGGCAGTATCTTTTCCTGGGGAAGTTGTACCCTGTTTGATTTGGTATTCAGATCTGCCCCTAGAAATACCATATTCTGGGTGGGTTGCAAATTGCTCTTCCTCCAATTGATCAACCACCCGAAGTTCTGGAGAGTTGTTAGTAAAATCTTCCGATGGTGAATTAGTGTCTCCCGGCTTCCGGCTAGTAGTAAAATATCGTCCAGATAATGATGGACTCGTAGACCCTTCTCTCTGAGGAGCGCGACCAGCGGTAACAGGACTTTGGTGAATGTCCTGGGGGCTGACGAGATGCCGAATGGGAGGCAGCGGAACTGGAAGTGACATTGGTTGATGGCAAATCTGAGGAATTTTTGAAAGGCGGGGTGAATGGGAATGTGCAGATAGGCGTCTGATAAATCTACTGATAGCATCCAGTCCCCCAGGTTTATTGCTAGGAGTATGGATTGGAGGCTTTCCATCTTGAATGCTTCTATTTTTATGTGCCTGTTGAGTTTTTTCAAGTCCAGTACGGGGCACAAGTCTCCTGTCTTCTTTTTCACTAGAAACAGGGGGGAGTAGAATCCTCTCCCTTTCTGATCTGGGGGAACTTCCAGAATTGCTCCTTTTTGTCTCAGTTCACCTATGTATTTTACTAATAGTTTTCTCCTGGACAGTGAATAAGGTAATCTGGTTGGCTGGAAGTGGTTGTTTAGAACTCTGCGCATGAATGTCCATTTGTGTCCGAATTTGATGGTGGACAGTGTCCATCGGTCTTTTATGCAAGTCGTCCAGATTTGCGTGAAGTTCTTGAGCCTGGCGCCCACCTGCCTGCCTGCCAGGTGGACGGGCGAAATTTCAAAAAGACTTCTGTTGGTCCCCTGCCGGGTTAGCCTTGGACTTCTGCATCCTTAGGAAGGAGGGCCTTGTGTTTTTCCAGTCCCTTCTGAATTCCCTGCCAGGACGGTAGGACTTAGCTTCCCGGTATTTATCTGGCAGGTTACGTCTGTAGGATGGCCCCTTCTGGACCTTGGGTCTCCTGTCGGAGGGAATCAATCCTGATTTCCCTCCTGTTACCTTTGAGATGGCAGAATCTAATTTGGCCCCAAATAAATTGGCTCCATCGTATGGAATTCTGCACCAGTTCGTTTTGGATGCGGCGTCAGCCATCCAAGGTTTAAGCCATAAAGCTCTTCTAGCTGTGACTGAGGCCAACATAGTTCTTGCTGATGACCTTATTATATCCACTGAAGCTTCCGCTACAAAGTCACCAGCCAGCTTGATTTCCTGAAGGGAGGAAGTTATTTTTTCTATTTCGACGCCGTCTTGAAGATCTTTCTCTATCCTGGACGCCCAGCCCGAGATGGCTTTTGCTACTGCTGCTGTGGTGATAGCTGGCCTACAGGCGCCTCCAGCCGTGGAATAAGCTTTCTTTAGCTCTAAGTCCATCTTTCTATCGAGGACGTCTCGGAAGGAGACGGCGTCCTCAATTGGTAAGGTAACATGCCGAGCGAGTCGCATCAGAGAGGAGTCGACTGTGGGGGCATTGATAAGAGGTTTCACCTTTGCTTCCTTTAAGGGATACATTTTGGCCAGTCTGTTGGTGAGGCTGGACCTCTTATCTGCTCGTTCCCATTCGTCCTTAATTAGATCCTCGAGTTCCCCTATGAAAGGAAAGGTTTCAGGATCCCTTTTTAAATTTGGGAAATACTTCCTCACTTTCTGTACTGGTTCTGCCGCGTCTTCCTCCCATCCGATTACCTCCTTAACTGACTTTGCAAAAGGATTAACCAGGGAGAAATCAAACCCAGCAGACATCTCTTGATCCTAATTCTCTGAGGAAGACTCTGATGCTTGGGTGCGATGGAGGTCCCCCGAAGATGTACTGGGTGCTGCTCCATCCGCTGCTGGTGTGGATGATTCTAGTATAGTCTCGCGAACAGACTCTCTTATAAGGTCTGTAGCCATCCTAGCATCTGACTCCTTCTCCTTTGTTGCTTCATTGAAGCATGATTGGCATGCGAGTTTATCTGGCAATGCTGGTGCGCCGCAAACCCAGCAAGCGTTAGCTGCAGGTCGGGCATGGCGGCTCTGGTGATGAGGTGAAGGAGATCGCCTGTGGTATGATCGACTACGGCGGTAGCCATGATGGCGTGAACGGCTGGGGCGCGAATGGCTATGTCTTCGGTGGCGAGAGGGGGACCTCGAGCGGCTCCTGCGGGACCTCCTGCTAGAGGTACGGCCACTGGACCTTCTCCCGTGCCTGGAGCTTGCGGCTCTTGATCCCGTAGGGCTGCCAAGAAAAATGCAGCATTTTAACGGTCTGGCACTCTTTTTTTTCTCCCCTTCAATACTTACCCCTTTCGGTGCAGCCTCTTACCTCGTCTGCTGGTGGTGGTCTGCGCGGGCAGTGGGCTCCATCGGGAAGAAAAGGGGGGGTGACAGGGCAGTCTGGGAAAAAAAAAGATAACGGATCTCTGTGTGTATATATATATATATATATATATATATATATATATATATATATATATATATATATATATATATATATATTTACTATGTATGCATCTATATAACATTTTTTTTTTTAAATATTTATTATTTATTTATTATTTATTTAATTAATTTAATTAGTTTTATTTTAATTCATTTTAATTTATTTATTTAAAAAGTGCCCCACAGGGGACCTACCTTGAGATGCTTTATTTGTATGCAGAGCGGCAGCTGTGTTCTTCTTCTGTAGGGCAGTCTGTGCATAAACACAGTGTGAATGGGAAACTTCAGATTTTTAAAAATGGCGCCATAACGGCGCCTGAATGACGCTCGCGCATGCGCAGATGCGTCCGGAGGACCCGGGCGCCATCTTGGATAAGGGCACAGCGCCCTAGGCAATACACGCTGTTTACCTGTCCTCACACACACGCAGGCGCAATGCGGGAGGAGCGGCGGCCATGTCCGGAGGACAGCAAGGGCCAGCAAGCCCTGCTGTACGAAACGGTGCAGCTCAGGTATTTGCACTGATACTTAGCAAGAAATGTAAACAAACGGATATGTCACACACACGCAGGTGAATAATAGAGGGGATGCATTTAATGGAGCCCACTGCAAATCACAAAAGCTTCTTTAAAGCTTAATTACTTGCCAGAATTTCGTCGCCCCCTGAGACCACCAGAATGGGGGTTCCCTCTATAGAAGCTCCTTTAGAGACTGTACAGGCAGGGACTTCCAAACAGGAGAGGCTTGAACCTGCTGGGGCGAATGCGGTAGAGGCTGATCCATCGGAAATAGGAGAATCCTGTCCGTCCAACCTGTCAGGTGAGGATAAAAAAGAGAATGCAGCGGGGGGTCTCCCCTTCAAATTTATAGTTAATCCAATCCTGTCAGGTTGTGGGGGCGGAGCCACAACCCAGTGTGTGCTGCCATGAAGGCGTCAGGAAATAGCAGATCGCCACCATTACTAGTAAAAAATAAATAAATAAATAATTTATAAATATAAAAAAAATGCCATAAATTTATCCCCATTTTGAAGACACTATAATTTTTGCACAAACCAATCAATATACGGTTATTGCGATTTTATTTTTTTACCAAAAATATGTAAAAGAATACATATTGGCTTAAAGTGATGAAGAAATAATTTTTTTCTGATTTTTTTTGGAATATTTATTATAGCAAAAAGTAAAAAAATATTTATTTTTTTTTCAAAATAGTTTTTTTTGTTTTATAGTGCAAAGAATAAAAGCTGCATATGTGATCAAATACCACCAAAAAAAAGCTCTATTTGTGAGAAAAAAAGGACATAAATATTGTTTGGGTACAATGTCGCACGACCGCGCACTTGTCAGTTAAAACGACGCAGTGTCGTATCAAAAAAAAATGGCCTGGTCATTAACCACTTGCCGCCCGCCATATAGCAGAATGACGGTGTCAAAGTGGTTTCAGTATCCTGACTGGGCGTCATATGACGTCCTCAGGATATTAAGCCGCTGCGCGCCCCCGGGGGCGCGCATCGCGGTGATCGTCGTTGCGGTGTGTCAGTCTGACACCCCACAACACCGATCTAGGTAAAGTGTCTCAATCACGGCTGATCACGATGTAAATAGGAAGAGCCGGTGATTGGCTTTTCCTCACTCGCGTCTGACAGACGTGAGAAGAGCCGATCGGCAGCTCTCCTGACAGGGGGGGTCTGTGCTGATTGTTTATCAGCACAGCCCCCCCTTTGGATCCCGCCCAGGACCACCATAATGCCGCCCAGGACCACCAGGGACGCCACCACACTGGACCACCAGGTATGGCCCCCCTAGACCCCCAGGGAAATGCACATCTCTGCCCAGGCAGCTGCCAATCAATGCCCAGGCAGCTGCCAATCAATGCCCACTGACAATGCCTACCACTGCCAGTGCCACTAGGGATGCCCATCAGTGCCTCATATCAGTGCCGTGTATCAGTACCCATCAGTGCCATGTATCAATGCCCAGCAGTGCCGCCTATCAGTGCCTATCAGTGCCGACTATCAGTGCCACCTATAAGTACCCATCTTTTCATCCTTTCAGTGCCCATCAGTGTTGCCTATCAGTGCCCATCAATGCCCACTTGTGCCATCCATGAGTGCCCACCAATGCCGCCTGTCAATGCCCATCAGTGCTGCATATCAGTGCCACCCATCAGTGCCGCCTACCAGTGCCCATCAGTGCCGCATGTCGGTGCTCGTCAGTGCCACCTCATCGGTGCTGCCTTATCAGTGCCCGTCAGTGCCGCCTTATCAGTGCCCATCAGTGAAAGAGAAAATGTACTTATTTACAACATTTTATAACAGAAACAAAATCAAAACTTTTATTTTTTTCAAAATTTTCGGTCTTTTTTTATTTGTTTAGCAAAAAATAAAAACAGCAGAGGTGATCAAATACCACCAAAAGAAAGCTCTATTTGTGGGAACAAAATGATAAAAATGTAGTTTGGGTACAGTGTAGCATGACCGCGCAATTGTCATTCAAAGTGCGACAGCGCTGAAAGCTCAAAATTGTCCTGGGCAGGAAGGTGTATAAGTGCCCAGTATTGAAGTGGTTAAAGGGGCAAATCCTTCCGATCCTTAAGTGGTTAAGCTAGGTGTTGCCAGCCTATGAACACTGTTTCAAAGATGTTTCTTACGTTCAAGATTCCCTATATGAAAATTAATAATGCTGTCATATCTTGAATTATTATGTCTTCCAGTCAAACCTGAAAAGACAAACCGAAGAGATGGAAAACATTATCTGTGGGTCTGTGGTTTTCCTTTTAACAAGAAAATGGTGTATACATTCCAAATCTGGAGATGAAAGCACCAATGCTTAAACTTGAGTTAACACAGAACTAATGGTTGTTAGAATAATAAAAACAGCCTTTTCAACATAATGGATAATGCATTTTAAACATCCTGATTTGACATTTCTGTGCATTCTTCAATAAAATATTTTGGTATTGAAAATTAATGTATTCTAAAATTCAGTTTTTTAACAAAGACACTATTGATGCCATTAAACAATGTAAGAACAAGGACACTATTCTACTAAGTTACAAAATCATAGCCCAATGAATTGCTATGCTGATACTAGGTTATGTCATTCTGCATATTGGTATAAATCTGTGTTGGACAGCCTGCTAGATTTTTGGGAATTTACACCCGGGCTCTAAAAGATTGGAGGTGTAACATGCTGAATAATAGATAAAAAATGTTGTGTCTATTAAAGAGAACCTGTACTGGGTGAAATATAGAAACTGCTATTGCTGACCTTCTCCTGAAAATGCTAGTTGTCTGGGTTTAATACGTTTACCTGAAACAAACATGCAGATAAGAAAAGTCAGAGTGAAGCTAAAGTTCCTAAACGGCACACTGGCTAAACGACCAGTGTTGAGGGGCTTTTGTTCACATCAGAACTGCTTCTTTTTCTTAGAAGGTCAAATGCATCTGTGAATGAACTCTGAATGATCTCATATGCATCCTAAACTGATCTCAAATACAGACTGAAAGCAGGCTACATTTCCCCAAAGACAGAAACAGTAACAGACAAAGAACTAGCAATATTAGAATTAGCATTCTTAGCAGAGGTCAGCAATACCAGCTTTCTACAGTTTTCATTTAATATGCCATTGGTGCTACCAACTCAGTGCTGGTATATCTACTACGCAATGCAACAGATTTTTGTTCTTCTAGCTAGCCATTTTTTGATCCATGCATGACATTATTTTAAGAGACAACTAAGGCTGGGTTTACACTAGAGCACGGAGCGTCCTCTATTCACTGGTTCATGTCCCATTTCAGCCAGGGGCGGACTGACCATTCGGCACTGCCCGCGGGCCCGGGCCACTAGGGAGCCCCATCAGGGTTGCCAGCCTCAGTAAAACCAGGGACAGTATGTAAAAATGTGTTTTTTTTTTTACATCTGTCTCTGAAATAACCCTTACTGACATACTTTTGATTCAAAAATCCAGAGATTATAGCTGCCCCACCTCTCCAGTACCTTCTTAGCCAATAGAAACATGTCTGTGTATACTATGTGTACATGTATGTGTATACTGTGTGATTGTATACTGCGTGTGTGTATACTGTGTGGCCCCATAATCTCTGATTGCCTGGGGGCCCCATAATCTCTTATTGCCCGGGGGCTCCATGAGTTGTCAGTCCGCCCCTGATTTCTGCCCAAATTTTTGGCTGTGCTGAAAGATGCACAGGACTCCTGTACAATTCGCACCGGAGTCGCTTCGGAAATGTGTGAACCGGCTCCATAGAGAGCCGGTCACAACCTCCAAAAATGTGAATTGGATGCTGGGAAATCCACATCCAATTCGCAATAGAGTGAACCCAGTATTCTCAGTATTAGCTAGAATTTACCTATAACCTACATAGACCATCAACCAGCCTGTGTATACAGTAAATGATTTGACGGAGGGCTTTCAATCACTGCATAGTTTCATTTGCTTATTTTTGGCTAGCAGTAGTGTCTTTTTACCTAGAATACTGAGGTTAACTGAAATATAATTCCGACAGTGCTGGATGTCCTTTTAGATAAATTGTAGAATGTGTGCAGGAAGTAGAACAAGTTTCACTCTCATATAACACACATTCTTTTCATATTACAAATATGGTTTCAAAATATTTAGAACAAGCTATGATAAGGTTATAAAACAATAAAGTGCTAACAGATGTAGAGATGAAAATGTAAATACAATGTAATAAACTGATATGCCACAATAGCACAGAAAGATAACAGAGGAGACATACATACCTCCCAACTTTTTGAGATGAGAGCGAGGGACACCTATCAGCTAAAGCATGTAGGCATAGGACACCTCCCTGCCATGCCCCCTTAAAGGAGAATTATACAAAAAAATTATTAGTTAAACCCACAAGTGCTTTTGTTTTTACCACTACTATTCCTTTATACTCACTCTTAAAATTTACAAATGCAGCAATTTATGAATGGATGAAAGGATTAGCACTGGGAAACACTTTTTGAAAGATAAGTAGTGCATTTTATATACAACTATATAGATAAGACCAAAATGAGGGACAAATGAAGAGGATCGAGGGACAAATCATGGACAGTTCCTCAAAATCAGGGACAGTTGGGAGCCATGGACATATATGAGGATGACAGGTTACAGGCTGAATTCCGCACTGATCCAAAGACTTCCACAACCGCTGCCAAAAGCAAGTAAAGCTTTGCTTTGAAATGGCAGTACTTACAAAAACATTCATGGTACAGTAAAGAAAATTTGCAGCAACACATGTTACTGGAACTGTCAATGACAGCATATTGCTGGCACCTCCAAATGTTCATGCCAGGTACATTTTTTCTACTGAGGGCTCACAGTGCCGGAAATTTCAGGATACGTTGGTGTGCAAAAAAGGGCTTTTACCCAAAAATTAAGTTCAGGGAGCCAGTACCTTTTTCTGGTGGTACCTGCTTTCACTTCCTAAGTTTAGATGTCACCTCGGTCCACTCACAAACTCCTCCTGCCACCCCCTGTAGGGCTAATGTCACACATCCTGGGAGGCTGCCGAACCAGTCTCACGACAGTGCTTGGGGGGGGGGGGGGAGTGGCTGAGAGCCATCAGGGAGTCACAGCTCCCAGAGTCAAGATGGATCTGAAGGCCTGAGAAGAATCGGCTGCGTGGAAGACAGTGTCAGACTTCACTGGCTAGTAGCTATCAATTTTCACAGTATTTGTAGTTGCTGATATGTAAGTTTTACACACCTGAGTCAAGTTCCTATTTAACCACTTCCTATCCATAGGACATGCCCGTACGTCCTTGGATGGCAAAGGTGTTATCTTGGTCATCACTGCAGGAATGATCAAGGTATTATTTTTTAGAGCCAATGATTCTGCAAGGGTAAAAGTAATCAGAGCGGCTATAGAGCCATTGGATTACATTTACAGGTGGGGAAAGGGGTCACCATCACTGTCCCATTGGGGAGCCAAGTAAGGATGCAACCAGCGGCATACTAATAATAAAATGCCACTTATATACATAATTGGGAACTTGCCACCTTTTAATATATCACCTTCTTAGTATGAGTATCCAAACTGGGGAATGAAGATGGACTGCCCTTTTTCAGATCTCCCGTTGTTAGGTCACACCTCAGATGACCAAAAACAGGAAGAAGGAGAATCAGCCTTCATTCCCTTGCAGTTGATGCGCTGAGAAGGAGGTCTGAACTGTGAGCACACAGTGGGTGATGAGCAACTCATTCCAGAGCTTCTCTCTTCCCTCAAAGTCCCAAAGAGCAACATAGCCGCACTACCTACCTCAGAGCCCTTAAGCTCCCCTTCCTCCCCTATGCTACCCAGAGCCCCTTAGCTCAATACACCCAACAGAGTCTCCCTCCCCCTGGGCTCCCAGTTTTTCTTCCACTTCATTGTACTGATACAGATGCCAAAGCAGTCATCCCTGGACTGACATTGGGACATATTTTTGTTCCATTGACACCAGCAATGCAAGGGCATTTTTTCCTTCCAGTGACACCACTGACACAGGACAGTCATTTCTTTACACTAGCATTTCTTCGTTTAACATTGTTAGCCCCATATTTTGCTACAGGACAGAAACTACGCCGCTATTAAACTCTTCAGTTCACTGCATTGCACCACAACCATTGACATTATTTCAGTGCATGCTGCAACCTTTACATATGATTTGGTTTGGCAGGCTGTGCGCACTTCTATTATCCCCTGCTCCACCCCCATTCTCAGGCCTGCTAATTTACGAGCATGCTATTAAAGGACAAAAATTAGAACATTTATTTGGTGATGTTCTTGTTTACCTGCCTTTTCAAATAAATGTGCTGTACATTAATTTTTTTTAGACGGTTATCCTCAAATATACTGTATATTTCAGGTTGGCAACCCTGTTTATGGTACACGGCCACCATATAGTTAATAGAGAATAAATTCTCTCCCCATGTAGCCACTTTACATACAGCACAGAGCATGTCTTTCTATTGCAGCATGTAAAAAGACGCAGAGTTTTCGTTTTCCCCTGTTAAAGATGTGTCTCTTCCAGCCCTTCCTGTCTCCCTTCCTCTGGGATGTTGTGAAATGCCTTTAGCTACGTTCCCACCCATAAGCATTTCCTATTTTAGTGATGGTGAAATGTGCTACCGTGTTATGGCCACAAACACAAACCATTTATCAGCACCTAATGCAATACTCTTTAAAAGCAGAAACGTCAACGATGTTAGGACACATAAACTGTGCAACTCAGATTAGAGTTTATTCGTTGGAAACTCTAGTTCTAGGGAAAGTCGTTTATTCACATCAACAGTTTGAGCTAAATTTTATATTCATTTTAGCTTAGTATTATTATGAAATATACCTGTGATTGTTTTAAAGTGGAAGGTTTTTGGACTTTATTGCTGTCACAAACTTATTTCTGTGTGCCACGTTTGAAAGATTTCATAAAGACAAAACTTGATTGTGCTACAGCTCAAGTATAAGTCAAACAGGAATACTCTGCCCCCATGTGGATAACTTGGGGAGTCTCAGCTTTCTAGAATGAAAATGTTTCTCCTTTGAGCCCTGATTAACATTGCAGCGATTTGGCATGGGACTTGACATGTCAAATTGCATGCCAAATCGGCGGCTATTGCCAGCAATGGCACCGTCCAAATTGGATTCTGTACTACTTTTGGCGACTTCAGGGTGCGATTTCAATAGACATCTGTGCAGAAACCCGTGCCCGCGCCCTGAAATCGTGCCCATAGTCGGGACTGACAAATGCGGGAATCTACTTGTGCGAGTTGGATTTCATTCCCGCTGACAGCGTGAACCTAGGCTAAAAAGCACTTCTAAAGCTGGCCATTGTTTTTTTTTTTTTTTTTTTTAGTTCTGCCAGTGTGCTGAACGGACACAATTTAACCTGTTACCGACCACCCACCGTCAATTGACGGCGGAGCGGTGCGGCTCTTGTGGTGGGCCGCCGTCATATGACGGCGCTAACTTTGTGGCCACTAGGGGGGCGCGCGCGCGTGCCCTCTGCGTCGCTGGGGACACGCGATTGCCCAGTAACTGAGCAGGACGTGGGTCTGTGTGTGTAAACACACAGATCCACGTCCTGTCAGAGGAGAGGAGACCGATGGTGTGTCCCTTGTACATAGGGACACCGATCGGTCCCCTCCCCCAGTCAGTCCCCTCCCCCCACAGTTAGAATCACTCACATAGGGAACATATTAACCCCTTCCCTGGCAGTCACATTTATAATCAATGCATTTTTATAGCACGGATCGCTGTATAAATGTGAATAGTCCCAAAAATGTGTCAAAAGTGTCCGATATGTCCGCCGCAATGTCGCAGTCACGATAAAAATAGCAGATTGCCGCCATTACTAGTAAAAAAAAAATAATAATAAAAATGCAATAAATCTATCCCCTATTTTGTAGACGCTATAACTTTTGTGCAAACCAATCAATATGCGCTTATTGTGATTTTTTTAACCAAAAATATGTAGAAGAATACGTATCGGCCTAAACTGAGGAAAAAATTTGTTTTAAAAAAAAAAATATTGGATATTTATTATAATAAAAAGTAAAAAATATTGCGTTTTTTCAAACTTGTCCCTTTTCTTTATAGCGCAAGAAATAAAAACCGCAGAGGTGATCAAATACCACCAAAATAAAGCTCTATTTGTGGGGAAAAAATATTAAAATGTTATTTGGGTACATTGTTGCATGACCGCGCAATTGTCATTCAAAATGCAACAGCGCTGAAAGCTGAAAAAGGGCTTGGTCTGGAAGGGGGTGTTCGTACCTGGTAGGCAAGTGGTTAAAAGATTCCTCCATCCACACAAACAAGGTGACTGGAGAAATCCCCATGACTGGGACATTGTATTATAACAGCAGACCCGCTGTCAGAAAATGCTGATTAAGAAAAGTTTTCCAGCATGTTGCTTTGACAGAAGTCCATCAAACAAGCAGGGATGGCCACACACTGTTCAAAATGTGGTTGGTCCCTGCTGAACCGACTGAATATCGATCAGTGTACTTTCTCTAAAGTGATAGAATTTGACTGATTATTATTAAGTTATTGCACTTTGCACAAACAATTACAAAGATATCCCATTAAGAAAAAAAACTGATTGACCAAGATAAAATGTACCTACATGGTTATCTTTTCTAAGCTAGATGGAGCATTATTGTTTACTTTGTACTAGTTGGTGTTGGCATATGGTATGGGTTTAAACCTTAAAGAATCTAATGACAATTTTTTCTATTTTTGGTAAACAGTAGGGGATGACTTAAACCCCTCTCAATGTTTTGCGGTGGCACTTAAAACTTTGCATTTAACATTTCATTCCCAGTGACCAGGACAAACAGAGAGTGAATCTCTGATTGGTTGGAAAACAGGCAGCAAAGGAAACTTTACAGAGGTATTAATCTTTCCACACTCTATCCAAAACTACAGTCAGGTCCATAAATATTGGGACATTGACACAATTCTAATCTTTTATCTCCTTTTATCTGCTCCTTGTGAATGGGATAATGAGGGAATAACACACACCTAACCATGGAACAGCTGAGCAGCCAATTGTCCCATTACGTTTGGTCCCTTAAAAAGTTGGAGGCACATATACAAACTTTATACAAATTCCTGCACGTTCACCTGATTTGGATGTAAATACCCTCAAATTAAAGCTGAAAGTCTGCAGTTGAAGCATATCTTGTTCGTTTCATTTCAAATTCATTGTGGTGGTGTATAGAGCCAAAAAGATTAGAATTGTGTCGATGTCCCAATATTTATGGACCTGACTGTACTTTAAAAGACAATATGATCGGTAGTTGTCCAATACAGGGGAAGGAGGATTGGTTTGGTTATTAAAAAGTGATTATAAAGAAGAAAAAGTGGCGTGGTCTAAATTAAATATTGGGCGTGGCTTAAAGGGGGTGTTGTTAGAGTCTGAGATGAAAGAGGGATGGAGGGAGAAGGAAGAGAGGGATGGAGGGAGAAAGAAAGAAAGAGAAAGATAGGGAGAAAAGGAGAGAGAAGGAAGGAAAGAAAGAAGGAAAGAAAGATGGATGGAGGGACAGCAGGCCCAGATCCTACACCACAATAGACATATGTGTATTCCAGAAAGTTTAACAATTAGCAGATAAAGATACTCCAAACACATGCGCTTCAATCATCACGGCGCCATGGTTGTTTTGGTGTCAGGATGATTGAAGTGCATTATTTCTATTATTACACCACTCACCATAATGCAGAATCAGTGGGAGCCTGAGTGTGTCACTTGCCACTGTCGCCTGCCTCCAGATGCTACTTGTCACTTGCCATGTCGCCTGCCACCAGATGCAATGTGTCACCTGCCACATCACTGGTCATCAGATGCAGCTTGGCTCACTTGTCATCAGATACAGTTTGTGTCACTTGTCACCAGAGATGCAGCTTGTCACCACAGATGCAGAGCTCAATTGTCTCCACAGATGTAGCTTGTCACCAGATTCATTATGAGACGTCATCTCCATGCTGCTGTATCAGTGAGTTGATCTCTGTGCCATTTAGAGAAGACCAGCTCTCGTGGAGGCCGAAGGGAAGAAACAAGAGGCGGAGCCCAGGTGGCAATGAAAGCAGCTGCCAATAGAAATGGAGCTGCCGCCTACAACAGGTCATGGACAGGCAGCAGGCCGTGGGGTTGGCAGAAGCTCCATTTCTATTGGCAGCCGCTTTCATTGCCACCCGGTCTCTGCCTCTTATTTCTTCCTCGCAAGAGCTGGTCTTCTGTAAAATGGCGAACGGACCTTTAACGGGACAACGCCAATTTCCCGTGAAATTTCCCGGGACACAGTAAGAACGGGACAAGGGTCTAAATACTATGAATGTCCTGGGAAAATTGGGACTGTTGGCAGCTATGCATTCAACAAACCTGTGCGATGCCTCTAGAAGATGGAAATTACTAAAGTAGACACCCTTACTCCAATGATTTTCATTAGCTTCTGGGTCCCATGCTGAGTGACTGCCCTGCTGTTTACTGAACATAGGAGGTTGCCAATTAGAGAATGCTTTGCTTTTCTCAATAAAATCAAAGCATTATCTGATTGGACAAAGTGAAGAGCATGACATCACCGCCCCATCTCTCCACTTCATCCAATCAGAGAATGTTACTTCAGTGATTTCCAGCTTCTAAAAGGATCCCACAGGTATGGTATATGCATAGCTACATTGGTCCAAGTTGTACTTGCTCCTCCCTGGAATTCCCTTTAATCAATAGCCACTCTGGTCCTAGTAGTGTGTTTGAACAGTTGTAGAGCTGTGGGTGGGATATTGGAAACATTCTTAAAGTTCTTGCATGGCTAGCATACTCCCCGGACATGTCACCCATTGAGCATGTTTGGGATGCTCTGGATCGGTGTATACGACAGCGTGTTCCAGTTCCTTCCAATATCCAGCAACTTCGCACAGCCATTGAAGAGGAATGGACCAACATTCCACAGGCCACAATCAACAACCTTATTAACTCTATGCAAAGGAGATGTGCTGCACTACGTGAGGCAAATGCTGGTCACACCAGATACTTACTGGTGTTTGGACCCCCCAACCCCCCCCCCCCCCCCCCCCAATACAGTAAAACGGCACTTTTTAGAGTGGCCTTTTATTGTGGCCATCCTAAGGCACACATGTGCAATAATCATGCTGTCTAATCAGCATCTTGATATGTCACAGCTGTGAGGAGGATGGATTACCTCGGCAAAGGAGAAGTGCTCACTAACACAGATTTAGACAGATTTGTGAACAATATTTGAAAGAATTAGGCCTTTTGTGTACATAGAAAAAGTCGTAAAACATTGCGTTCAGCTCAGGATAAATAGGGGCAAACACAAAAGTGTTGCATTTATAATTTTGCTCAATATATATATACACATATATACACACACACACACACATTATAAATACCCTTTTTTATAAGTGATCACATTCCCTCTGTTCTCAGCTGAATAAGAGCTGGGTGTAGGAGAAGCAACAGCACACCGATCCTCCCAGTGAATGGCTGTGCAGTGGAAGCATGTCAGGACAAGTCTGATCATTGGAGGAGAGCACACTGAATTCCCAGTATAGCTAGAGAACTGTGCTCTCCTGCTTAGTGTGGTCAGTTTTTAATAGGAAAGCAGAGGGACTGGCAGGGTCACCAGGGATTTCACACAAACAAAGCAATACAAAGAGAACAGGATATTTTTTCATACAAGTACATGGTACAGTAGGCACATATTAGGAAAATGAAGTGTTGGGCTAACAAACGCTTTAAAAACTTTACAGTTTTGTACCAAAAAAGTACAGAACACCCCTTGTTTACCATATTGCTAGAGGTGGCTTTTATGTGCCACTTTTAGATTGTAAGCTCTAATGAGCAGGACCATCTGATTCCTCCTGTATTGAATTGTTTACTAACTGTACTGTCTGCCCTCATGTTGTAAAGCACTGTGTAAACTGTTGGCACTATATAAATCCTGTATTAAAATTAATAATAAAAGTTGCATTTTAATTTTTTGTAGGAAATTTAAATATGTGTAGAATAAAAAATAAGGGTAATTTTTAATACAATTACAAAATGGTGTATTAATTATTATTATATTATCTTCCAGTGCTAGCCTTAGCCCCCAGTGTTGTATTGGAAACAGATAACCACCGCTCCAGGACTATCCTTCTAAGCGAATGCTCCTGCTCCTGTGTGGGAGCTTATGAGTAAGCACTAGATATAGTGCGAAACACGTCAGCTCTGTACCCCCTTTTTTGTCGTGCTTTGGATTGAAGTGATTCTGCTTTTAAATAAACCTTTTTGAATTTTAATTTTCCCGGTGTGCGGCTGTCCAGAGTTCTTCCTGATTTCCAATCCACAGTGTTGTATTGTAGGAGAACCATCAGACAGGCCATGTGTGTCAAGTAGGCAGGATTTATGATACTACACTCCCCAGCTTGAAGTTGGCAGTGTTGTATTTCTGAAATTTGTGTGTCTCTAAATATAAGCAGTGATTTGTATACAAAACCAATAGCGGGATCATCTCATTCATTCAAATGGATAACATTAGACCTGCGGCTCAAGAACTTCCTGTGAGTGTGTCTGTGTATAGTAATTATAAAAACACAAAAATAGACCAAGAACCATAAATAGCAACTAAATACTGTAAGCAACCTTCACTGACAAATTACGGGTTTCTCAGCAATCATAATAAACATGTTGACTTGTGCAGAATTCCCCCAAAGTATGCAGCTCTGTTTGAGAACACAACAATACTGCAAGCTCACGCAACTGCTCCGCCACACTACAAAAAGACAGAACAATGGATGAACTGATTTTTCATTTACAGTCTAAAAGGCCAACAGATAATGAGAGGTCACATGACAATACAACGTAAGTGACCGTTGAGTAGTGATCAGACGTCTCATGTGTGGTAAACAAGAGATCATATGACAAACAGCCTTGTTTGCTTCTCTAGATACTCCACCTGCTGAGACTGTCACTAGAGAGTGGTGGTACACCTAGATGTCAGGTGTCGGCAGCATTATTGCAGCACTGGATAGTCACCTCTAGATCCATGCCATAACTACACATCTTTCAAATTGAATTAGTACTATAATTACATATAAATTCAGTTCTGACAACTTTGTCTCCTTTCAATCCACCCTTGAAAAAGTGCCCTGAAAAAGTATTCATAACCCTTGACATTGTCCACATTTTGTCATGTTACAACCAAAAATGTAAATCTATTTTATTGGGATTTTATGTGATAGACCAACACAAAGTGGCACATAATTGTGAAGTGGAAGGAAAATGATAAACTGTTTTTCTAATTTTTTTAAAAAAAATATGTGAAAAGTGTGGCGTTCATTTGTATTCAGCCCCCCTGAATCAATACTTCGTAGAACCACCTTTTGCTGCAATTACAGCTGCAAGTCTTTTTGGGGATGTCTCTACCAGCTTTGCACATCTAGAGAGTGACATTTTTGCCCATTCTTCTTTTCAAAATAGCTCAAGCTCTCTCAGATTGAATGGAGAGCGTCTGAACAGCAATTTTCAAGTCTTACCACAGATTCTCAATTGGATTTAGGTCTGGACTTTGGCTGGGCCATTCTAAATTCCATTGTAGCTCTGGCTGTATGTTTAGGGTCGCTAGGATCACAGGTCCTATGATGACGCCCTGTGGGAGGGCGAAATGCATTGACGTGACACACTTCCGGTTCTGACATCACTTCCGGTCTTGTTTTCTGCAGTTTTATACCATTTCCAATGCCTACTTTTAACTTACGTTTGTAAGTATGCCCTTGTATGTGCAATAAATCCCTTTTTCCTAGCATACTTCACTATTGGTCCCTTTCTTTCTTCTATGAGTTCCTGTTTCTCTCATGATTGAGAATTAATGTGGAAGGATTGTTTGTTTCCTAATTTTCATCAGCCATTCCTGCCATCCAGCAATTCCCGGTGGATATCGTTACAAGTCTAATCTGACTCCCAGACTGCAAAGCTGGGTGTCATCGTGAGTCGGTGAGTGGGGACACATGTGGGGATGTTTTGTCACACCTGAACTTGTCTGCGATTTTCTGCCTTGCATCTTTGATTATTAGATGTGAAATATCCCCTGCAACTTTACACTTTGGATGTGAAGCACCTATTTAGTTGTTTATTATTTCCACGGTTCACATGGACTTTTGTTACATATTATATATCATTGTTTATTTGTTTTCACTTATATGGACACATGTTTGTTAAGCGCTGTATCATTTCTTTTATTATGTTCAAGTGTGTAGCACTTTGTGTATAGCAGCTTCATTCATGTCTGATTTTGTTTTTCCTCAGCGCGAGTTATATATTTAGATATATATATTTTTTTCACAGTGAATACAAATGCACGCCACACTTTTCAGATATTTATTTGTAAAAAATTTTGAAAAACATTTATCATTTTCCTTCCACTTCACAATTATGTGCCACTTTGTGTTGGTCTACCACATAAAATCTCAATAAAATACTGTGACGTTTTTTGTTGTAACGTGAAAAAATTTGGAAAAATTTAAGGGGTATGAATACTTTTTCAAGGCACTGTAAGTAGTCATCTGCCTTATGTAAACAAAAAGGGAAATGTTGTGAAGTGCTAGTTCCTAAATGCAGTAACCCATAGTAATCAATAAGAATCTGTCTCACATCATCAGAAATACTGACTGATTGGTTGCTTTGGGTTACTACACTGAAGAATAATCACTTAGGCCGGGTTCACACCATTGCGAATTGGATGCGGTGTCCCTGCATCCAATTCGCAATAGCAGGAGATTTTGACCGGCTCTCTATGGAGCCAGTTCACATATCTCCGCATCGGGTCCGGTGCATTTTGCACAAAAACACCGTGCATCTTTTGGTCCGTTTCAGGTCCGAATTCAGCACAAAAGTCCCAACAAAAAATTAAGTTAAAAATTTGACAATATATCAGTTCTAATATGTAAAATTCTATATTTCAATAAAAACTTAAAATGCAACGATATCATCTGTGCTTACATTTTTCTCCGCTTAATATTCTTGGTAAGACCATATGCACTTCATAAGTGGGTCTGCAATATATAATGTGCTTCACACCAATATCTACCTCTTCATTGCTTTCCACCAACATTTAAAATTTCCCTCACCTTCAAAAGTGGACTTAATGGGCTAATTAGGACAGTCAGCTAATTTCCCCTTTAAGGGTTCATGGCTCCACACCTCCTCTCTGTCTGCTTCCTTCCTGGGGACAGTATCAGGGACGTGCGGTCAGGGGAGGCTGGTGAGACAAAAAAAAAAAAGAAGGGTCCTAGCTCAGCAACCTGGGGTCACAAAGACCCCAAATTTGGGGGGTATGTAGCCTAAGTCCCACCCCACCACTGGTAAATTTGGGGCTCCTACGACCTATGGTTCCAGAGATATGGGGCTCCTTGCGCAGCCTATCAGAAGCTAAATACAGAGAGGCCACTTTAAGGGATGAGCTGAACACCCCCCCCCCCCCCCGGTTCGGTTCGCAGCAGAACATGCAAACAGGCAAAAAGTTTGTTCGAACACGCGAACACCATTAAAATCTATGGGACACAAACATGAATAATCAAAAGTGCTAATTTTAAAGGCTTATATGCAAGTTATTGTAATAAAAAGTGTATGGGGACTGCCCCAGGGGACATGTATTGATGCAAAAAAAAGTTTTAAAAAACTGAAGTTTTTTTCGGGAGCAGTGATTTTAATAATGCTTAAAGTGAAACAATAAAAGTGAAATATTACTTTAAATTTCGTACCTGGGGGGTGTCTATAGTATTCCTGTAAAGTGGCGCATGTTTTCCGTGTTTAGAACAGTCCCTGCACAAAATGACATTTCTAAAGGAAAAAAAAGTAATTTAAAAGTACTCGCGGCTATAATGAATTGTCGGTCCCGGCAATACAGATAAAAGAAGTCATTGAAAAAAATGGCATGGGATCCACGCAGTCCATTACCAGTCCCTTTGGGTCTGGTATGAATATAAAGGGGAACCCCGAACCAAAATTTAAAAAAAAAAAAATTGCGTGAGGGTTCTCCCAAATTCCATACAAGGCCCTTCAGGATTGCACCCATTGAGGATACCACTACTGAGTGGGCCCCTGGGACTCCAGCCCAGATCCGCGGGACTTACTTCAAATCGCAGGACGGTTGGGGTTTTATGGCCATACCTACCTGTGTTTTTTGTTCTGTGATGTTAACACAATCATCATAGGAAATAAGTATGCTCTTTAGCGCTGTCAGGTGTCCATAATGCGGTATTCTCCAGATTGACAGTTTCTTTTCCAATAAATAACATTTAAACTGCAGAGAATATAGCCTAAAAACCTTTTAATTTTTTACCAAATGTGCATTCAGATTCCCTGGACAAATATCTTTGCAAATTTTTCCATTAAAGGGTTACTAAACCCAGGACCCTGCATTCACTGTATCTGGTCTCCCAAAGTACACAGAACATGGAAATGCAATTATTTAAAAAAAATATAAACTGCTAAATACCTTTTCTCATCAGCAGTATATAGCAGTCTTGTTACTTCTATCAGTGTCTGGTTAAAGATTGTAGGAGGAGTTTTCAGGCTGCAGGACCCCTGACCCTCTGTCTGACAGTGCTGATTGGCCCTGTGCTGATCACATGCACTCTCCCCCAAAAAAACTCTCTAGCAATACACACCAAACTGACCATGTGCAGCTAGTTCCCCAGCCTCTGCTCTATCAGCAGATATATTGGGGACTGTGGAAGAAGGGGAGGCTCAGAGAAGTCAGGATCAAACAGCCTTTTTTACACAATACAGAGGATTAACCCCTTAGGTTCCACAGTGAGTATAATACGCATGCTGATTTTACTATTTTAGTAACACTTTAATAAACAACTTTGTTTTATAATGTATAGATATATAAAAAGGGCCTAAGCCTTTTTTGTGTGTTTGTTTTGGATAGAGTAAGAATCCTCTGTCAGGTTCTTAGTATTCCCTGGCAGGGAAGGGTCTAACTTCCTGTGGGGTCACCTGGACATGAAGTGAGCAAAACTCTTTCCTAAGGAGATACAGACAGCATTAAAAACGGAAGCTCTAACCCTCTAACTTTTTGGAGTCTCACGTTAAGTCTCTAGACTTAAGTTAGATGATGAATAGTAACAGTGTTGGCTTTGGACAAAGTGGGGAAAGATTAGACCCTTCACTTCTCATTTTTACCACAGGCAGGTAAGAATACTTTATTGCAGAAAAGACATAGTATGTAACTTCTGTAATAAAAAGTCTGCCTGTTCACAATTTGTTTTTAAACTAAAGTGTTTCTAAAGCATTCCGTGCATTAAGGTAAAAAATATTTAGGTATCGAATAGGGCCCCTTATACTTACTTGAGCCCTCATTCGATCCAGCACTGTGCACATCTGCAGCTCTTCTCTCCCCTCACTTCTGGGTTCATTGGCTTTGCTGGGGCACGGAAGCTATTGGCTCCCGCCGCTGTCAATCAAAGCCAGTGATGAGGGAGCGGCCGTCTGTCAATGGACGCAGCAGCAGGGCTCGGGAGCAAGCATGTACGAGTGTCCCCATGGGAAGTGGCCTCCCATGGGGGCACTGGAGAGAGAGGAGGAGCCAGGAGTTTTGGCGGGGGTCGCTCTGTGCAATTCCATTGCACAGAGAAGGCAAGTACTGTACAGAGATGTTTGTTTTGTTTTTTTGTTTTTTTAAATGTCCTTTACAATCGCTTTAAAGTTCCATTTTAAGTTGATTCACAATTCTATAAAATTCCTATACTGCCATCTTGTGGTAATATGTCATTCGTTTTTCACTTCAAGATTTCTTGCACGGGTGTGTATAGCCCAATATGACATTTTCCAGCAGTGTTTCTCAAACTTTTTTGTCTTGCGGCGCACCAAAAAGATCAAAAAAATTTCATGGTACACCTGAAAAGATTTAACAATTTTTCAGGTGAAGAATTTTTTTTTTTACATATATATTTCATTTTACATTTAAAGTGAAGGATGTGCCTGCTTTCGAGAGCAAATAAGATTTAAGCGATTGTAATCTTTGCAGTTTCACTTGCTTCCTTAATTTTATTTAACAGTTTCTCTTTCAGAGTTCCAGACTGGATTAAGTATTTCACCATCGCCAAACAATGAACAGACTTTATTTATAAGCATCAAAGTTGGAATGGAACGGTCTCTAATATTATAATATAATTAGAGTGAAAAATATTTTCTCTCCCGAGATCTCACACAAGTCTCGCGTTACGAAAGGAACCAATGAATGACAGACAAACAGAGATTGCGTTTTTATATATGTTACTTTTAACGTTTATAGTTTTAAAAGTATGATTTACAGGAGATTTAATCCTTTGCCACTAAGTAATTTAACTTATTGTTGCCAGTCACTTTGTTTATAAAATACTAAAACCAATCTGCTGCAAATTGGTTTCTAACAAGTAGTTTAGTAGCTTGGCTTTTAACCACATTACGACCGGCGCACACAGATGTATGTCGGCAGAATGGCACGGACAGGCATATGGGTGTACAGGTACATCCCTTTGAAGTTGCTGCCGTGCCATCTCGCACACGCCGCCGTCAGCGTGCACGTGCCCGTCGCAAGCTCCATGAGCCGGGTCGCGGGTCCCACGGACTCAATCTCCGCTGGGATACCCGCGATCGTCTCACCAAGGGGAAGAACGGGAGATGCGGAAGTAAACAAGCATCTCCCCGTTCTGCCTAGTGACAGTGTCACTGATCAGCTCTCCCTGTAATCAGGAAAGCTGATCAGTGTAGTGGTACACACAGCCCCTCCCCCCTACTGTTAGAAACACTACCCAGCACACACTTAACCCTTCCCTAGCCCCCTAGCAGTTAACCCCTTCACTGCCAGTGTCATTTTTTACAGTAATCAGTGCAATTTAATCTCACCGATCACTGTAAAAATGACAATGGTCCCAAAAATGTGTCAAAATTGTCCGACGTGTCCGCCATAATGTCGCAGTCACGAATAAAAATCACAGATCGGCCACCATTACTAGTAAAAAAAAAATTATTAAATTATTAATAAAAATGCCATAAAACTAACCCCTATTTGGTAGACGCTATAACTTTTGTGCAAACCAATCAATAAATGCTTATTGCGATTTTTTTTTACCAAAAATATGTAGAAGAATACGTATCGGCCTAAAAATATTTTTTGGGGAATATTTATTATAGCAAAAAGTAACAAATAATGTTTTTTTTTTTTCAAAATTGCCGCTATTGTTTTGTTTATAGCGCAAAAAAGAAAAACTGCTCTGGTCTTTTGAAAAAAGTTGTTTGGTGTATGCGCCCTCTTATATCAAACAACTCTCTGCGCTTATGGGATGATAAACCTTGCTGATTTAGATATATACACAATGTAAAGATATAAGAATCTAAATAAATAAATCAATATATCCGTATTAGTGTGATTACTATGTAGGATGGCACATAGTAGGGTGGCTAAAAAACATACCCAAGGGTCAGATAATGCGGGTGAGAAGGAACTGCTCTGAAGCTGATAATTTTATGCTCCAATCGAAGATCCTTACAGATAGATTTGAGGCCAGGGGCTATGATCCAAGGAAGTTGAAAGAAATAGTGGAAGAAGTTGGTGCAGTACCACGAAGTTCGACACTAAAAGAAAAGGATCAAACCCCCTCAACTGTCAGCATCCAGAATAATAACAAAAAAGAATGGGCTTTTATCTCTGGTTACCATGAACAATACAAAGAAGTAGAGAACATTTTTAAAAATCACTGGCATGTTTTATTATTGGATAGGAAATTGACCACAGCCATACCCTCGAATCCTCAGTTCATATATAGAAAAGCAACAAGTTTTGGAGATAAGGTCATCAAAAAAATCATTGATCCACCAAAAAAACCACCTTCCTTCTGGGATAAGAATGGCTTTTATGCATGTAGGAAGTGTAAGGCGTGCAGGGAAGTAAAAAAACCCATAAGAGCTCTTGATAGCTTTATGGCAACATCAAACCAAATATCATTTGACATTAAGCAATTTATAACATGCAACACTATGTTTGTGGTCTATGCACTTAAGTGTCCGTGCGGCTTAATGTATATAGGCCGCACAAAAAGGCTGCTACGCATACGCATTGCTGAGCATATCAACAACATCAAAATAGGTTATAAGGACCATAATGTTTCCTTACATTTTAAATTAAAACATGATGGGGGCGTGGCTACGGCATGCGCGAGTGAGGACGTGCTTGTGAGGAGCTCCGTGAGACCCGCCACATACAGAGCCTGAACGGCGGCTCTGAGGGAGATAAAAACACCGCACAACGATGCCTCCGAAGCGGAAGACATCCCCGCAGCCACAGAGGACTCCGAGGAGCCGGGCCGAGTCCCTGGACAATTACTTCGGGGCCCGCAACGAACCGGCAAGTACAGCCAAGATGGCGCCCAGCACCCACGCGGCCGCAGCGGCCTCCCCCACCGGCTCCCCACACATGCCTGTGCTATCACCACCGGCCCCCTCCTCTCCCTCAGGGTCAGAGAGCATGGAAGGGCCAGCAGCTAAGGGAGACCCATGGGAGGACAAGGACATTCGCTCCCACATTTTATCGCTCCCCACCGCAGCAGACCTAGAGAGGTTTGCAAACAGGGTAGAGAAGGCCCTGAGACAGGACATTGAGAACCTGCAGGCTGACACAGCCCACCTGGGGGAGAGAGTGGAAACACTTGAGGTGCAATGGGATGAAACTGCCCCCACACTGCAAGCTCTGACTGACCGGTGCGACAGACAGGATCGCAGGCTGGAGGCTTTGCTAGATCAAATGGATGATTTTGAGAACAGGAGCCGCAGGGTTAACATACGCATCAGAGGCCTACCTGAGGCAACTGGACCAAGGGACATTGTACCTACTTTGCAAGGGGTCTTTAAGCAGATACTGGGCCGTCAGGCCCCGGCACACATTGAAATCGACCGAGCTCATAGGGCCCTGAGACCCCCTTCAGATGACCCGGATAGACCCAGAGACATTATATGCAAGTTGCATAAATACTCGCTTAAGGAGCGCATCATGAATCAAGTCAGAGGAGTCCGTCACGTGGACTTTGATGGCGCCAAACTGACTTTCTTCCCAGACATATCAAGGCGCACCCTGATGCAACGCCGGGCACTTAAACCGCTACTGGCCTCCCTGCAAGATGCCCAACTGCCCTACAGATGGGGCTTCCCATTCAGCCTCTCTGCGACCAAGGAGGGTAGGCAATACACCCTTCGCACCAAAGCTGACCTGCCCCGCTTCCTGGAAGACCTGGGCCTTCCACCTGTGGACATCCCAGATTGGAGGACATCGCCCGCCATCCCTCTCCCCAGACAACCTGATCAGTGGAGGCAAGGCCGCCGCAGACGCCGACGCGGAAACAGAAGAAGCACGTCTGAACATGGATCACCTAGGCGCCCACCACAGGAGGAAGCCTGATTAACTGTTTCCCACTCTGATGCCGGAAAAGACTTTGCCCAGCTTCTTTTGAAACTCCCCTCATAGCTGCCGTTCCACTTTGCAGCAGACTCTCTACCCCATGTCGGATACCACTACGTCTACTTGTTTAGCCCTCCATGGGTAGATTGAGCCATATACACTGTTGGGTGGGTCGCACGGCGGTCTCGCTTTGCGTGCTATACCACTACCCCCCAGTAGGACTACTCCTTGGAGTGATGTTCCCTTTTTGGGAAATGTTTCTGCTCGCTGGACCCCACCGTTTCCCCTTGTTGGGGGGGGGGTGGGGTTCCCCGACCAGGAGACTAGTTGCACTGAGTTGTGCCTGTAAGGCAACATGTTTTATTTCTTATTGTGCTCTTGCTTCTGTTTTTGCTTCTTTGCTATCTCCCCTCCCCATGTCTACCACATCCGCTGTAACTATGGTTTTTCTTGTAGGACCCTGCATACACCTGAGTGCCGACAGTGCCCACTACTCTGGCACGGACGCGCTGCTGATACCCTCTCCCCCGGGGCCGAGACCTCCGGCTCACCCTCTGAACCATCACCATGGCTGATTTAAAGGTCGTATCCTACAATGTCCGAGGCCTGGGCTCACCGGCGAAACGCAGTAAGTTGTGGCTTGAGATGAAACGTATGGGAGCACACTTTGTTTTCTTGCAGGAAACCCATTTTCATGCTGACTCGGTCCCCCGTTTACCCACGCACCTCTATAAATCATGGTACCTTAGCAATTCTCCTCGCCCTAAATCTGGGGGGGTGGCTATAGCTGTACATAAGCACTGTCCCTTTATCATGGAGGACCAAATGCTAGATCCGGCAGGTAGATATGTATTTGTTAAGGGCACCATCTATAATCAGAAGTACACGCTTGCAGCTTTGTACGCCCCTAACAGCAAACAGCTTACCTTTATAGATACAACGCTGGAGACCCTCGCTTCCTTTCGCGAAGGTCAACTGATTTTGGGGGGAGACTTCAATGTCAGCCCAGACCCACAGATAGACACGTCACAGGGACGTTCAACACACTCCTTCGCCTTTCTGAAACATTTCAAGAAGTCTCTACAGACCCATCACCTGGTGGACTGCTGGAGGATCCTCCACCCAAGTGACAGGGACTATAGCTACTTCTCGCCCACCCACGGTGTTTACACACGTATAGACTTCCTGCTGCTAGATCAATACTCCCTAGACTCCCTAACAAAAGCCTCCATAGGCTCCATTACTATCTCTGACCACGCGCCTGTCTCCATTTCCCTGCGCCCACAGTTTATGGAGGCACGGACATGGAACTGGCGCCTGAACGACGGCATACTGGATGACGTGGTGGCACTGAAAGGGGTGCTGGACACCATCTCCCTGTATTTCCGGGAAAATCCCCCAGAGGAAGTCAGCATGGGCTCAGTCTGGGAGGGACACAAGGCAGTGGTGAGAGGGGAACTGATCTCCCAGGGGACCCGATTGAAGAAGGCCAGGGAGGGAGACATGCAGAAGCTCCTAGCCAAAATACGCTCAGCGGAACTAGTACACAAAAAGAAGGTCACCCCCTCTCAGACAGCAGAACTACTCTCCCTTAGGCAAGAATTAGCGACACTCCTAGAGGCCAAAATCAAAGCCCGTTTACGCCACTTGTCGCACAAGTTCTATGAATTTGGCAACAAATGTGGGAGACTGCTAGCCAGGGCCCTCAAACGCCAGAAAGATGCAGGCCACGTACATAAGCTCAACACATCTACAGGGGAACCAGTGGTACATTCATCAAAGATAGCAAGTATGTTTAGAGACTTCTATGCTCAGCTGTACAACCTACCAGCCACATTACCTGGGTCCTCGGAAACCCAAAGGAATGCTCGTATTGAGCAATACTTGGAGGAAGCCCAATGCCCTCAGCTGAGTGCCTCAATCTGCGCACAGCTGGAGGACCCAATTACGGTGGCTGAAATACAGGCAGTGATAAAAGACCTCCCTAACGGGAAAAGTCCAGGTCCGGACGGATACACCAATACTTATTATAAAAAGTACTCAGGAGTACTTGCAGGCCACATGTGTAAATACTTTACGGCTCTAGCCCAGGGCATGGGAATGCCCTCGGAAGCTCTAATGGCACACATTACGGTACTCCCAAAAGAAGGGAAAGACCACACCTTACCAGGCAACTACAGGCCCATATCGCTTCTCAATACTGATATTAAAATCCTGGCCAAGATATTGGCTAACAGACTCAAGCCAATCCTCCCGACAGTGGTTGGCCCTGACCAGACCGGCTTCATCACGGGCCGAGAAGCCAGGGACAACTCCAATAGGGCACTCCAGCTGATCCACTGGGTGGAATCCCAGGGGGTGAAGCACCCCTGTCTCTTGCTTTCCACTGATGCTGAGAAGGCATTTGACAGGGTGGACTGGACCTACATGAAGGCGGTGTTGAAGAGGCTCGGCCTCGGACCTAATATGCTGACATGGATCTCCTCCCTATATAGCTCCCCGTCCGCCAAGGTGAAGGTGAATGGGCTCCTATCAGACCCTTTCCCTATTAAGAATGGGACACGCCAGGGCTGCCCGCTGTCCCCGCTAGTCTTTGCCCTCACCCTAGAACCCCTCCTTAATAGAATCCGTAGGAACAACAATATCAAAGGATTCTCGGTTGGGCCGACGGAACACAAACTATCGGCGTATGCGGATGACGTATTATTCTACGTCGCTGACCCCCTTATATCACTGCCCAGTATTATGACCGAACTACAGGAATTCAACGAGCTGTCACACTTCAAAATCAATTATAACAAATCCGAGATTCTCTCCCTAAACATACCCTCAGACCTGCGTACAAGGTTGCAGGCTGCTTTCTCTTTTACATGGTGCCCCACATCACTTAAATACCTGGGAATATACTTACCTAAGAAATGTTCACAGCTATATGACTGTAATTATACCCCACTACTCACCACTGTCAAAACAGACCTTAAAAACTGGGACAAGACAGCATTCTCATGGATGGGCCGAGTCAGCATCCTCAAAATGAATGTGCTTCCTCGCATACTGTTCCTCTTGCAAATGGTGCCGATTGCTTTACCAAAGGCGTTTTTCTCAAGCCTCAACAGTATGTTCTCTCAGTATATATGGAGTGGGAAATGCCCTAGGCTGGCACTCCGCATACTGCAACGCCCCAAAGCTAAGGGAGGCCTGGGGGTTCCGGTAATTCGCAGGTACTATGAAGCAGTAGCCCTGCAACGCATTCTGGACTGGTGTCATAATGTCACTCACAAACTCTGGGTCCCCCTGGATAAGTCTCTGGCAGGTCGAAATTTGGCTCATGCCCCATGGGTCCCCAAAGAGCACAGGGGCCTGTACACCCTGGTGTCCCCGTTAGCCTCCCATGCACTGACGATATGGGATGCCCTAAACAGGGGAGGAAGGCTGGCTCGACCAACCTCCCCCCTGGCACCACTAGGCGGCTTCCCCTGGTTCACTCCGGGGAAACACCCGTCTTTCTTTCGGACGTGGGCGGCGGACGGGGAGCCCAGATGTGGCAGATTTGTCCAGGAGCAGGGACTGTTGCCCATAGAAACCCTGAGGGCTCAGTACGGCCCCTTCCTAATGGACGACTGGCGCCATAGGCAGCTCCAGCACTTCATAGCCAACCTTCCACACGGAGTTAGGTCACCCACCCAGGCCTCGCCATTTGAGCAGTTGTGCATGGCAGAGGAAGCCACTCCACACGCTATCTCAGTATTGTATGAATTGTTACAGGCACAGCAAGTGGAAGAGAAGCCAACCTTTATTAGAGACTGGGAGAGGGATCTTCAGCGCGTCTTCACGCAACCTCAGTTGGAGCACATGTATAAACTTACGCACTCCAGTACAGTAGACACAAAAATGCAGGAAAATAGCTATAAGCTTCTAACTAGATGGTACAGAGTGCCAACCAGGCTCACCAGGATGTACCCATCTTTGCCGGATACATGCTGGAGAGGTTGCGGTCTCAGAGGCTCGTTCCTCCACATATGGTGGGAGTGCCCCGTCCTGAGACCCTTCTGGCGGGATATTCACGCTCAGATTAAACAGATACTGGACCTGGAACTTCCAGATTCCCCACTGGAATCGCTGTTGCACTTCCCCACCATTCCTCTCAGCAGATATAGCAAATCTGTTTTACCCCACCTGCTTAATGCGGCTAGGAGGCTGATTCCAATTCACTGGAAGACGCCCAGGACACCCACCCGAGCAGAATGGGTGAAGCTAGTCGATAATATCATGGCCGCGGAGGAGTGGATGGCGAAGTGCAAAGATAGATACGAAAAGTTCTACGCCATCTGGGCTACATGGATACATTATACCTCCTCGGGACCCCCACCATTGGGGACCCCTCCCACGTAAAGAGACAGAAAGCAGTAAGGTAAGGGACACTAGGATGCCAGAGAGCGCTGGATGCCCCTCAGCAACTCAGATTAGAGTAGCATAGCAGCGGATGTGAACAACCCCCCCCCCCCTTTTTTTTTTTTTTTCTCTCCTCCCTCTCATTTTCTGCTAATCTATCTGCTTAACCTATCCCTTATTCTTTTCTCTCTCTTCTCGAAGCAGGTTCCCTTTACAGTATTTAAGCGTAGTAGGCAAAAGGGACTCCGGAACCGAGGCTTAAAGTCAGGTCTCCGATCGGAGATCCACGTTTCTGACATGGTCCACCGGAGAGGCCAGGGATGGACTAAAGATGCTTGAACTCATACCACGGGTCTGATATGCTAATAAACACATCCCTGTGAACCGCCCCTGGTGGCCGGATAGTCACATGCAGTTCATGAACTACCCCTCGCTCCGAGTAAGATCCCTAATGGCTACACGATGCACTTGTTACCAATGGTTCCTGCTACCTGGCCTTTGTTTTGTTTGTTCTTTTTGCTCTGTATGTATGTTTACATGTTTATTTTCAAAATAAAGATTATATAAAAAAAAATTAAAACATGATAGCGACCCCAGTGGCCTAGAATTCTGGGGAATCGAGCACCTCCAACCCCATTGGAGAGGCATTCACAGAATACGTGAACTATCCAAGAAAGAAACCCAATGGATTTTTTTAACTGATGTACTTGCCCCTAAAGGTCTTAATGTAGAGCTGGATATAAATTGCTTTATCAGCGACACGTGATATATCAGAATGGTGTATTTTACTTTTGTGACGGACCTAGCCGGGACACGGGCTGTTGGAGGGGACTGAGTGCGAGCCTGTTGCCTTGCGACTATGGGCCCTGGCATTTGGGGGAACAGTGCTCTTTGAGCTGCAAGCCTGGGACCCCTGAGCTGGTGATACTTGGATTCAGGTCCATGCTGGCCCCCCCAATACACATAGAATCTGTATGTGTATTTGGCATATTAGCAAGAGACGCTAATGTCATGACTCATGAACTCCAGCCACCTGTCTGTTGTGTTAATGAGTATAGTCTGGCTTGTAGAAGCTTTTCACCTATTGTTGTGTGTGCTAATTAACCCTGCAATTGAATGAAGGAGTCCAGTGTTGATTAAGATAATTAGCTCATGCTAATTAGGTTAGGTGTGAGTCATCTAGCTGTATATAAGTGTGACATGTCAAATAAAGATTCATTCCTGATGTAGCCTACACTGGTGTTGTCTGGTGACTGGGTGAGCTAAGGGGGTCTTGGATTGTGTGGTACCGGACAGAGGAAGCAGTTACGGCGGACATCTTGGGTACGAGGTCCGTCACAATTGGCTGGCAGCGGTGGGATCGTGCTTCCTTGTCGTGAACACATCCAAACCATCACCTGAATCCAAGGCCCGGATAGCAGAGGTACAGATACGTCATGGAAGAGGAATTCGGAAGGAGGTTGCGAGAGATGCGGATACAGCACAGAGGACCAGTATCGGTGCAGGTCCTGCTGGGATGGTACGATTCTGTTCGCCTACAACTCTGGAAAGAAGCGCTAGCCTGTGAGCAGCGACACCAGGGAAAAGTTCTCCCCTCCATCCATGTAAGGTACTGGTCGCAGTATGAAGTACGAATGTTGTTATTGGGGGAACAACCGAAGCAGGAGTGGACAGCTGAGTTAAGCAGGCTGATCCGGGCAGAAATGCGTTTGGACGAGAGCTACAGAGCCCTCCGGTGGTATGTAGCCCAAGTGTGCCCGTGGACAGCAGATGACAGGCCCACGGAAGGCTTTGATTATAATGGCCTGGGATTGTTGTACTGGAGGCTGTCCGAGGACCCCGACTTTGGGAGTGATCTGGAGTGGCGTTTGAAGGAAATAATGGAGCACAGAGAGCAAAGATTGAACGTCTCGGAAGTGCTCTGGGCACAGGAAGATTTGGAGTTCCTGGCCGCTCAGGAATGGGAGCTTGAGATCGCCTACATACAGCTGCTAGACACTGCTCAGCAGCAGGGTGGGGCTCCCTTTGCCTGGGACTATCAGGAAATACCAGCAGACAGCTCTGAAATCCTGGCTGAAGAGTCGGCAAAGTGGCATAGTAACAGAGTGCTTTGCCCACCTGCCCCCGCAGCTATGGACGCGGAGGTCTTATGGCGGATGCAGGAAGTGCTGACAACAGGGCAGAGCTCTGCTAACCTCTGCCCAGCACCGATGGCATCTTCTAGGTTCCACGGACAGGTGGTGAACCTCTATCCCCAGCCATCAGTTGTAGAGACTGGGGATTTAATAGACTTTTCTGCTGAGGAAAAACAACCTCATGAGCCTCCATCAGAAGAGCTGGTATTAGGGCCAAACTTCACTGAGCTCTGCCCAGCACCAACGGCAGTATCCGTGGAGTTACAAGGAACTTCTCCAGCTGAAGCGCAGGTCACCGGACAGAGGGTCCAAGACCTCTGCCCCACACCGGTGGCAGTTATGGAGGCTCAGGGTAAGAAGGTGGCAATCACTTCCCAGCAGCAGATACAGGGGGAGAAGGGAGAGGAGGTGTTTGTCGTCCCTCCCCAACAGTTGGCCAGGGTGGAGAAAGCGATCTTTCCTCCCCAGCAAAGATTTGTGCACCTGGGAGACAGTACCAGAGACATGTTGTCCCAGCAGCCAGATGAGGGAATGGAAAAGGAAGCCAGCCTCCTGCCCCAATGGTTTGCCAGAGCGGAGGATGTGGAGTCCCCAGCAGAAGTGCTGGCAACAGGGCAGAGTGCTACCCACCTCTGTCCAGCACCAGCAACAACTGTGGAGTTCCAGGGAGCTGGGGCAGTCGGCCTCTCTCCCCAACAGTTAGCTGGAGGAGATGATGTAGGGAAGCTCCTACACCCACCTGAACTGCTGGCAACGGAACAAAGTGCTGCTGGCCTCTGCCCACAACTAACAGAGGGCAGATTTCCTGTAAAGGGGGATGGGACTGCAGTCCCCACCTGTATACCCCAGGGATGCTGGGCTGTCGGCCCAGATCCGCAACAGCATGATGGAGTGAGCCCAGTCACCCTGTCTTCTCTCCAGCGGCTGAAAAGACTCCAGGGAGAAGGGCCAGTCCAGGCCTCTCCCCAGCGGCGGATATGTTCTTTGAGAGAGGCAGAGGTTGGCTGGGTGAGTGCTCTGTTTGGAACAATTTGTTTGGGGTACTGTGTGGGTACAGGCATTAGAGGACTGGAACCACTGACTAACTTCGGAGTCAACCCGTCTGGGGTCTCCTCCTGTGTTAGTCTCCTGCCGAAAGGGGAGAAATGTGACGGACCTAGCCGGGACACGGGCTGTTGGAGGGGACTGAGTGCGAGCCTGTTGCCTTGCGACTATGGGCCTTGGCATTTGGGGGAACAGTGCTCTTTGAGCTGCAAGCCTGGGACCCCTGAGCTGGTGATACTTGGATTCAGGTCCATGCTGGCCCCCCCAATACACATAGAATCTGTATGTGTATTTGGCATATTAGCAAGAGACGCTAATGTCATGACTCATGAACTCCAGCCACCTGTCTGTTGTGTTAATGAGTATAGTCTGGCTTGTAGAAGCTTTTCACCTATTGTTGTGTGTGCTAATTAACCCTGCAATTGAATGAAGGAGTCCAGTGTTGATTAAGATAATTAGCTCATGCTAATTAGGTTAGGTGTGAGTCATCTAGCTGTATATAAGTGTGACATGTCAAATAAAGATTCATTCCTGATGTAGCCTACACTGGTGTTGTCTGGTGACTGGGTGAGCTAAGGGGGTCTTGGATTGTGTGGTACCGGACAGAGGAAGCAGTTACGGCGGACATCTTGGGTACGAGGTCCGTCACAACTTTATTTCATTTCTCTGAAGCACAGGTGTAAGCGATAATCATACATATATTCTGTAAGCGATTTTTTAAGTGATTTCTTCCCCACACAATAGTAATAGGTCTGTATGTCATTTTATGTATGCGACCACGATTGTGGGATTCCATGTAATTTCAACGTGTAAAGTTTGTTTGTAACTCCAAAAAATGGGTTATTCTCAGGTGATCTTCACTGAAGGGGAGCTGCGACCTCAGTTCCCATACCTTTAACTTAACTCATTATCAAGGTACAAGCAGCCTAAGTCGCACTAGGAGCCCTTGATTTTAATTTAATTCACTTTATGGTTGTAATTTTATCATGGAACTTTTATCACTAGAATTTTATATATTTTATATTTTATATCTTTATATTTTATCGCTGATGATTATTGCCGATTTTATTCTTGTTCCTATCATTATATATTTAAAGTATTATTGCCAAATTTTTGGGTTGGACTGACAGTCCTTTTTGGCATATAATTATACCTCTTTATCAACTCACTGAAATCCCTATTTTTAATTGAGTCTCCTATCGATGTAGATATTTTATTGGCTATTTTCGTGGATATGTTGGGATATTTTAATATTTTAATGTTTTTACATAAATTTATGCAATATTTAAATTATATATTGCTTTTATATTTTATCTAATATCCATTTATAATACCCATCTATATTATCCATTTTGCATTTATTTTATCTTTGTCAAATTTAATTTAATTCCACATCCATTGAAGGAGATTGTATAATACATGTCTATAGGAAGCATTGTAATTTTAAATGAATCGAGGTCGCATCCTTCCTTCATGGGCATCATTGTAATCATTCTAATCATTTATGGTTAATATTTGCTTATGTACTTTATATTTATTCCTTTGGGACATTAGACCTCGAGATCTCGCATGTAAAAGTGTTTATTTATGTATACATGTCACACACATATATTCTTTATTCAGTACTCATATATTTGAGATTTTGAATAGTTCAGCAATATGCGGGTCCTTGCTGTGCATCATACCGATCGCAGGGCTGACGCGGTATCCTGTTACAGGGGTATCATTCGTCAAATTGATAAGTAAAGTCTTAATGTCTTACACACTATCCTGACTAACTAATGTCCCATAGACACCATGGCAGCGTATGTCGGTACATTAAGCAGGAAGTCTGAGGACAGCATAACCGCAAAGCATAGAATTCTATTCCAAACACATGCGAGCATCCTGATTGGTCTTCTGTACTTTCAGTCACTATAAGAGTACCGCTTCCGGTTGCCTGGTCACGCCCTCGTGACGAAGTCGGATATGACGAAACGCGCGTCAGGGACGTAGACCAGGCAACCAAGGAAGTGACGTTCTGCGCTCCAACCCTGCGTTCCACAGACCGGGAAGTCTTCTACACGCTATTCTCACCGCTCGGCCGAGCGGAAACTAGCGTTACTACACCGGAAAGTGACACCAGGCATAGTAGAGCACCTACATTTGTCTTACATGCTGTTTTTAATATCATTTTTGGTACGTTTGAATTTTAAAGGGATATTTTCTTGGGGTGAATAAATTTGTCTAAAGCAATATTACACTATGTGGACCCAATTTTTTCCATATATGGCTGGGCTGATATTGATGAGCTGTTGACCAGAGGCTGTGGAGGAGATTGGAGGAGAAAGGAGGTAGCAGAGTCTGATTTGGAGATTACATGCCTTATTTGATTTTGGCTCTGGTGAGTGCAGCCCCATAGGGGATCCCGTTTTCTTTCACGAGGTGAAGTGCATTGGTGGAAGAACCTAAGAGATTAGACCACACTGCAGGATTATATAAGCGTGCTTATCAGCAAATCCCAATATTTTATCTGGATACCACTGGACTATGCTTTATTCATTCATGAACTTCTGATATAGTTATAGATACTGTTATTGATACTGATTGTGGACATCTAAATATTTATATTTATATTCATATATTTATTTATTTATTTATTCGCACTTGGTTTATCAAATATCTATTTATTTATTTATTTATGGTATTAATTATCTATTAATTTATCTATTTTACCTATACTCATCAATTTCATTGGGGTCTATTGGGTTTTAGTACCCAGTAACCAAGCGCTGCTACAATATTGGATGGTCCTTTTTTTTAAATTTCTCATTTTTTATTGTATTTTTATATGCTCTGGTCTTTTCCCAGCGAAATGGTCCGGTCTGAAAGTGATTAAACTGTATTTCCACTTTTTCCATCAATTGGGATAACACCTACTTTATATTTGTTAAATGTTCCAATTAACATAGCACAACTAAACACTTTAAAATTGCAGCTTAGATCTCATCCTGCCACCACAGTATTAGGTGATAATTAGGGATAAAACGAACACCCACCAGTTTGGTTTGTACAAGAACTTGCGAACAGGCAAAAAATTCGGACAAACACCGTTAAAGCCTATGGGACACGAACATGAAAAATCAAAGGTGCTCATTTTAAAGGCTTGTATGCAAATTATTATCATAAAAAGTGTTTGGGGATCCGGGTCCAGCCCAAGGGGACATGTATCAATGCAAAAAAAAGTTTTAAAAACGAACGTTTTTTCGGGAGCAGTGATTTTAAGAATGCTTAAAGTGAAACAATAAAAATGAAATATTCCTTTAAATATCGTGCCTGGGGGTGTCCTTAGTATGCCTGTAAAGTAGCGCAGCGCAAGTTTATAACAGTATCACAGCAAAATGACATTTCTAAAAGAAAAAAAATCATTTAAAACTGCTCGCGAGTATAATGTATTGTCGGGTCCCAGCAATATAGATAAAAATCATTGAAAAAAAAACGGCATGGATTAACCCCCCCCCCCCCCAGACCATTACCAGGCTCTTCGGGTCTGGTATGGATATTAAGAGGAACCCTGCGCCAAAATTAAAAAAAAAATTGCATGGGGCCCTTTAGGTCTGGTATGGATATTAAGGGGAACCCTGCGCCAATTTTTTTTTTTTTTGGCGTAGGGGTCCCCCCAAAATCCATACCAGACCCTTATCCGAGCACGCAACCTGGCAGGCCGCAGGAAAAGGGGGATGAGAGAGCGCCCCTCCTCCTGAACCGTACCAGGCCACATGCCCTCAAAATTGGTCCCCCCCAAAGCACCTTGTCCCCATGTTGATGGGGACAAGAGCCTCATCCCCACAACCCTTGCCCGGTGGTTGTGGGGGTCTGCGGGCAGGGGGCTTATCAGAATCTGGAAGCCCCCTTTAACAAGCTAACCCCCAGATCCCTCCCCCCTATGTGAATCGGTATTGGGTACATTGTACCCCTACACATTCACCAAAAAAAGTGTCAAAATGATAAAAATGACAGGAGACAGTTTGGGACAAGTCCTCCAAGTAACTCTATCTTCGATCACAGCATCCAACGATTCAAAAAAAAAAAAAAAAACTGGAAAAAACTCTGCTTCCATGGGAGACGTCCCGCTGACTGCAAGCTTTTTCCAATGACAGCTGTTATATAGTTGAGGGAGGGGCCATCCGGTGACGTAAACGGGTGACACCACCCCTTCAGACGTCATGCGATGTCACGTAACGTCAGAGGTGGTGGGGTCACCCGTTTACGTCACTGACAGTTTGTCGGCGCTGTGATGTCTGTGGGAAGGGCAGTGAAAAGAGTGTCTGAGAGATGGCTCCTGGGTTGGGCAAAGTGACAGGTGAACCACCACTACCACTACAGGGGGATGACTACATAAAGCTACAAAAATAAGCATAGATATGATATTGTATTAAAAAAAAAAAACGTAAAATCAAATGCTTCTGTATGAGAATTCATGCACTGAACTACTCAGCACAACTCTTTTAACCTCTTCGCGCCCGCGCTATAGCCGAAAGACGGCTGCAGCGCGGACGCTCCCTGCAGGGAGGACGTCCCTGGACGTCCTGTTGTTTACTTCCCTAATGCGCGCTCCTGAGAGCGCGCATCGGGGAAGTTCTGTGCTGGCCGTGTCCGTCGGACACGGCCGGTCACAGATCGATGTAAACGGCCAATTACAGCGGCCGTTTACAGCGAGATCGGCGTGTCCAATGAGAGATGATCTCATATGGAAACATATGAGATCATCTGTCAGCGCCGCTCTCTCTCCTCACACAGACAGCGTGTGGGGAGAGAGAGAACAACAGCTGCAGCGCCGTAAGTAAAAAAAAAAAAAAAAAAAAAAAAACTAAATGTGCGATCTGTGTCCCCATCCACCTGCCACCATCCACCTGCCACCATCCACCTGCCACCATCCACCTGCCACCATCCACCTGTCACCATCCACCTGTCACCATCCACACCATCCACCTGTCACCATCCACCCCATCCACCTGTCCCCATCCACCTGTCCCCATCCACCTGCCACCTGCCACCATCCACCCCATCCACCTGTCACCATCCACCCCATCCACCTGTCCCCATCCACCTGTCCCCATCCACCTGTCCTCATCCACCCCATCCACCTGTCACCATCCACCCGTCCCCATCCACCCCATCCACCTGTCACCATCCACCCGTCCCCATCCACCCGTCACCATCCACCCGTCACCATCCACCCGTCACCATCCACCCGTCCCCATCCACCCGTCACCATCCACCCGTCACCATCCACCTGTCCCCATCCACCCCATCCACCTGTCCCCATCCACCCGTCACCATCCACCCCAACCACCTGTCCCCATCCACCTGTCACCATCCACCCCATCCACCTGTCCCCATCCACCTGTCCCCATCCGTGTCCCCAGTGCACCTGTCCCCAGTGCCACGTGTCATCAGTGCCACATCAGTGCCATCTGTCAGTGCCATATCAGTGTCACGTGTCATCAGTGCCACATATTAGTGCCATCTGTCATCAGTGCCATCTGTCATTAGTGTCACGTGTCATCATTACCACGTGTCGGTGCCATCTGTCATCAGTGCCGCATATTAGTGCCATCTCTCATCAGTGCCACGTATTAGTGCCACATGATAGTGCCACGTATTAGTGCCATCTGTCATCAGTGCCATCTGTCAGTGTCACATGTCATCAGTGCCCCGTATTAGTGCCGTCTGTCATCAGTGTCACGTGTCATCAGTGCCCCATACTAGTGCCATCTGTCACCAGTGCCACATCAGTGTCACATGTCATCAGTGCCACGTATCAGTGCCACCTGTCATCAGTGCCACGTCAGTGTCACGTGTCATTGTCCTGGTGCTCCAGGGCCTTCAGAAGTGTAATAGGTAGTCAACAAGTTGGATGTGTAATTTATGCTCCTAGAACACGTGATGGCTCTCCCTGCATGTTGGGCCTCTCTAAGTGGCCAGGCTGTGTAAAAGTCCCACACATGTGGTATCGTAATACTCAGGAGGAGTAGCAGAATTTATTTTGGGGTGTCATTTGTGGTATACACATTCCATGTGAGAGAAATAACCTATTAGAATGTCAATTTTGTGAAAAAAAATAAAAAATAAAAAAATAATTAATTTTGCAAAGAATTGTGGGAAAAAAATGACAGCATCAAAAAGCTCACCATGTGTCTTACTAAATACCTTGGAATGTCTACTTTCAAAAAAAGTGGTCATTTGGGGGGTATTTGTACTTTCCTGGCATGTTCGGGTCACAAGAAATGAGATCGGCCACCAGTACATCAGATGTGTCAATTTTGTATAATTTGCACCACAGATTGTAGAGTCTGTAACTTTCACAAAGACCAAATAATATCCACTAATTTGGGTTATTTTTACCAAAGATATGTGGCAGTATAAATTGTGGCCAAAATGTATGAAGAAAAATTAATAATTTGCAAAATTTTATCACAGAAACAAAGAAAATGCGTTTTTTTTTCAAAATTTTTGGTCTTTTTTCATTTATAGCGCAAAAAAAAAAAAAAACCCAGAGGTGATCAAATACCATCAAATACCACCAAAAGAAAGCTCTATTTGTGGGGAAAAAAAGGACAAAAAATTCATTTGGGTTCAGTATTGCATGGCTGAGTAATTGTCATTCAAAGTGTGAGAGCACCGAAAGCTGAAAATTGGTCTGGGCAGGAAGGGTGTTTAAGTGCCCAGTAAGCAAGTGGTTAAACATTCATATACATAACTTTACATTCCTAGATATGTCCTTTTCCTCATTTTCTTCATATTTGTGGCTGCAAAACTGTCAATTGAAAACAGTAAGCATCCTGCATGACAGACAACAAGAAAACAGTAAGCTTCCTGCGAGACAGACAGAGGCAGTTTGACAAGGTTTGGGATCCATGGATACATTATATAAACCTTTCACCTGGCTAGCTCACTGGTCACAAGTGTTTTTCCTTTATTACCCTACTTTACTACATTTTCTCTCTGCTTCTTTCTCTGCTTACGCTGGAACAGGTTGATCATAGCTCCCAACTGTCCCTGATTTCGAGGGACTATCCCTTATTTGGAACAAAGTCCCTCTGTCCCTCTTTCCTACTCATTTGTCCCCAATTTTGGTCTCATCTATATAGTTCTATATAAAATTGCTGCATTTATTAAGGTGATACTAAAGTTTTTCTTTTTTTATTCTATAAAAATAACAAACATATCATACTTACCTGCTCTGTGCAGTGGTTTTGCACAGAGCAGCTCAGATGCTCCTCTTCTCTGGTCCCTCGCTGGTGATTCTGGCCCCTCCCACCTGCCAAGTGCCCCCACAGCAAGCAGCTTGCTATGGGGGCACCCGAGCCGAGTTGCTGATCTGTGTGTCCATTCAGACACGGAGCTACAGTTCAGCCCTGCCCCCTCTCTCTCTCAATGGCTCACTGACTTTGATTGACAGCAGCGGGAGCCAATGGTACCCGCTGTCTGTCTCAGCCAATCAGGAGGCAGAGTCTTGGACAGCCGAGTCTCTTGTGTAATATCGCTGGATGGAGATGGGGCTCAGGATTAATATTAGGGGGGATGCTGCACACAGAAGTTTTTTTTTTATCTTAATGCAAAAAATGCATTAAGATAAAAAATCTTCTGCCTTTAGAACCACTTTAAATAAATTCCAATAGTATAAAATCCAGTATAAAGGAATAGTAACGGTTAATAAAAGCATTTGTGGGTTTAACTAATCTTTTTTTATGTAAAATTCTGCTTTAAGGGGGTGTGGCAGGGAGGTGTGTCCTATGCTACATACTTTTGCTAATAGGTCTCCCTCATTCCATCTCAAAATGTTTGGAGGTATGAGGTTGATCTTTGCATTACCCTATACATGTCAATAGATCATCAAGACTGAACTAATGTTCTAATATTGGAAGAAAATATGTCTTGATCCAGGGTAGTCATTGCTAATACATGGGAAAGATTTTGCAAACCATATTTATACTCACTTACTATTTTATGACCCAAGCCATGCTTTAGATCTATAATGCACTCACTTTGTCTCATGTAATGACTTGTGGATACATTTCTCTAATTTACATTCTGACAGTGCTTATTTTGTCAACTGTGTACAATGATGTGGACAGTTCCTGTACATTGGGTTGTGTGTTCCTTTCTTGCAAAATAATAAAAATGATTGAAAACAAGGAAGATGTATTTTGTTTTTTATATCTTGATTAATGGCTGTAATTCTTAAAGTGGTTGTAAAGGCAGTTTTTTTTTTATCCTAATCCTAATACATTAAGATAAAAAACCTTCTGTGTGCAGCAGCCCCCCTAATACTTACCTGATCCATCTAGATCCAACAATGTTGCAGGAGCATCTCGGCTGCCTGGGACTCCCCTCCTCATTGGCTAAGACAGCAGCGTGGCGCCATTGGTGTCCACTGCTGTCAATCAAAGTCAGTCAGTCAATAAGGAGAGAAAGGGGCCGTGTCGCGGCTCCTTGTCTGAATGGACACAGGGAGCTGTGGCTCAGCTCGGGAGCCCCTATAGCAAGCTGCATGATATGGGGGCACTCAACAGAAGGGAGGGGCCAGAAGAACTGAAGAGGGACCTGAGAAGAGGATCCAGGCTGATCTGTTCAAAACCACTGTACAGAGCAGGTAAGTATGACATGTTTGTTATTTTTAACTAAAAAAATAAACAAGACTTTAGTATCCCTTTAAGGTAAGGCAACATTGCAAATTATTCTGTATGATTAAAGAAAAAGCTCTTAGTTTGATAAATACAGGGCTGACACTGAGTTGTTTTCAAATGTGTAAGCTTAGCCCCTAGATGATTCAGCTTTTTTCATTCAACCTACAGGTAAACAGTGGGGAGGCTTCCCTGCTGTCAGAATACACTGATCAGCGTTGCAGGCTATAACCTTCAGCGTTGATCAGGTGGGCAAAAATACAACAGGGCGTTTGAACACAGTGCCTATACATGAATCAAAATTTGGCTAGTTCAGCCAGAATTTTCGATCTATGTATGGCCAGCTTTGCTTAAAAAAATAAAAATAAAAAACAGACTAAATTCCCCCATCTACACACTTGTGGATAAGGGAATCTTCCCCGCTAAACTAGTGTATTCTGACAGCGGGGACGCTTCCCTGCCATCAGAATACACTGATCAGTGCTATGCCGGGGAAAATCCTACAGAGCAGTTGTACAGAGGTTAATAGGTAGATCACTGATCAGTAGAACACACTGAACAATGGTAGCAGCTGATTGGCTGCTGTCTGATCAAGGATTTTCCAACTTGTCCCTTCAACAGAAGTTAATTTAGCTGTACCCCCCATGTCAGCTAAGAGGAGTAGTACATTCTGCCTGTGTGAACCTAGGCATTATACACAAAACAAACAAGGATGAGTGGGAACATCTAGTGGTGAATAAAAAGGATTACAACATAAATCCCACTATGTAACGAGTACAATATGCAGTATGTACTGGGTTGTGGAGTGAAATTAGAGAGGTAAATCTGGGTGTGTAGGGAGAGGGGTAAGGGAAATGTGGGGATGTGGAGTGTGCAGTGAGAGGGGAGCAGTACATGTGGGGTGTGAAGTGAGAGGGGTGAGGAAAATCTAGGTTTGTAATGAAAGGGTTACATTTAATTCCAGATTTCAGGCGTGTGTAGCACATCCAGTCTGGGACTCCCAGTATCAAAGCATAGAGCACCGCTGGATCGTGGGACAGGTGAGTGTGTGTTTATTAAAAGTCAGCAACTACAGTTTTTTTTAGCTGCTGACTTTTAATAAACAAAAAAATGACTGGAACTCTGCTTTAATCACTTGAAGACCAGACCTTTTCTGGAACTTTTTGTTTACAAGTTTAACTACTTGCCTACCAGGCACGAACACCTCCTTCCTGACCAGGCCATTTTTCAGCTTTCAGCGCTGTCGCATTTTGAATGACAATTGCGCGGTCATGCAATGCTGTACCCAAATACAATTTTTATCATTTTTTCCCCACAGATAGAGCTTTATTTTGGTGGTATTTGATCACCTCTGCGGTTTTTATTTCTTGCGCTATAAACAAAAGAAGAGCGACAAGTTTGAAAAAACATAATATTTTTTACTTTTTATTATAATAAATATCCAATTTTTTTTTTTTTTTTTAAACAAATTTTTTCCTCAGTTTAGGCCGATACGTATTCTTCTACATATTTTTGGTAAAAAAATAGCAATAAGCGTATATTGATTGGTTTGCGCAAAAGTTATAGCGTCTACAAAATAGGGGATAGATTTATAGCATTTTTATTATTATTATTTTTTTTACTAGTAATGGCGGCGATCTGCGATTTTTATCATGACTGCGACATTGCGGCGGACATATCGGACACTTTTGACACATTTTTGGGACCATTCACATTTATACAGCGATCCGTGCTATAAAAATGCATTGATTACTGTATAAATGTGACTGGCAGGAAAGGGGTTAACACTAGGGGGCGCTGCAGGGGTTAATGTGTGATCACGGCTGAAAACGGCAATATCTGAATGATGTCTATAGCTACAGGCATCATTCAGATATACCCCGGGGAAGTCAAGGCCGTCATATGACGGCCTATGGATGGGAAGTGGTTAAAAGTCTGAGAAGAGATAAATTCCCCGTCTCTCTTTACAGCTAGGTGCCTGCACAACTGAGCATGCTCAGAGATTCAAACTAAGCGTTTTTTGGGAGTGAAAATTAGAGTTGTGTAGCCCAATGCAAGTTTCAGCCATTGATCATTTTCATGTTGAGATTAAATGTATCTTTCTCTCAAAGAAATTGTCCTTGCAACAATGTTGCTTCTTCATCAGCTATTTTGTTTTTAAGAATGCTAGAATGTGTAATGTTTTCTCTGTCACTTTCACTTGTTGCTGCCCATCTCACAAAAATCTTTACCGAAACTCACACAGGTGTCTTTACAAACCACAAACAATACAATTGATAATGCAAATTTAAAATGAGTTACCATTTTGTGTTTTTCCAAATGATCCTAATTTGAGCCCAAAAAATGTGATATGTGTACCAACATCAGAAATAAAAATGTCATTCCCAAAAAAACAGAGGGTAACATCACTATTCTACACTCACACACCAAGAACCACCAAATATCATAGAATAAATCAAGAAGTATAACTCCTGACTAATGTAATTCCAACACCTACTGTATATGTCCACAGAAATGCAGTATATGTGTATTTATGTGTAGGAGTTTTCTGCATGTGGCAGCTCAGTGGCTTACAAGTTAGCACTTCTGCTTAGCAACCCTGAGGATCTGGGTTTGAATCCCAAATATGTCACTTCGTGTAGAGAAGTTGTCTGATCTCCCCATGTTGTTAAACAAAACTCCTGACACAGGTCCTTATATAAATTATGTCTAAATGTAGTATTTATGTATAGGAGGGTTCCACCACCATTGCAAATTGTGTCATATATCATATCCATGTGCAAGGACACTAATCAGCCTTAACATTTTCCCACCAGCACTAATTGCAGGTTCTTACCAAGCCAAAACCCACAAAATGACAGCTGTTTAGCTCTCAGCATGCTGACAGTAATCAGCCACAACCAGCCTTCAAAACAGATGGCATATGCCAGAAACAGGTTGTTCAGTGTCTACCATGCTATCTTTAGCAATGACAAAGTTATACCCGAATAAACAGGTCCATAGCAGAAATGTAAGTGGTTATTCTGGGTGTGAAGTGAGATGGGTGAGAAATGTTGTAAATCTTGGGTGTATAATGACAGAAGTAAGATAACTCTAGGTGTGCAGCAAGAGGTAAATTTAGTTGTTCAGTGAGATGAGGGAAACAAATCTGGGGTGTATAGTGACAGGGGTAAGGTAAATCTGGGGTGTATAGTGACAGGGGTAACGGGGTGTATAGTGACAGGGAATAAATATAAAGTGCGGCACTCGTAAGTGTTCAAAAATTAATATTGAACAAATATAGTGAATGAAAATGAATATGATATGAGTGTAACCAATCATAAAACGCAATACTGATATAAATATAAATGATAAATATTCATGATCAATAAGAAGTGATTATATGAGATAATAATAAAAGATCAGCAACATTACACCAAAGTGACATAAGTGCATACAAAAATGAAAAAAAATGTGACTTGTGCGGCTTGTCTGAAGTTTTCAATCACCAACTGGAAAGAGGCTTACCGACTGTCGTGGACTCAATGGGCTTACGCCGTATGAGTCAAACGTGCTGAATGGTGTTTGGACTAGACCTAAATGGACAGCTATTCCAAGGTTATGATGAAATGAAGACCACGGACAGATGGAGGCGCTGGATGCTCAGTAGGAACCCAAGATGAGGGTAGTGGATTATTAAACAGTGTGATTCATCCCCAGCAGCGTTACCGGCAAAAAAGGAATGAGGCCATATAGTGTGATACCGTATAGGCTATTAAAATTTATTTTAAAAAGCAAATGGGTACTCACATGTACAGAAAAACTTCAAGCATGTATAGAAAGAATTGGCAGCAGTGGCATCAGCAAATTAGTCTCCCGACGCGTTTTGCCTTACAGAGGCATCATCTGGGGGTGCTGATTCCCTGGGGCCACCGCTTATATATAGTTACAGGGGTAATCACAAATGAGGTCAGTCTAACATCACCACTGGCTCAATAATTGAACTACTTCCGGTTTCAGGGAAGATGGCGCCCATGGCTTGTGTGTCAAGCCTCATTGTGAATCTTGTGATGGTTGGCAATGTGTTCATCTGCACAAACAAAGGCCTCCGATTACTGCACAATTATAACTCAGCCCATGTAAAAATGAGCATTTGGATTGCAGTCATTGTGAGGTATTAGGTGCAAGTACTAAAAATTTTAGTAACTTAAAAGGAGAAGGAGAATTTTTTCTAACATTAAATATATGGTATTTATATATATGTTAGCTTTTGAAATGTACGAGGTCAGCCGTACATCTCAGCTATTTCAATTCTAATCATATATGCATGTATATTCCAAAAGAAATAATTCTAAAATATAAAGCGTAAAAATAAAAAATTCTTCAAATATCTGTTTATATGATATAATTGGAGAAACAAAAATCCTTTCTTGTCCCAACGGCTGTCCTTTTGTGCCAGCTGTTTTGCTTTTTGCTTTTTGCCTGTCATTTTTCATTGGCTGCACACACACAGTGCCATTTGGCGATGTATGATTTTATTTTATTTATTTTTAAATACATTTTTTATCTGAGTACTTTCTGCCTTTTACCCTACATGCCCAGTTTTTTCTGCGCTGTTTTTAATTAAAATTAATTTTAATTGTATTATGTCCGGCCCTATAGAGAGGATCGGATGATACTGTGTAGAGTATATTGTTTTGTCTATCTGCGGCGCCTATCTCTGCTATTTCCGGCCCCATATAGAGGCTTGGAAAGCAACGCGCTCCACCAGTAACACACTACCGTTGTAAA
>CM053027.1:478689508-478806537 GCA_028564925.1 Lithobates sylvaticus
ATATGCATACTAGTAAATACTGTATGTTTATTTTGCAGTGTATACTTAACTGGTGAAATGTATACTGCATACTACCCAATAGTCCAGAATTTGCTGGGACAATCCCGAAAATCCAACCAATGTCCCAATTTTTTATTGTCCCGGTATTTGTCCTAAAAATTGGCTTTTGTCTTGTCACTACCCCCCCCCCCCCACACCTCCAGGAATACATCACGGGACACAGAGCCATAGTAGTTACTATGGGTTATATAGGCCACCTTTAGCTGATGGCCACTGGCACACCTTAACCCTAAGACAGGAAGTTTACTCCCTGTATAACCCCTCCCATTTCTGGGATTACCTGTTTTTTTTGCTAGTGTCTTAGGTGTTGATCACGAGTAAATTACTGGAGTAATCCTTTGCTGGGGCAAGCTATGCAGCCGGATCCATTCAAAGTGTCTTTTCAGGCCGAATTGAATGGTACCCATGCCTCGTGGCGGAAGAAACGAGGTTTAGCCTGTAATGCTTCTCTTGTTTGAGAGCTGGACCCCGGGATCCAGTGCTTTGTTTTTTTTTTCAGCCATAAAGCTTCCTGGCGGGGTGCTTTACGGGTCCAAGTGTGTGGATCCCACAATAAAAGGGGGCCCCAGTTCTTGAAGGTTTTTTCAACGGAGCCCGCCGTGAAGATTGGGTCTGTCTGGTTTTACCACAGAATCCCTGCAGTGGGATAAGGTAGAAGCTCTTCCTTATAGTAGGCAAGCTCTATCACCACCTCAGCAGTCAACCTGCTGTGGCAGCAATAAGTATATGTCAATCCTTGAAAGACCAGTTTAAACAGGTTATCCCTGATCAGCAGGCCCAGGATTTAGCCGAGCTACCAGGGGCTTAATGTTTTGCAATAGATGCTATAAGAGATTCTATTCTTCAGGCCTCGCGCCTTACGCTTGGGCTGGTGCATATGTGTAGAATACTATGGTTAAAAAATTGGTCAGCTGAAGCGCCATGCAAAAACGCCTGGCTAGTTTTCCTTTCCGCAGTGAACGCCTGTTTAGGAATGATTTGGATAAATACATCCAAAAAATTTAAAGTGGAAAAAGTACCCTTTTGCCAGTTAAGAAAAGGAGTAAACGTATTTCATTTAAACAAGCTACTTCTCCAGTACCAGGGGCATCAGCCTCCAGGCAGTCACGACGGCCTCCGCCATCAGGTTTAAGAAGTAAACCTCAGGGTCAACCCCAGGGACAAAAGAAGTCCTGGGGGAGGAAACCTACAAAACAAAATACTAAAGCCTCCTTATGAAGGGGCGCCCCTGCTCGCTCGAGTGGGGGGAAGACTTCTGCAGTTCTCAAGGGTCTGGCAGGAAGAGTGTCGAGACAGATGGGTGATTTCCTCAATAGCTCTAGGGTACAAACTAGAGTTTCCGAGAGTTCCCGTCTCCTCGTTTTCTCAGATCAAACGTTCCCAAGGATCCAGAGAAAAATAAGTCTTTCTTTCAAGCATTGGATCGTCTTTTGACTCAAAAAGTGATCATGGTGGTCCCCATGGAAGAGCAGGGGTTGGGGTTTTATTCAAACCTTTTCACGGTGACAAAACCAAATGGAGATGTCAGACCCATTCTAGATCTCAAGATCTAAACCGGTTCCTGAATATCCGCTTTTTTTTCGCATGGAGTCAATCCGATCAGTTGTCTCCATCCTACAAGGAGGAGAACTTCTGGCCTCGATCGACATCAAGGATGCAAACCTCCATGTGCCTATTTTCCCCGTTTACCAGAAATATCTACATTTCGAGGTAGAAAATCGTCATTTTCAGTTTGTAGCTCTACCTTTCAGTCTAGCTACTTCACCTCGGGTGTTTACAAAGGTCCTGGCCCCTCCTCTGGCCAGTTTAAGGGCCCAAGGTATAACGAGTATAGCTTACCTAGACGATCTACTCTTGATAGACCAGTCGTTAGCCCACTTAGACCAAAGTATGGTCACCACAGTCAACTACCTGGTATACCTAGGTTGGATTTTCAACCTAGAGAAATCTTCCTTAAAACCATCAAGGAGATTAGAATACTTGGGTCTGATCATAGATACAGCCCAGAAAAGGGTATTCTTGCCCCCAGCAAAGATCAGCGCCATAAAGGAGCTGATTCAGGTGGTCAAAGCAAAGAAGAATCCTTCTATTCGGCTTTGCATGAGGTTGTTAGGAAAGATGGTAGCTTCATTTGAGGCCGTTCCTTATGCTCATTCCAGACTGCTGCAAAACAGTATCCTATCGGCTTGGAGCAAGAAGGTCCAAGCTCTAGATTTTCCAATGAATCTGTGTCCAAATGGGCGCCGGAGCCTCAGTTGGTGGATGATAACCAAAAATCTGCAGAAGGCAAAATCCTTCCTACCAGTTACCTGTGGTAACAACAGATGCCAGCCTTTCGGGTTGGGGAGCAGTCCTGGAAGAGGCGACTGTCCAAGGGAAATGGTCCAGATCAGAAATGACCTTGCCCATCAACATTCTAGAGATTCGGGCAGTGAGTTTGCCCCTGAGGGCCTGAACATTCAGGTTGCGGAGTTGTCCTGTCAGGATCCGATCCGAAATTGCCACAGTAGTGACCTATATCAATCACCAAGGGGGCACAAGAAGTTGTGCGGCCCAGAGAGAGGTGAATCATATCCTAACTTGGGCAGAAAACAATGTACCTTGCCTATCGGCAGTCTTCATTCCAGGAATAGAAAATTGGCAGGTGGACTACTTGAGTCGCCAGCAGTTGTTCCCGGGAGAATGGGCCCTTCACCCCAATATTTTCCTGGCAATATGCCAGAGATGGGAGATCCCAGACATAGACCTGTTTGCGTCCAGGTTCAACAAGAAGATCGACAACTTTGTGTCAAGCACAAGGGATCCGCTAGCATGCGGAACGGATGCCTTGGTGGTCCAGTGGAATCAGTTTTCACTGATTTATGCATTCCCTCCTATTCTGTTGCTGCCACGACTTTTTGCAGGATTAGTAGGAAGGGAAGTTGGTGATTCTTGTGGCCCTGGCGTGTCCCAGAAGATCTTGGTATGCAGAGATCATAAAGATGGTGGTAGGGACCCTACCACCACATCCAGACCTACTCTCGCAAGGTCCGGTATTCCATCCTACCTTACAAACGCTAAATTTAACAGTTTTGCTATTGAGACCCACATTCTGAAGAAACGTGGGCTGTCAGGTTCAGTGGTATCTACCTTGATTAATGCAAGGAAGCCGACCTCTAGAATCATATATTATAGAGACTGGAAGGCATATGGTACCTGGTGTGAATCCAGGGGTTGGCATCCCAGAAAGTATGTCATAGGTAGAATCCTTGACTTTCTGCAAATGGGGTTAGAGATGAAGCTGGCCTTGAGTACTATCAATGGCCAGGTCTCGGCCTTATTGGTATTATTCCAACGACCGCTTGCTTCGCATTCTTTGGTCCGTAGCTTTATACAGGGGGTAATGCGGCTTAATCCACCGGTTAGGTCACCCCTGAACCCTTGGGACTTGAATTTAGTTCTGTCGGCATTACAGAAACAGCTTTTTGAGCCGATACGACATATTCCCTTGTCCCTTTTGACAAGGAAACTAGTTTTTCTGGTAGCCATATCTTCTGCAAGAAGGGTATCAGAGTTGGTTGCCCTTTCTTGTAAAGAGCCATATTTAATTATTCACAAGGATAGGGTAGTATTGCATCCTCATCCTAACTTCCAACCGAAGGTAGTGTCAGGTTTTCATCTAAACCAGGATATTGTTCTACCTTCGTTTTTTTCCAGAACCCTGTTCTACGGAAGAAAAGTTGCTAAATTCTCTTGATGTGGTGAGAGCAGTCAAAATCTACTCGAAGGCAACTGCTCAGATTCGAAAAACTGATGTTTTGTATGTGTTGCCTGAAGGTCCTAAAAGAGGACAGGCAGCGTTGAAATCTACTATTTCTAAATGGATTTGGCAAGTAATTGTTCAAGCTTATGGTTTGAAGAGGAAGATTCCAACTTTTCAAATCAAAGCGCACTCCACCAGGGCTATTAGTGCTTCATGGGCAGTGCATCACCAAGCCTCCATGGCTCAAATCTGCAAGGCCACAACTTGGTCTTCAGTCCATACATTTACCAGATTCTATCAGGTGGATGTAAAAAGGCATGAGGATATCGCCTTTGGGCGCAGTGTGCTACAGGCAGCAGTATAGGTCCTCTGGTCTCATGGTGCCCTACTTTTGTTGTCTCCCTCCCCTCAGTTAGCATTGCTCTGAAACATCCCACATAGTAACTACTATGGCTCTGTGTCCCGTGATGTACGATAAAGAAAATAGGATTTTTATAACAGCTTACCTGTAAAATCCTTTTCTTGGAGTACTTTACGGGACACAGAGGTCCCTCCCCTCTTTTGATACACGTATATTGCTTTGCTACAAAAACTGAGGTACTCCCAGTAATGGGAGGGGTTATATAGGGAGTGAACTTCCTGTCTTGGAGTGTGCCAGTGTCCATCACCTAAAGGTGGCCTATATAACCCACATAGTAACTACTATGGCTCTGTGTCCCATGATGTACTCCAAAAAAAGGATTTTACAGGTAAGCTGTTATAAAAATCCTATTTTCTTAAATTGTTTACTTCAAATAGAAAAAATGACTCAGTTCAAAGAATGAAAAAGTTTACATTGAAGACTATAGAGAAAATACTATATTAATATAATGTGCCCAATAACAACTTAAAGTGCATAAACCATAAACCTGAGGTTCACATTACAGTTTGTCTCTTAAAAGCTCCTCTTCTTTCAGCTGTCAGTTTTCTAAAACAATTTGGTGCAACCTATGCAACTTTCGGTGTGACTTTCCCAGTCGACTTCCTGGCAACTGGAGTATTACTTTGATTAAAAGTATAGAATAGAAGAGAATAGAAGTCGGATAGAAGTTGCTTTGAAGTAGTACAGGAACCTTTTCTGAAGTCGGAGCGACTAACATGGGATTTCACATGTCACTCTACTTGGGATCTCCCTTGGGATGACAGAGTGAACCGAGCCTTAGTTCAATGTTATCCCACTACAGCGTGTGCACAAGAAACCTCCACAAACCTGCAAGGGGGCCCCCAAGGTTTTGACTGCCTAAGGGCCTCTACAGAGTTTAATCCAGCAGGCTTTTGTGGTTTATAAATAGTGGCTACAGCAAATTCAGAAAACTGAGTGAAAAAGCATTGAAACAAAATTTGTTGACCTAGTGATGGCAAGAGGGAATGTTCTGATGAACAATTTATCTACAAATGTCGGAAATTCTAAACATGTATGGCCAGCTTTAGTCAATGTTTGTAACAACACACTAAAACTAGTAGAGAGGTAGCAAGAGAACATTAAAATGGAAGAAAAGCCTAACTATTCTTAAAAATGTCCCCTCACCCCTCCTAACTATCCCGCCTTCCCTGTATAAAAAAAGATCTGTGTACTTACCTTTTTTATTCAATCCGGTCCAGTCACGTGATTCTGCAGCTCCGGCTTTCCTGTGTCAGCGAGTGGCTGCTGCAGTGGTAAAGAGGGAGTGGCAAAAGCAGCTGGGCCATGGGAGTCTATGAGTGACAGTTGTTGTCAAGCTGGAACTGCAGGATCACGTGACCAGATAGAGTGGAGTAAAATAGATACCAGCACAGATCTTTTTTACACAGGGTAGACGAGATAGGTAGGAGGAGGAGGGAGGGAACATATTTAAGAATAGTTATAGTTAGGCTTTTCATTCACTTTAAAGTGGAGTTCCAGCCTGGGGGGAAAAAATAAAAAGCCAGCAGCTACAATTACTGTAGCTGCTGACTTTTAATATAAGGACACTTACCTGTCCAGGGAGCCCACGACGTTGGCACCCCAAGCCGATCCCTCCATCGGCTCCGGGTGCAGGCGCCGGTATTGCTTCACAGCCGGTTTCCTACTGCGCATGTGCGAGTCGTGCAGCGCTTTCTGAATGGTTTCTTCTTCTGGGACACACACAGGTCCCAGAAGGCAACGGGGGAAGGGGGGGCACAATGCAATTGCGGAAATGATGTACCTCACCACAGCGACATAGGATGGAAGTTCAGAAGAAAAAGAGCAGAAAGGGTACCAAAAAGCCCTATATATAGTCAAAATGGGGGGGGGGGGGGGGGGGGGGGGGGTTGTTGCACTATTGTTTAAGACAGAGTTGTCTTTTTGCCTGGAACTCCGCTTTAAGCAATATAATAGCTGCAGAATGAGAAAACTGTTGTTATTGTTACTCTAAAGCTTTGCACTTATATTTAATAATTAATATATATATAGTTTGGTATACCGCTAATTTTTTCTACTGTTTTAAAAAATTCCAGCTTGAAAATTGTAACTATGCTGTGGAACTGGGAAAGAACAAGGCAAAATTTTCTCTGGTTGGTATTGCTGGTCAGGACCTGCATGAAGGCAACAGGACCCTTACACTTGCATTGATGTGGCAGTTGATGAGAAGGTATAATTGTTGATTTTGTGATCTGAAGGGCATGGTTCTAATGGAAAAAAACATTTAAAGAAACACTCATGCATAAAAAGGATGGTTAAGCAGAGATCTGCTATACATCAGTGTCCATTATTAAAATCATCCAATGGTTCCATGTTGAGAATGTCCTCCTCCTAGGTCATGCAGTAGCATTTAATATTTCATAGTTTCAAAATTTCTTATAAACATCTCTTTACAACTGCTGCACATGCTATGTTCATAGCATGTGCAGCCGTTATAAAGAGATGGAAGAGCCTGGAAGAGTGAATTATTATTGCGGGACTCAATGTACAGCAGTAATGCAGTGCCCTTCACATTGCTCTTCTTGGTGATCCACTTTATAAAGATAGAAAAATGGTAGGAAATTAGGGTTGCCACCTCATCCCTTTAAACCACATATGAGTTACACAGGTTCTGAGGCTAATTTAATGCAGGTAAGGCACTAAGTGAGTTTAATTACCACCTTAATTATCCACAGTACCTGTGTAATTAATACATGTTCGGGTTTAAAGGGACGAGGTGGCAACCCTATAGGAAATCACTATAACTTAGACTGTTACAATGCTCAGCTTATAAGGCAAGAAGCTATTTTAGGAATATTAATACTTGTTTTTTGGCATGGCTGTTGCATCGTCCTGTATAGTACATTATACTGTAAATCAGGGTCTAATAAATCTAAAGCTACAAAGACTAGATGTATTAAAGGATCAGAAGTTTAAGCTGGCAGCAAAAAGATTATTGACGATACCTGTTATGTTGCAGCAGAGGTTGAGTGACTTTTACTTTACAAGGCACAGAAGACTGTGTACTTTTTATATGCCTTAATTTGGGCTTTATATTATATTCTCCACAAGGGCAATGATCAAGGTGAAAAGGTTTTAAAATACAATAGCAATTTTATTATATTCCCATCTATCTTGCATTCCCTCTTATTCCTATATACTGCCTCCCCTCATTTTTCCTGAACATGAAAATCCCCCTCTCCCCTTTTTGATCACCACCACCCCCCCTTTTTCCTTTCCCTCCCACTGTACTTATATACCCAAGTATAAGTTTGGCTATACTCTTCATACCTGCAAAGTAACAAAATGTTCTATCCTCATACCCTGAGATTCTTATATGGTGTATAGATGCAAATTTTTTGCTTTCTTTTTTGTTTTACCATCTTTACCTATGTTCCTGTACATTTTATAGTATCAATAACCAAACCGTGGATCTCAAATGTCAATATCTGTTACAATGCCAAAGGAGAGATGACAACAATAATGTGATATTTTGATAGATGTATAATTTAATATAAAGATGTAATTTCAACCACGGGTTCTATATGATACAATAGCCAAGTTTAAATACCTTGTAGCGTTACCCCTGCAGGAGCTGCTGGTAATTTTGGTTCTCTGTTCTGCGCCTCGACTCCAAGAACAACCTCAGTCCCTCTGACACAGCTGGTTGAATGAAAGTTACGGCAAGCACTTATGAGAACACGAGTATGGATACCTTTAACATGCCTGTGATTTAGTACCAGGAAATGGATACAAGACTGTTTAGTGGTAAATGAAGTAAATGTGTTGGTACGGATTAGAGTAAATGAAGGCATAAATGAGCAAACAGTAGGTAGATACAGACAGTCTGCTAGACCATGTAATCACTATGCCAATGTAATTTAGAATAGAGTTCTGTACCACTAGACTTGAATCAACTCAGAACTCTGCAAAGTTAGCAAATAAACAGTTCATATAAGCGTTAACTGCAATGTGAACAATAATACTAAGCCTAGTCTAAAGTGCATTCAAAGAGAAAGGCTGGGATATGGTGCAATGTCCCCTAAGAGGTACCCCTTAGCATAAGCAATTGGTAAAGGTCTCTGTGTAGCAGCTGTAAAAGGGAAGTCTTTATTCCTAATGCCGCGTACACACGGTCGGAATTTCCGATGGAAACAGTCCAATGGGAGCTTTTTTTTCAACTGATTTTCCGACCGTGTGTATGCCCATCTGTCTTTTTCTGTCGGAATTTCCGACGTACTTTGGATTGAGAACCTGTTCTCAATTTTTCAGACGGAAAACCTTTCTATCGGATTTTCCGATCCTGTGTATGCAATTCCGACACGCAAAATTCCGACGCATGCTCGGAAGCATTAAACTTCCCTTTTATAGTGCTGTCGAACGTGTTTTATGCCGCTGTGTTACAGTTTGAGCGAAATTCCGTCGAATTCCAACGGGAAAACCATCAGAGCTTTTTCCGACGAGAATAACTCTTCAGCTGGCTAGGGTTGGGGCCCAGTTGTAATGTGGTCCCAGTCAAACCTGCAGGCAGCAATACGGCTACAAGAATGTTGTATGGTCATTTAAAAAAAAGCTCAGTCTCTCTTTAGCAGCAGATAGTAAATTCCCACAGCAGCAGAACCCCAGTCCCAGAGATATTGCAACTCTCCATGCAGTCACACACAGCGATTATTCCACTTTCTGCTCTGCATCCAGGTGATTCTGCCAGCACCTCTGAGCTCAGCACTCTGGATCCCAATCAGGCTGCCCATATAAAGCAGTGATGGTGCACACTGGACAGCAATGGGCATTCTCCGGTCTCCCTCAGCAAGAGGAAACTGTGTCCTTTACAGGCTGGGAAAATGCAGTTATTTCCCCTACTTTTGACATATTCTCTCTGGGGAATGTAGTTCAAAAGCTCTTGATCAGCACAGCATAGTCGCTCCTCTGGACTACAGTTTCCACAGTGCATTGCTGCCTGATTTAGTCTATTAAACTCTTCCTTCTCAGTAGCTTCCTCCTTTTGCTGAAACAACTGTTAACCAGTTCAGCACCGCAGGACAGCAGCTACAGAGAACAGCTGCAGCCAATGTTTCTCACTCTCATTCTTAGCCAAGCACCTGGCTACAACTGTTAACATGTTGCTGATTTTTTTTTTTTTTTAAATAAAGACGGTGTTAAAACACAATAGCAATGCATACAGCTACAATACAATAAACAACAATAGAAGCATCATGTAAACACAGTAATGTGCTGGCTGGGGAGGTAAACTGTAAGTTGAAGAAAAGGGTTTTTTGATATTTAATGTTATTAACTATCCTTTTGTCTTATCATTCTGCTTAAAAATCATAACGTGCAGCGCTGATGTAAGTGAAATAAATCAATGTCCCTGTTTTACATAAAACAACACAGGAAATTGCATCCCTGTGAGCAACAATCCAAAACAGGTCTATTTATAATGAGAAACCACTCGTGTATCGTGAATGTAAAAAAAAAAAAAAAACGATTTGGCGACTTATATCAGTAAGACTGCCCAACAATTAAATGGGTCATAATCTCATAAGTGCAAATCCAAATACAATATAGTGAAACAAATCATCAAGTGTGATGTGCAGTGTTGGTCATCTTACTTTAAAAAAGTAATTAGTTAAGTTACAAATTACTTCTCCCAAAAAGTAATTGCGTTAGTAACTCAGTTACTACATTGGAAAAGTAATTAGTTACGCAGCAAAGTAACTGACTTTTTTTTATATATTCTATACGTGTAACTAAGGGGCGGGTCTAGTATTACTGTAACCAAGGGGCGCATTTATTATTATTGTTATATATCGTGTAACCAAGGGGCTGCTCTATTATTACTCTAACCAAGGGGCAGATCTGTTATAGCGTGTAAGCAAGTGGCGGGTCTATTATTATTATATCGTGTAAGGGGCGGATGGCTACAGAAGAGGGCGAATGTTAAATTAATGGGCAGAGCTCGATATATAACAATAATAATAAATGCGCCCCTTGGTTACAGTAATACTAGACCCGCCCCTTACTTACATGATAGACGCCCCTTGCAGAGTAGCATGAGCATCGGGAGCGTGCGGCATCGCCTCGTACAATTACATGTTAACTGCACCTGCGCGGTGTAGTGTTCACTCAGAGCTGTTTAGGTTCGGCAATTTTCGGAAGCTCCGTAGTCCTTCGTACTGCGCAAGCCCTGCGCCTGCGCAGTACAGGGGGTCCTTATCCGGCGGGGGAACTTTTTCGGCAGGACACCGGAATTACACTACTGCCATCTAGTGGCGGTAGATGTAATTGGGGTAACTAAGCCAAAGTAATGGGAACTGAGTTACCATGAGGGGAAAAGTAATCAGTTAGATTACTCGTTACCCTCTAAAGTAACTGCGTTAGGTAACTCAGTTTATTTTAACTCAGTTACTTACATCACTGGTGATGTGGGTATTCAGTGTATGATCTCCTCTCACGGATCTACACTGTATCAAAGTGCTATAATAAAGTGTCATGTGCAATCAAAGAAGTCATGTGATTTCTATATTTAAATGCATGAACAAAATGTGATAAATAAATATAAGATGGAAAAAAAACAGGCTACGAGAACGGCCTATTGATCCATCTAAATGAACCAGTACAAATAAACCAATATTTGTGTGCAGTGAAAAAAATTATAGTGATGTTAACACCAAACTTAATCAAACTGCGCAGTAGTAACAATGCTCAAATAGGACTAGGGAAGGAACTACAATCTCCTGTTTAGAAGGATAGCAAGTATATCCCTGTAAGGAGTATAATTTCTAAAACAAACAATGCGATTTTGTAAGAATCGCATAAATAAAAAATAAAAAAAACGTATAAAATTAAAAAGTCATAAAGTACGATACATAATTACAGAATTTATCCAATGAACTCCAATAGGGAGTGCAATTTATAAATGCAATTTAACCAGAGTGTGCGATTTATGAAGTCGCATCAAAAATGCAACAAATAATAATAAAGATAAAAGAAATAGCAATTTTGCAGATAGGGCACTATACCCTGAGGAGAGAACTTCTCTATCTAGGGCCAACCAAATGTGTTGGATATGGTGGTCTGTAGATTAAATCCTCAAGGCAGAGGTGACCCCAAAAGAGGTATTCCACCAATAGTGTTACAATAGTCCACTGGATTACATGGTGAGTGCTTTGTAGTAGTCCACAATATATCACATTATAAGGACTAATGTAAAATCACAAAAGATTTCTATAATGAGAAAAACTACAGTAATGCAGTCCCCCAAAAAATATCAGATAGTGGGTGCTGTTTCTGACTTCAGGCTGGTTCAATCTTCTCTAAAACATTTTTATTTAGATGTATGAGCAAGAGGTGACCAAAATACCCTTACCAGATAAGGTGGACTCACAGACCTCTCGGTGGTGAGTCAAACGAGCATATACCGGATCCACCGGATATGTGGGGATAGTGGAGTAGCCAGTCGTATCCTCTGGAGGGTTTCCTTTTCATAGGTAGCAAGTACCTCTGATACTCACCCCCAGTAGGTTGTCCAATCCCAGGGTGGGGAAAAGGCTTTGGTTGCACTCTCTGCCGTGAATGACTCAAAAGGGGAGATAGAAAAAAAGGAGGCAACTCCTCATAGCGTAACTCCAAAAAGGACGTTTTTTATTTTTTTTAAGATGTTCAAAAATCTTAAACAGAAATAAAGTGATAAAAAAAGCTTTTTTAAAATAGGCACAGGTAAAATCTTTGAGTGGCTCAAGCAAGCATTTAACCCTACATGTTTCGCCTGCATAGGCTTCAACTGGGGTTTTTATGTTTTTATGTTTTGTACAATTGTGTCTGATTGTCGTGTCAGCAGCTAAACACCTTTCAAGTTTGGCGCAGTATTTTCCTTTAATTTTTTATCATTCTGCTTGAAGGAACAAAGGGATTGTGAGTTCGTTTATCACCCTGTTTTAATAATGAAGTGGTTCCAGGCAGGAAATTAAATTCCGTCCTGTAAATATGTAAAACATGTAAAAAAAATTTTTTTTATATTCCAGGTATACAATAAATATGCTAGAAGATATAGGAGGTGGACAGAAAGTTAACGATGACACAATTATCAACTGGGTAAATGAAACTCTAAGAGAAGCTGGAAAGTCATCATCCATCTCTGGTTTCAAGGTAAAACTTGACAAACTGTTTACATGTGCCAAGTGGTAAATGTCAAATCTATCTTCCTCTGTCAGACCTTTGAACAACAGACCTTTACATTAGAGTGGGATATGTAAACGAGACCTAGCGGCTTGTTTTTCCCTCAGTACTTTTAGACACTTATGCTGATCATACACCAACCAATCTCCTACAATGAAAGTGTACAAAAAAAAAAATGAATTTTTTGGGTTACCTGAATGTGGTTTTGCACCAGGGCTCGACATTCTGTAAATAACGCAGCCTTCAACCCTACACTCTGTAAATAATGCACCCCTCAACCCTACACTCTGTAAATAGTGCACCCCTCAACCCTGCACTCTTTACGTAGCTCACTCCTCAATCCTGCACTCTGTATGTAGCTCAACCCAGCACCCTGTACGAAGCTCAATCCTCAACCATGCACTCTGTACATAGCGCACTCTTCAACCCTGTACTCTATGTAGTGCACTCCAGAACCCTGCAATCTGTATATAGTGCACTCCTGAAATCCTGGTTTATAACAATGCCTCACTGTTAGTGCAGTTTAGCCACACTCACAATTTGATGCAGAGGTAATGTGCAGTAACCTCTAGCAACCAATAAGTGAACAGTAATGATTTGCTGTAATCTCTAGAAACCAATCAGTGAGCAATTATGATGTGCAGTAACCTCTAGCAACCAATCAGTTAGCAGTAATGATGTTCAGTAACCTCTAGCAATCAATCAGTGAGTGGTAAGGATGTGCAGTATCCTCTAGTAACCAATCAGCAAGCAAAAATAATGTGCTTTAGCTTCTAGCAACCAGTCAGTGAGCGGCAATGATATGCTGCAAGCTCTGGATACCAATCGCTGCCTGATCTTCTGCAATAAACTGATTTTGAGTCTAGCTGCTATTTAATATATATAATATATATATTATTTAGTGATAAGTTGCTGAGAAAATATTGTATTAAATGCTAAGCTAAAGAGCTGGGGAGGAGCACAAAGTACAAAGCACAATAGCCCATAGCAACCAAACACAGGCTGATGATTTAAATAGTGATTGAGCAGGTCACTGTGTTTTCTATACTGTATTTTTAAAAAAAAATGACAATATGTATTTTCACTGATGCCTAATTTTTCTTTAAACAAGGACCCCAAGATCAGCACAAGTTTGCCTGTACTGGACTTAATTGATGCAATTCAACCTGGCTCAATTAACTATGACATTCTGAAGACAACAGACCTAAATGATGATGAGAAATTGAATAACGCCAAGTATGTATGCCAATACTGTATGGATCAAAATATACTTTATGTCTCAGTGAATAGCAAAATTATTTGCTTTATGGTAAAGTGGTTGTAAATGTACTGTGTATGTTTTTACCAAATAATAAACATATTATACTTACCTGCTCTGTACAATGGTATTGCACAGAGCAGCAATCCTTTTCTTGGGTCACCAACAGGAGCTATCCACTCCTCCGCTTTCTATTGGGGCACTCATGAAGGCTCATTCCAGAGCTGGGCTGTGTGCGTCTATAGACACACCCAGCACAACTTGGCCCCGCCTCCCTTCTCCCTCCTCACAGAGACTGCATTAGGGTAAAAACCCCATACCTTTAGAACCACTTTAAAGAAGAGGGAAATCTTCTTTAATTACATCTAATTCTAAGCCGCACTCCCTGGAATTCATAAAGACTGACGGAGACAACAAAAGTGTTTTGGATGAAGCTTATTGAATTCCCCCATTGTCATCCTGCCCATTCAGGGCAAAGTGATAGTGCCTTTGTAAACTATCCCCTCCTCCTGCTAAGCCCTGATACGTATCGTACCAGCACTACCACTTCCCCACTGCATCCAGCAATAAAATTCCTGACATCTGAAGCTCGATGGTAAGGGTAATGATGACATCACCCTGAGCGATTTGCTGCTAGACTGTCACATGGGAGAAAGTTACCCTGTGTATTGGGTGTTGCTGAAATGGAGTCAGGAATGGTGAGGGACCTCTGGCAAGGTGAGTATCATAGGTTCAGGGGGAGAAGCCATACAAAAGCACTGTCGTTTTGCCCTAAATGATGTCTCTTTAATTTTTGTTCAAACTAAAGATAGCAACGTGGAATGCATTGAAAATAAATAAGCACAGATACATTAACGTTCAGCATTGGAAGATCAGTGCTGATAGTTTTCATTACAGATCCCTACCATAAAGCCCCTCACTCTAACTCCTATCTGCAACCTTAACCCTTACATCAGGGTTTCTAAACCAGAGTTCCTCCAAGAAGTTACCAGGGGTTCCTTGGGCAATAACTAGGGATGGGCCCGGTGTTCGATTCAAACCCATGTTCGAATCAAACATCAACCGTTCGTCCGCTCGTCGAAACCAGAACTCTGAGGGCCGTTCATCAAATTCGTGTGATGCGAACAGTCCACAATGCACTGCGCCAGTCGCAGTGCATTGCTGCTGATGATTGGCCAAGCATGCACTGTGACCCCACATGCTTGGCCAATCATAGAGCAAGCGACGAGGAGAGCAATAATTGGCCACAGGCAGGATGCCTGTGGCCAATTATAGCCCAGGGGGTTTAGTACACGCCCCACACTATATAAGGCTCGTGTAGTGTGTTCCGGCGTTAGGAACAGTGACAGACTTTACTGTACAGTGTACACACTATATGAGCTTATGATTCATTTCTGTGTGGGGAATAGTGTAGGGAAAGAGGAAAAATAGGCAGGGATAGTTTATTCTTCTCAGTGCTGTTCTCTAATCTCTACCAATCCAGCCATCTGCAGGAGTTAGTGTGTGCATGCTGTGTGAGTATAGCACAGCAGTAGCACACTAAACCACCTTACCCTGTATCTGCCCTTCTGCCCTGTTGTCATCTAATCCAGCCATCTGCGACATGACATTAAAGCCGCAAGCTTCTTTTTTTCCTTTACAAATGTCATTTTGTGCAGGGACAGTTCTAAACACAGGAAACACATGCCACTTCACAGGCATACTTTAGACACCCCCCAGATACCATATTAAAGGAATATTTCACTTTTTTTTCACTTTATGCATCATTAAAATGACTGCTCCCCGAAAAAACGTCAGTTTTTAAAACTTATTTTTGCATTGATGTCCCCTGGGGCAGACCCGGGTCCCCAAACCTGTTTATGACAATAATATGCATATTGGCCGTTAACCCAAACGTGTTCGGGTTCTAATCAAATCATCCAATTTTTGCCTCTCAGATTCACTGATACCACTAATCTTTTTTAGTTGTTCCCCCCCGGTACCACAAGTCGAAAGATCCAGAACTCTCCGAGGGAAGATGACCGTTCGCTCTGCATCAAATTCCCCCCTATGTGTGGGTGATGCCGACCCGATCAGTCCACAATGCACTGCGCAGCGGATGTCGCAGTGCATTGCTGGGAAGGCTGCATGATTGGCCGTCCGTGTGAAAGCCCTATGACATCTCACTAATGCCTCATGTGACCCTGAGACTGGAAACTAATTTTAAGGGTTCCTGCAACCATAAACCTAACCCATCTTTTAAACATACCCCTAACACTAACCCTCCCTGTAACACTAACACTATCCTTCCCTTATATAATCTTAATCCTTTGTTTTCATACATCTTCTGCACCAAAGACCAGACCTTCCTAAACTGAAGAGCCAGCAGTAGACATTACAGCTAATCATAGATCCTTGTAAAAATGGATATAATCTCATTTTTATGACTGAAGCCATTAGTGCTAATTGATTCAGGATGGGTAGTGGAGGTTTAACTTAGATAAGAAAAGTTTACAGCCATAAAAATGTTCTGGAGACCATATGCTGCAGAATTCCATTCAGAGCTTAACTATATAAGGTTAATAGAGGCTAATATAGTAAAAATGTGTGCTTAGTAAACTACAGCGGGCAACACACCTGATCTAGTCTAAATGCCTGATCTAAATATTACCTTGCACAAAAACAGATGTGCACCTGTTTTTGTGTAGGATAGTAGGGGCGCCTATTTAGACAAAGAGAGGAAGTCAGAATCACAGTAGAACAATAGAAAATACAATTAAAATTTACCTGTGAGCACTACCCATGTGGGCTACTGGATCACGTGCACTGGACATTTTGCTAAATGACTCTTTTATGTAAACACGTGTAACGCGTTTAGGCGTGTTTAGATGCTTTGAGCGCTTGGGTGTTATTTAATGACACAGTGTATCAAGCGTTTTTTCTGCTAAAATGCCACTGCTCCTGGATTCACTGGCTGTGTTATTTTTAACTGCCTCTTAATACCCCTGCCTCTAAACTTCTCTAAATGCCTATGTGTGCATGGACACCTAAGCTAACACACAGGGGCCCCGAGGAGCAGCAGAAAAAAACATCCAGTGTGCATGAGGCCATAAAGTAGTAGTAAAGTGTCTTCTTTAAAAAAAACGCTGACAGGTAGGGTTCTTATAACAGAAGAGACTCTAGAGGTCTGTCAGCAGGTAATGCGATATGAGCCGGGCATGCGCAGCTCAGACTGCATTTACCACGTTCAGAATGATCGGATTTTCCGACAACTTTGTCCAACCGTGTGTATGCAACACCAGTGTCGGACAAAATCCGTCGGAAAAAATCCGACAGATTTTGTGGTCGGAATTTCCGACTGTGTGTACAGGGCATTAGAAGTATCAATTTCTAAAGAAACTAGAAGTAAATAAAGTAATTACTTTTTAATACATTTTTGCAATAGAGTCACTTCTTGGACTACGTTAAAACATTTATGTTCACCTCTACCATAGTGGAGCTGCAATCAAATGACCTTGATTAAAAACCCACATTAGAAAGCTCACCTAGTACTGTATGCTTTAGTACTCTAATAGGATATGCTTGAATAGTCTTTCTTGTGCATTTCATATGCTGCCATTAGTGTCTGTGCTGCAGGGCATGGACTGAGATAGTTACATGATAAAGGTGTAATTTGGATCATTTCCAAAATGCATAAGCCATAATGATAAACAGATGTACATAATTACCAAAGTGAGACAAACCTACTGACAAAACCATGTTCACTTGGAACACATACATGCTCATTCTTCTGTGTATACCTATATATATATATATATATATATATATATATATATATATATATATATATATATATATATATGTTAAAAAATGTATGGAAAAGAGGCTTGTTTACATACCAGGCTGGATACACGTTCTATGCTTACACTAACTGTTCAACCCCAGAGGCTGTATTGAAAAGACATCCCAAACAGGTGGAGATAAAGAAAAGTAGGGCTCATGGAACAGTTGTGTATATCAATAAATTCCAAAATATATGTATAAAAATATATATTTATTATAGAACGTATCAAATAACAGGTAATAAAAATATCTACAAACTACCAAATGATAAACTAAACTTGATGTAAATTGCCTACTGGTTCACATGAACCAATGCTGGGCAACCACAGACAATGGGGGGAAAGGACAACATAAAACATAAATAACACATATCGCCCGGACGCCAAGTAAAATAGGCGACAGCCTTGCCTGTTGCTGAAACATACAGCTGTGGCAAAGTGTGACCAGGCAGGCTGTCACGAATTCCCCCTGGAGGCTCGAGCCCGTGAGGAGAGGGGGGAGGGGGAGGGGAGCAAGGGGGAAAGGGGTATGCCCTATACCTGGCCCCAGCTGCGGGTTAGAACACCGTAGATAACAGTTGTATTCATAATTGAAGGAAAACTCCTATGGACTGTGCACATGCATAGAGGGCTATTCAAGTGGATCAAAAAGTCCTGAATAGGATAATGGGTGACCTCATCCTGAAAGAAGATTATATGTATTAATGCCACAGAGCATGTTGAAAGTGACGCTGTAGTTGATGTCTAAGAGTTCTCTTATCAGAAAGTACAGGTTGAATACTGCATCAAGGCAGCAATGTGTTGATGAATATGAGGTAAACTCCTCTATTTCACTTTGCTTAATTAGCATCTATAACAAACGTCCTACATTACCCTCCCCTTGCGGACTGGTGAATGCCGGTTAGGTGCTGCAAATAGCATATGGGATTCTTCCGGTGTATATATATATATCACCTAGTCCTGTAGGCGGGTGTTGTATGGATCCAATGATTTTCCATGCATGTGGAAGATGTAAGTCAATACAAGCTGTGTTGGCAGCCAGCCAAATCTCCTTAAAGTTCATGCGTGTGCCGCTCGCTATGTGCGCTGAAGTGCACTATTATGCAGTCACATTACTGGCTGGATGGCCGTATGGTCGGGCCCCCTCCTCCGTCACTCCGTCAGTGACCCAGCTCGTCCACTCCAATGGGGGATTGTGTCATTGCGTCATGACGAGGCGTCCGTATGAGGATGATGTCAACGCGTTTCACAGGGGGTGTGTAGCTTCATCTGGATCTGTCTGTGGTTGCCCAGCATTGGTTCATGTGAACCAGTAGGCAATTCAAGTTTAGTTTATCATTTGGTAGTTTGTAGATATTTTTATTACCTGTTATTGGATACGTTCTATAATAAATATATATTTTTATACATATATTTTGGAATTTATTGATATACTGTACACCACTGTTCCATGAGCCCTACTTTTCTTTATCTCTACCTGTTTGGGATGTCTTTTCAATATATATATATATATATATATATATATATATATATATATATATGTACAGTGCCTTGCAAAAGTATTCACCCCCCTTGGCTTTTTACTGATTTTGTTACATTACAGCCTTAAGTTCAATGTTTTTTTAATCTGAATTATATGTGATGGATCAGAACACAATAGTCTAAAGCCTCATACACACGATCGGACTTTGTACCAACTTTCCCGTGGATTTTTGTACAAAGGGCGTTGGCCCCAAGTTTGTATTGCATACACACGATCTGACTTTTTAGGCAACAAACATGAACGTGGTGACGTTTCAACGTACTGACGACACTTCAAAAGAGGACGTTCAAATACTCCAGCGCCACCTGGTCAACTTCTGTATTGTTGTCTGATCTTTTTCATTGGTTCTGAGCATGCGTATTTGTACTTTGTACAAAAGTCCGATGGTTTTGTGTACACATGGCCGGACTTTGCTCCATCAGACTTTTGTTGATAAAAAGTTGGTCCGTTCGCACAGCCAACAAAAGTCTGATGAAAACTGAAAAAGTTGGTCTGATGGAGTGTACACACGGTCGGATGTTGGTCCAAAACAGCTCATTTGCATGTTTGTTGTCAAAAAGTCAGATCGTGTGTACGGCCCTTAAGTTGGTGAAGTAAAATTAGAAAAATATATACATAAAACTATTTTTTAGAAATAAAAAGAATGATAATTGTTATGTGCGTATGTATTCACCTCCTTTGTTATGAAGCTCATAAAAAGCTCCGGTGCAACCAATTACCTTCAGAAGTCACATAATTAGTGAAAGGATGTCCACCTGTGTGCAATCTAAGTGTCACATGATCTGTCATTAAATATACACACCTTTTTGAAAAGCCCCAGAGGCTGCAACACCTAAGCAAGGGGCACCACTAACCAAACACTGCCATGAAGACCAAGGAACTCTCCAAACAAGTAAGGGACAATGTTGTTGAGAAGTATAAGTCAGGTTTAGGTTATAAAAAATATCAAAATCTTTGATGATCCCTAGGAGCACCATCAAATCTATCATAACCAAATGGAAATAACATGGCACAACAGCAAACCTGCCAAGAGACTGCCGCATACCAAAACTCACAGACCGGGCAAGGAGGGCATTAATCAGAGAGGCAGCACAGAGACCTAAGTTAACCCTGGAGGAGCTGCAGAGTTCCACAGCAGAGACTGGAGTATCTGTACATAGGGCGACAATAAGCAGTACGCTCCATAGAGTTGGAGTATGGCAGAGTGGCCAAAAGAAAGCCATTACTTTCAACAAAAAACAAAACGGCACGTTTTAAAGTTTCCAAAAAAGGCACGTGGGAGACTCCCAAAATGTATGAAGGAAGGTGCTCTGGTCTGATGAGACTAAAATTTTACTTTTTGGCCATCAAAGAAAATGCTATGTCTGGCGCAAACCCAACACATCACATCACCCAAAGAACACCATCCCCACAGTGAAACATGGTGGTGGCAGCATCATGCTGTGGGGATGTTTTTCAGCAGTGGGGACTGGGAAACTGGTCAGAGTTGAGGGAAAGATGGATGGTGCTAAATGCAGGGATATTCTTGAGAAAAACCTGTACCACTCTGTGTGTGATTTGAGGCTCGGACGGAGGTTCACCTTCCAGCAGGACAATGACCCCAAACACACTGCTAAAGCAACACTTGAGTGGTTTAAGGTGAAACATGTAAATGTGTTGGAATGGCCTAGTCAAAGCCCAGACCTCAATCCAATAGAAAATCTGTGGTCAGACTTAAAGATTGCTGTTCATAAGCGCAAACCATCCCACTTGAATGAGCTGGAGCAGTTTTGCAAGGAGGAATGGGCGCAAAAATCCCAGTGGTAAGATGTGGCAAGCTCATAGAGACTTATCCAAAGCGACTTGGAGCTGTGATAGCTGCAAAAGGTATTGACTTTAGGGGGGTGAATAGTTATGCACATTTACTTTTTCTGTTATTTTGTCCTATTTGTTTGCTTCACAATAAAAGAGAAAAAAAAAAACATCTTAAAAGTTGTGGGCATGTTCTGTAAATTAAATGATGCAAATCCTCAAAAAATCCATGCTAATTCCAGGTTGTGAGGCAAAAACCACGAAAAATGCCAAGGGGGTGAATACTTTTGCAAGGCACTGTATATGTTTTTTCCAGATATTGGGGGCTAATTTAGGTATAGCCAACCACTTTTTTTTTGTTTTGGATAAAGTAAGGCCTGGATCATTCATTTCACACAAAATATTCCCATCAGATTATACATGCATTCACTGTATCTTTCACTTATTATTTACCCATAAAAGCCTTCCATGTGTAGACATATTAAAGGACTTAGCCTAGTGCTGGGCACCGCCATCTTGGATGTAATGTCAGCAGCCCCAAGAAAAACAGAAGGGCGCACCGACCTTTGTGCATTACCACTAAAAAGGTTTTATTAAAATATATAAAAACAGCAAAATTACTACTCACAAACGAGTACACGGTACAGGCAAAAACATGGATGGATGCACACGTCCACTGCTTTCAATCACGATTCTTGAACACCGGGAGGACCTGATGGTTCCTCTAGTGAAATGGCTGACGCGTTTCATGGGAGAATTCAGGAAAATATGTGAGAACCAGACTCGTAAGTTTAATAAAGGACATGAGGCAGATCTGGATGGTCCGCTTAATAGTCTGAAGAAAAACTCGGAGATAATCATAAGGAAAGCTGACAAAGGCGGAGGTCTGGTTATACAGGATAAGGACCAGTATGTGGACGAAGCATCAAGACTCATTGGAGACAAAAGCACCTATGAGAAACTGACTTGGGACCCCACGGCCCTCTATAGTACTGAGCTTAAAACACTTGTAGATAAAGCACTTGCCAACAAAGTTATCACTAAAAACGAGTATTATTTCTTGCTTCCTAAACATCCTGTAGTACCCCATTTCTACCATATTCCGAAGATCCACAAGAATTTGGAGAAACCCCCGGGTAGACCGATCATAGCTGGAATAGATAGCCTCACTAGTAACCTGGGATGTTACATAGACTATTTCCTTCAAGGACTTGTCACGAACCTACCATCCTATATTAAAGATTCAGGCCACGCCTTGGAGATCCTGAGCACATATACATGGGAGAGAGGCTACAGATGGCTTTCCTTGGATGTGGCATCTCTGTACACTTCCATACAGCATGAATTTGGGTTAAGAGCAGTGGAGTATTATCTGGCCGATACACGTCTGTACAACCCGACACAAGCCCAGTTTCTATATGATTGCATCGAATTTACGCTGACGCATAATTACTTCACCTTTATGGACGGATTTTATAGGCAAGTCAAGGGCACAGCAATGGGGGCTAGATTTGCCCCAAGCTATGCAAATCTGTTCATGGGGTACTGGGAACAAAACTACATCTGGGCTAATAACCCATTCGGCGGGAATCTAATCTTGTACTCAAGGTACATTGATGATATTCTTATCATTTGGGGTGGAACTGATGAGGATCTAGAAGGCTTCTTAAAACATTGCGCAGAGAATCCCTTTGGGATTTCTTTTACACATGTGGTGGATGACTTTTCCTTGGTCTTTCTAGACCTGGAATTACGGTCAGACGATGAAGGGAAAATCTACTTAAAAACCCACTTTAAACCAAGTGCCGGGAATTCTTACCTTCATGCCCGCAGCCACCATCATCCGCAATGGATCCACAATGTCCCCTTTGGCCAATTCTGTAGACTGAAGCGCACCTGTACCCTCAAACAGGACTATGAAGAACAAAGTGCAGTCCTCAGAAACAAATTCAAAGAGAAGGGGTTTACGGACGAACATTTAGAGGAAGCCTTCCAGAAGTATCTCGTGCAATATGATAACACTGAGATGGAGGAAATAAGAAAGGTGGCACCCCAGGGGGATGAGCTTTTACAGGTTCGGTTTTGCACTAGGTTTAATAACAAAGCCAGTGCAATACAGAAAATTGTAAAAAAGAACTGGAAGATTTTGGAGTCAGACCCAATTCTGAGGACGCATCTCCCTCAGCGCCCGAATATAATTTTTAGGAGACCAAAAGATCTCAAGAGTTTTATTGCCCCAAGCAGGATAAAGAAAACTAGAAATAAAGGCCCCAACAATCCTTGGACGACGCTATTCGACCAAAAAGGGAATTATAGATGTGGGGTTACGAACTGTGGGAACTGCCTATACATGCACCATAGAAAGAAAGAACTAATAGGTGCCGATGGCAAACTACACAAGATCAAACAGTTCATCAATTGTGGGACCCCATATGTCATATACGGGCTTTTGTGCCCTTGTGGCCACCTCTATATTGGTCGTACGTCAAGACAGATGAGAACAAGGATGAATGAGCACAGGAGCAATATCTTGACGAAAAAAGACAAATACTCCGTACCCAGGCACTTCAAAGAGGCTCATGGTAGTAGCATTGAAGGTCTTAGAGTTTTTGGCATTGAGGCTATGCCGAATGAGCTGACCCACATAAAAAAATGTAGACCTAAAATATATAAAAAAGACAGGCTGCAGTAATAGGGAGATAACCAAATAACAGAGAACAGAAAAAAACTGCGCCACAACATGTAATTAAAAAAGAACTAATGAAATTAAACTTTAAACAGGATAGTAACTGAGTGGGATTTCACAGGCATATTAGTAGTCCATAGAAGAGGGCAAAAAAGATGGTGAACAGAAGTCTATGTAATCTATGATGAATCCACTTCTTCACGATACCACCTTAGTGCACACAAATCCAACAGGTGAATCCCACCACCAGTAATCGAAGCTGCTTACCAGAGAGCAGCTATCAGAAAGCACAGCTCCTCATACACAGGATATAACGTCCAGCACCACACTTCCCCAGATGAATAAAGCACAAGCCTCAAAACTCAGCAGTCAGTAGATGCTCGGCGATCAATGGGTAACATCATGGACCATGTGGATTAAAATGAGGAGACCATAGCGTGATACAGTAAAAGCAATGGGTTTTAATAAGAAACAAGCAGTACAAAGTACTCACATTTGAGCAGATAAGTAATGCTTTTTTTAAAAAATGCCGGCCGGCATGCATGGAGCCCTTCCTCCTCGTCTCAGGTGCGGTGACGTCACTGCACGTCCTCCCAGATGCATTTCATCTTCATAAGACGTTTTCAATGGGGATAGGGCATGCAGTAACTCACCGCTAAATAAATAGAACCAAGCCTCGTTTGCAACATGCAAGGAAATGGTCAATCGGCCATCTTGGTTATGGGAAACAATGCCCATAGTTAGGAATATGTGTGTAGATAAGAGCGCGGACCTGCTATTCAGCAAAAGGACCGCTCTTAATGCAATGTACAATAAATGCACTATTCGATCAAGGGACAACCAAGCCCAGGCGAATTCATATGTCAAGAAAGCCGAATCTTATGGAAAAAAAAAAAAAAAAAAACTCATCTTTCTCATGGAAATAAAAAAAAATAAAAATATATAGGATATTTTCCTAGACCTCTAGTGGTCAGGTAGAAAATAAATCTGTTTAACCCTATGGTGACAGGTGTTTAATAAACGTGATGATCTGTAACCCCAAGAAAAGGGGTGAGTGTTTATACTGATAAATCTAAAAACTATATCTCATGAAAAATACAATATAATAATGTGAACTGTGACCAAAGTGACATTTATACAGCTTATTACATGTATCTATTATAAAAATATAAACACAACATAGATATAAATAATCGTCTAATATTCGCGTAATTACTCGCAAAATAAGACGAATATGTATCTACTTGCTTAACAGGGGTGTTTTAGGTGAACATAAATGTAAGAAACCCAAACATGGATTGAATAATATAAAGATCACTACAACAAATGTGAAGGGAAGAAAAGCAAGAAATATTGTGAATGGATAAAAAAATTACTTATGTATTGTGATACAAAAAAACATCACAAAAAGAAAGGGGATCAATAAAGGACCCTTCCTTGCATGATGCAACAAGTGCTCCAAGAAATAAATGTATTCCCAAGCTTATCATCAATAGTCGTCTAATATTCGCGTAATTAGTCGCAAAGTAAGACGAATGTGTATCTACTTGCTTAACATAGGTGGTTATGGTGAACATAAATATAAAAACCCAAACATGGATTGAATAATATAAAGATCACTACAACAAATGTGAATGGAGGAAAAGCAAGAGATATTGTGAATGGATAAAAGTGAATTATGTATTGTGATACAAAAAATATCACAAAAAGAAAGGGGATCAATAAAGGACCCTTCCTTGCATGACGCAACGAGTGCTCCAAGAAATAAATGTATTCCCAAGCTTACTCTAAACAGCAAAGGCAGAAGCGCCAGACAATTTGGCATTTGACAAGGCCATGCATCAAAATATAGATTTGATACATAATGACTCAAAGAAGGCATACTGAATGAAAACCTCATACATAAACAGATATAAACCATCCATTATCCCAAGCGGGGGAGGGGGGGATTTATTTTATATAACAATGGAAAATGTTGAATACCCCAAAGAATTACAGACTTAGGAATTGTTGATAAACGCATTCACATCGGTATCGATGTTTAGCCCGTAGGGGGCATAGGTCTTCAAACGAAAAATCCACGCCATCTCCATCTTAGAGATTTCCCTGACTAAATGACTACCCCTCCAATTGGGTTTAAACTTATCGATCCCCAAGAATAGGGTGTTAGATGGATCCCTATTGTGTACCAAACGATAGTGTTTCGATACCGAATGGTTTTTGAAACCGCTTTTGATATTAGTTATATGCTCATTGAGCCGAACTTGTAAAGGGCGCTTAGTGCGCCCTACATATTGCAAACCACAGGGGCACTGCAACAAATAAACCACCCCCGTGGATGCACATGTGATACAAGGCCTAATGTCAAAAACCTTTTGGGTAACAGTAGATCTAATAGATGTTGTCCTTCTGTGTGGGCTGGAATTCAAGTGGCAAACCCTACATCGCCTACACTGGTAGTAACCAGTGAGTTGGTCAAAGAACCCTCTGGTAGTCACCGGGGGGTTCAAGATGTTGGGTGCCACTCGACCCTGCAGGGATGGAACTCCTTTGAATATTACTTTAGGTTTAGGAGGCAACATACTACCTAAAACAGTGTCATTCTTGATGATGTGCCAATGTTTATTTAGAAGCTGTTTAATTCCATTATGTTGCACTGAGTAGGGGGTGATGAAAGGGACTCCTAAGGTGAAGCCATCAGCGCCACCCCGAGCCCTTTCGGTTAACAAATCCTCCCTATCCATAGCGGAGACCATTCTCAAAGTGTCACCAAGATAGTCATCTTGGTACCCCTTTTCCAGGAAGCGGCCACGTAGAACTTCTGCTTGGTTAAGGAATTCCTGAGTATCAGAGCAGTTCCTCCGAAGTCGCATGAATTGACTCTTTGGAACTGCCCTGAGCCACGAACTATGGTGGCAACTCCCGACAGGAATAAAAGAATTCCTATCGGTCTCTTTAAAGTAAGTGGAGGTAATAAACCGGTTTTCCCTTATACCAATCCTAAGATCTAAATAGTGGATCTCGGATTGACTGGCCTCATACTTCAACTGGATGCCTCTCTGATTACGATTGAGGGCTTCCATGAACACTTCCAAGTCTTGATGTTGGCCATCCCATAGGAGGAGGATGTCATCAATGTACCTAGCCCAAAGGGTAACTTGGGGTACATCTTGAGAGTAGATGACATCCTCCTCCCATCTGGCCATAAATAGATTGGCCAGACTTGGAGCGTATTTGGCCCCCATGGCCACACCAGTTTCTTGTTTATAAAATTGGCCGTTGAACCAAAAATAATTAGATGCTGCGGCAAATTTCAATAGAGCCATCACAAATTTTATCTGTCTCTGAGGGAGGCCTGAATCCCTATTTAAGTAGAACTGGACTGCTTCAAAGCCCAATCGGTGTGGAATGATGGTATATAATGACGTTACGTCAATAGTCACCATCCACATCCCGACTGTTGGGACAATCCCAGATAAAAGATTAATAATATGTCTAGAGTCCTTAGTAAATGACTGCATGGTCCTCACTAGGGGTTGCAAATAGAAATCTATATATCTGCCCACCCGGGACGTGATAGAATCTATCCCACTAACAATGGGACGTCCCGGGGGGCAGATAGGATCCTTGTGCAGTTTAGGGAGGTAGTAAATGGTGGGTGTGCGTGGGGCCCTAGGTATTAGAAAGAGCCTCTCTTTAGATGTCAGGATTCCCTCATAAAAACCTTCAGCCACCAGTGCCTCCAACTCCCTAGTAAACTTAGCCTTAGGGTCTCCTGGAAGGAGGGTATAGGTATTAGTATCCCCCACGATTTTAAGCATTTCTGCCACATAGTCATCCCGGTCTAGGATTACAATACCCCCCCCCCCCCCCTTGTCAGCTGGCCTGACAACCAGATCCTTATTGTTGCATAAAGAGTCTAGGCCTTCTTGCAAGGACTTGTTCAGCTTAGCCTTCTTCACCTCCATGGTGTCTAGATCTCTCAAGAGCACATCCCTAAACACTCTAAGGGAAGGTGCCAAGACACCTGGAGGATTGAAGAGGGAGGCATTGGCTAATCCAGAGTGTACATATTCACTCATATTCACTCGCAACAATTTGGTTAGTCTGTGAAATCCCAGACATGTACCTTTTAATATTTAATCTTCTAATAAATTTATGAATGTCCATAAACGTCTGGAATTTATTGAGACGCTTAGGGGGAGCAAACTTAAGGCCTTGGTCCAGAAGAAGATCTAGACACCATGGAGGTGAAGAAGGCTAAGCTGAACAAGTCCTTGCAAGAAGGCCTAGACTCTTTATGCAACAATAAGGATCTGGTTGTCAGGCCAGCTGACAAGGGGGGGGGGGGGGGGTATTGTAATCCTAGACCGGGTTGACTATGTGGCAGAAATGCTTAAAATCGTGGGGGATACTAATACCTAGACCCTCCTTCCAGGAGACCCTAAGGCTAAGTTTACTAGGGAGTTGGAGGCACTGGTGGCTGAAGGTTTTTATGAGGGAATCCTGACATCTAAAGAGAGGCTCTTTCTAATACCTAGGGCCCCACGCACACCCACCATTTACTACCTCCCTAAACTGCACAAGGATCCTATCTGCCCCCCGGGACGTCCCATTGTTAGTGGGATAGATTCTATCACGTCCCGGGTGGGCAGATATATAGATTTCTATTTGCAACCCCTAGTGAGGACCATGCAGTCATTTACTAAGGACTCTAGACATATTATTAATCTTTTATCTGGGATTGTCCCAACAGTCGGGATGTGGATGGTGACTATTGACGTAACGTCATTATATACCATCATTCCACACCGATTGGGCTTTGAAGCAGTCCAGTTCTACTTAAATAGGGATTCAGGCCTCCCTCAGAGACAGATAAAATTTGTGATGGCTCTATTGAAATTTGCCGCAGCATCTAATTATTTTTGGTTCAACGGCCAATTTTATAAACAAGAAACTGGTGTGGCCATGGGGGCCAAATACGCTCCAAGTCTGGCCAATCTATTTATGGCCAGATGGGAGGAGGATGTCATCTACTCTCAAGATGTACCCCAAGTTACCCTTTGGGCTAGGTACATTGATGACATCCTCCTCCTATGGGATGGCCAACATCAAGACTTGGAAGTGTTCATGGAAGCCCTCAATCGTAATCAGAGAGGCATCCAGTTGAAGTATGAGGCCAGTCAATCCGAGATCCACTATTTAGATCTTAGGATTGGTATAAGGGAAAACCGGTTTATTACCTCCACTTACTTTAAAGAGACCGATGGGAATTCTTTTATTCCTGTCGGGAGTTGCCACCATAGTTCGTGGCTCAGGGCAGTTCCAAAGAGTCAATTCATGCGACTTCGGAGGAACTGCTCTGATACTCAGGAATTCCTTAACCAAGCAGAAGTTCTACGTGGCCGCTTCCTGGAAAAGGGGTACCAAGATGACTATCTTGGTGACACTTTGAGAATGGTCTCCGCTATGGATAGGGAGGATTTGTTAACCGAAAGGGCTCGGGGTGGCGCTGATGGCTTCACCTTAGGAGTCCCTTTCATCACCCCCTACTCAGTGCAACATAATGGAATTAAACAGCTTCTAAATAAACATTGGCACATCATCAAGAATGACACTGTTTTAGGTAGTATGTTGCCTCCTAAACCTAAAGTAATATTCAAAGGAGTTCCATCCCTGCAGGGTCGAGTGGCACCCAACATCTTGAACCCCCGGTGACTACCAGAGGGTTCTTTGACCAACTCACTGGTTACTACCAGTGTAGGCGATGTAGGGTTTGCCACTTGAATTCCAGCCCACACAGAAGGACAACATCTATTAGATCTACTGTTACCCAAAAGGTTTTTGACATTAGGCCTTGTATCACATGTGCATCCACGGGGGTGGTTTATTTGTTGCAGTGCCCCTGTGGTTTGCAATATGTAGGGCGCACTAAGCGCCCTTTACAAGTTCGGCTCAATGAGCATATAACTAATATCAAAAGCGGTTTCAAAAACCATTCGGTATCGAAACACTATCGTTTGGTACACAATAGGGATCCATCTAACACCCTATTCTTGGGGATCGATAAGTTTAAACCCAATTGGAGGGGTAGTCATTTAGTCAGGGAAATCTCTAAGATGGAGATGGCGTGGATTTTTCGTTTGAAGACCTATGCCCCCTACGGGCTAAACATCGATACCGATGTGAATGCGTTTATCAACAATTCCTAAGTCTGTAATTCTTTGGGGTATTCAACATTTTCCATTGTTATATAAAATAAATCCCCCCCTCCCCCGCTTGGGATAATGGATGGTTTATATCTGTTTATGTATGAGGTTTTCATTCAGTATGCCTTCTTTGAGTCATTATGTATCAAATCTATATTTTGATGCATGGCCTTGTCAAATGCCAAATTGTCTGGCGCTTCTGCCTTTGCTGTTTAGAGTAAGCTTGGGAATACATTTATTTCTTGGAGCACTCGTTGCGTCATGCAAGGAAGGGTCCTTTATTGATCCCCTTTCTTTTTGTGATATTTTTTGTATCACAATACATAATTCACTTTTATCCATTCACAATATCTCTTGCTTTTCCTCCATTCACATTTGTTGTAGTGATCTTTATATTATTCAATCCATGTTTGGGTTTTTATATTTATGTTCACCATAAACACCTATGTTAAGCAAGTAGATACACATTCGTCTTATTTTGCGACTAATTACGCGAATATTAGACGACTATTGATGATAAGCTTGGGAATACATTTATTTCTTGGAGCACTTGTTGCATCATGCAAGGAAGGGTCCTTTATTGATCCCCTTTCTTTTTGTGATGTTTTTTTGTATCACAATACATAAGTAATTTTTTTATCCATTCACAATATTTCTTGCTTTTCTTCCCTTCACATTTGTTGTAGTGATCTTTATATTATTCAATCCATGTTTGGGTTTCTTACATTTATGTTCACCTAAAACACCCCTGTTAAGCAAGTAGATACATATTCGTCTTATTTTGCGAGTAATTACGCGAATATTAGACGATTATTTATATCTATGTTGTGTTTATATTTTTATAATAGATACATGTAATAAGCTGTATAAATGTCACTTTGGTCACAGTTCACATTATTATATTGTATTTTTCATGAGATATAGTTTTAAGATTTATCAGTATAAACACTCACCCCTTTTCTTGGGGTTACAGATCATCACGTTTATTAAACACCTGCCACCATAGGGTTAAACAGATTTATTTTCTACCTGACCACTAGAGGTCTAGGAAAATATCCTATATATATTTTTTTTTTTTTATTTCCATAAGATTCGGCTTTCTTGACATATGAATTCGCCTGGGCTTGGTTGTCCCTTGATCGAATAGTGCATTTATTGTACATTGCATTAAGAGCGGTCCTTTTGCTGAATAGCAGGTCCACGCTCTTATCTACACACATATTCCTAACTATGGGCATTGTTTCCCATAACCAAGATGGCCGATTGACCATTTCCTTGCATGTTGCAAACGAGGCTTGGTTCTATTTATTTAGCGGTGAGTTACTGCATGCCCTATCCCCATTGAAAAAGTCTTACGAAGAAGAAAAACATCTGGGAGGACGTGCAGTGACGTCACCGCACCTGAGACGAGGAGGAAGGGCTCCATGCATGCCGGCCGGCATTTTTTAAAAAAAAAGCATTACTTATCTGCTCAAATGTGAGTACTTTGTACTGCTTGTTTCTTATTAAAACCCATTGCTTTTACTGTATCACGCTATGGTCTCCTCATTTTAATCCACATGGTCCATGATGTTACCCATTGATCGCCGAGCATCTACTGACTGCTGAGTTTTGAGGCTTGTGCTTTATTCATCTGGGGAAGTGTGGTGCTGGACGTTATATCCTGTGTATGAGGAGCTGTGCTTTCTGATAGCTGCTCTCTGGTAAGCAGCTTCGATTACTGGTGGTGGGATTCACCTGTTGGATTTGTGTGCACTAAGGTGGTATCGTGAAGAAGTGGATTCATCATAGATTACATAGACTTCTGTTCACCATCTTTTTTGCCCTCTTCTATGGACTACTAATATGCCTGTGAAATCCCACTCAGTTACTATACTGTTTAAAGTTTAATTTCATTAGTTTTTTTTTAATTACATGTTGTGGCGCAGTTTTTTTCTTTTTTTAATTACATGTTGTGGCGCAGTTTTTTTTCTGTTCTCTCGGTACAACACGATTTAATCCATGTATCTATCAAATTCCATTGATTTGGGGATTTTTTAACTAAAACTGTGTCTTGATATATTTTGCACATCCACTCTTTGCAGGCAGTGATCTGAACACTGAACCTGAATGCTTTTTTATATATATATATATATATATATATATACATTTTTTATATATATTGTATACATTTTTTATTATTATTATCATTATTTTTCATCTATATGTAGCACATATATATGTATATATATATATATATATATATATATATTATATGCATTAGTATGACAACTGCATGTGGGTACTCTTCTTTGGTTCATGGCCATTGCCAGTGGCACTACTGTATGCACTATTTATGCACACTTTTTCCAGCGAGTATGGTGGGGCACTTTCGATTCCCCCCCCCCTGTGGGTTTTTTTATACATTTTTTTTTTTTATACATTTTTTTATACATTTTTATTAATTCCCCTTTGCATCGCTTTGTTCCAGTAATATACTGTGTGGGTGTTCCTTTTCGAGGCTTGGGTGGAGAGTGGGTACACCAATGCCCCCCCGCACTAAGCCGCTATGTATGGGCGCGCATGCGCGGTAATAGCCCGTCGAGTAGAGGAGCGCGGGCGCAGTAGAGGCATATATAGCTCTATTAGGTTCATGGCCGCTGCATGAGCGAGGCTTGGTTAGACCGGAAGTCGCGGGTGGAGCGCAAACACACCCGCGTTTCCGGGATATGGCTTACTATAGCATCATTATGTTGTGGCCAGTCTGGGAACGAGGCATGGTTCGACCGGAAGTCGCGGGTGGAGCGCAAACACACCCGCGCTTCCGGGATATGGCCTATTATAATATTATTATGCTTTGGCCTGTTTGGGAACGAGGCGTGGTTCGACCGGAAGTTGCGGGTGGAACGCAAATACACCCGCACTTCCGGACCGGAGTCGCCAGCCATCCAGTCACTGAAGGGATTCACTGGATCGATGGGGAACACGCCGGCCAAGGACCTGGATAAGATGAGTAGACCCTTCATGTCCTGAGAAGCCCTGGGGTTTTGGGGATTTTATTGGAGGACCATTTGGTTGTTGTATTAGATATATAGAGGCACCTTTCACATTCATATTTATCCATCTTTTACTGAATGGGAGATGGGAGGGCCTATGAGGAGGAGGGGGTGGGGGGAGGGGTCAAGTGCCCGACCACGCCCACCCATTTACCCTCCCCATAAAAGAAGAGAGTTGAATAGAATGGGGGGAGACGAGACCATTGCCCGCTTGTAGGCTCTGATGAAAGGGGTACTCCCCTGAAACGCGTCAGCCATTTCACTAGAGGAACCATCAGGTCCTCCCGGTGTTCAAGAATCGTGATTGAAAGCAGTGGACGTGTGCATCCATCCATGTTTTTGCCTGTACCGTGTACTCGTTTGTGAGTAGTAATTTTGCTGTTTTTATATATTTTAATAAAACCTTTTTAGTGGTAATGCACAAAGGTTGGTGCGCCCTTCTGTTTTTCTTGTTTCCGTAGTGTTGTGAACACCCATTGTTCAAAGGAGGGCTGCAAGATTTTGGACATTACCTTGAGGAATTACACTTATATACTTTTTTACGAACCAAGAGACTAGACACCAGAGCGCAGGAGAATTTGTCGTATGTCAGCAGCCCCTACAGATTCAAGTGAAAACCTGTAGTATTCCTCGTTGCTCCTCCCCTGGCAGCTACTCAATGCAAGGAGGTGAGGGGTGGATGCGTTGACCAGCACAGACAGCAATTAAACACTTCCACAAGAGAAAAGGGCTGATATACAAGAAGGGAGGGGGCTGTGCTAGAGAAATGACTTTTCCTGAAGTACATTACATTTTCTTGCACATTCAAAAACTGAAAATTGTTTCAGAATTACTGTCATTTTCCTTTCCTGGTGCATATCCATGGCAGCATACGCACTAGTATGCTGCCATGGATACACCAGGAAAGCACATTGCCAGTTAATAAAAAATAGTTTATAGAAAGTAAAAACAGCTTGAGGCCGGCCATACATGGTTCGAATTTCGGCTGTTTCAGCAGGAACTGGCCAAGATTCCAACCGTTAATGGGCAGGCTGAATGTACCATGTTAATCGATCGATCAACTTGGGTACAACCAGCTTGCTGTATTCTCTTCGGATTATCGCTAGTGGCTGCTATAGCCACTAGCGACAATCACTGTCTTCTCCCTTCAGGGATGGCAAAAATAACAACAATCAAACAATATTTCAGTGAAAAGTAAAAACATGCAATAAAAAAATTCCATATATTTTCACTTGTATCCCCATCTTAAAATGCCAACTGTAAATTAACCTCTTCTGTGTGTCAGGATGGCAATAATAAAACTACTGAATTTCCAGCTGCAGCAACCTCTGGAAACCACACTGACTGGTTCTCTTTAAATAACTGTGTTTTTTTTTTTTGCAATCTGTTTCTCTGTTGCAGAGATTTTCCCTCGCTTCCTGTACTGGGAACTGGCTGGCAGGAAGTAATGTTAAATCTCCACAACAGGGATAAAGACATTGTAAGAAAAACCTTACAGAAAAACAAACCCTTTCTATCCTTTCCAAAACAAAAACTATTTTAGCTGAAACTACATTTTAACATACACACGATGCTTAATGACGGTCCTTCTTAAACTGTTTTTATTATAAAACACATAATTGTGTTTTGAATAAAGAAAACAATGCATAGTGCTATGGGTGTACAATATAGTGTACAAAATTCAGCAATTTGGAGAATGTGGTGTGTAAGCACAGTGTGCTGTAAATAATGCAAACAGTTTGTAGTGTGTGTTGTGCCGTTACAATAATAAGGGAAGAAGGTGAAGGTGCAGTGCCAGTCAGTTGAGAAGTGTATGGGGGCAGTGGCAGTCAGTGAAGAATTATATGGGTACAGTAACAATCAGTGAACATGTGTAAAAATGCAATGAGTGGAGAAGTGTGTGGGTGCGGTGGTAGTCAGGAGAGAGGAGTGTGGGTGCAGTGACGGTCGTGGAAGAACAACCGTGCAGTGGCGTAATGTGTAAGGGTCCAGTGGCAGTAAGTAGAGAAGTGCATGTATGTGCTTTTGTTTCCTGGGCTTCCGTTTTACGATAATATAGGATATGTTCTATTGCTATGTTCAAAAATTTTGATTGAATACAATTTTTATTTTTAGGCTTGGAAACACAAAATTACCTGTCAGAATAATGGATTTTCAACCTTCCAACTCCTCATCTGTATCAATTGAATACATTCCTCTCCGGGTTTCCAGTGACACAGGAAGCACAAACTGCTCTGCCCTCGGATATGATGCACCCTACCAATTTGTCCTGATTCCAATAATATACATGGTCATTTTTGTGATGGGGACTATTGGAAACACAGTTATCATTGTGGGATTGACATGCTATGTTCAGGCCAAATCAGTAGCAAATATTTACATTGTAAACTTGGCTATTGCAGACTTGTCCTTTGTTGCCACATTACCGTTGTGGGCTATAGATCTGTCAGGAAGATACAAATGGACCTTTGGCTCTTCTATGTGTAAGTTGTGTGCTACACTGTCATCAGTGAACATGTATGCTAGCATCTTTCTCCTCACATGTCTTAGCGCTGATCGTTATTACAGCATTGTGCGTCCAATAGAGGCTCTTGGAAGACGAACTCTTACCAAGGCCAAAATGATAACACTTTTCGTCTGGGTTTCTTCTTTTGCTGTCAGCACTCCAACAATAGTTTTGCGACAGACTTACTACTCTAATTACTCCCATCACACTGTCTGTGCCATGAAGTATCCATCAAACAGCATATTCTGGCACATTTTCCTATACTCTGTCAAGTACATAGTGGGATTTCTAATTCCTTTTATCATACAGGTAATATGTTATTTTTTTATATACAAAAAGATTTTAGCATCAGCTAATAATAAGCAAAGAAAAATAAAAAGTGACAAGATTTTAAAGGTTGTGTTAGCAATGGTGCTTGCTTTCTTCGTATGTTGGCTGCCATATCACATAGTTAATTTCCTCAAGTTATTAGCTCGATTCAGGCTAATTCACAGTTGCATGGCTATTCATAACCTTAATATCATAATACCATTTACTATTTGTATAGCCTACTCCAATAGCTGCATTAACCCTATCATTTATTATTTTGCAAGCACGAGGTTCCGAAACCAACTTACAAAGTCATTCAAAAGGTCACTATAGTGTTCTTTGCAGCCTAGGGTAATGCCTTATGGAGGCTACAGGTGATTCTACTTGACCCATAATACAATCACCAAGTTCCATGACCTCATGTGTATAATTTGCCATCTACTAATCCAGAGGAACTTATATGGAATTTGAGTTTGTCTGCCCTAATAACGGTTTAACTGTTAGGATTTTTCAAAAGAAGTCTTTAGCTATCAAGTCTGGCTATGGCAACTTATTCTAAATCAGGGGTGTCCAACCTGCGGCCCGAGATAGCTATGAATGGGGACGAACACAAAATCGTAAACTTACTTAAACTTTTTTGGGGGAATTTTTTGTAAAAATGTGTTTACACTTGGCAAACACATGTGGCCGAATAAAAATTTGACAGTGTCCCTGTACTGGACTTTTATAAATTTTATCTTCTCAAAGAAAACAATCCCACTCTTCACAATCCCGCCTTATTCATGTCATCAATTTTTCAGCAGCACCTACATTTGTGAGAAACTATTTTCAAGGATGAAGCACATGAAGGGCAAAATTAGAACCAAAATTGCTGATGAGTACCTTGAGAATTCATTGAGAATTGCTACTAAATCTATCAAACCAGATATTGATTTGGGTTTATCAAAAACTGTGTAAAAATGTCACACTAGTTTTATGTTGCCCTATTTTACTTTTGTAATAAAAAATATTACAACATTTTTTTATTACATAGATAGGTAAATTATCTATATCAGTGATCATTAAAGTGGATGTAAACCCTAACGTTAACCCAGTGAAGTGAACAGCTTCAGATGATACACAGGGATGAAACAAATCTCCCTACATAGATTTTACTTGCATATCTGCTTTCTTCACTTTTATATATTCTTTAGAAAGTTCAGATCCTGTTAGAGATTTTATCTTCCTGCTCAGCAATGAGTATGAAGTCTGGGCATACAGCCAAGACAGCTGATTGGAGAAAAGGCACACCCCCCCCTCCACATGAGCAAAGGAAGGAAGGAATGTGCAGAGCTGTGCTCTGACAAGTCAAGCTCTCTGCTAATCTATTTATAGCAGCCCCCAATGACACAAATTTCAGGCTGGTTTTATCTCCTGTATCTTAGAACTTGTCAGGAGTTATAATGCAGATAACAGAAGAACGGAGCAGGAGAAAGCCACAGGACTTAGTGCTTTGAAGAGAGATAAGAAGATATACAGATATCTCACAAAAGTGAGTACACCCCTCACATTTTTGTAAATATTTTATTATTATTTATGTGAAAACACTCAAGAAATGACACAAGTAGTGAGTGTAAAGCTTGTATAACAGTCTAAATTTGCTGTCCCCTCAAAATAACTCAACACACAGCCATTAATGTCTAAACCGCTGGCAACAAAAGTGAGTACACCCCTAAGTGAAAATTTCCAAATTTGGCCCAAAGTGTCAAAATTTTGTGTGGCCACCATTATTTTCCAGCACTGCCTTAACCCTATTGGGCATGGAGTTCACCAGAGATTCACAGGCTGCCACTGGAGTCCTCTTCCACTTCTCCATGACGACATCACGGAGCTGGTGGATGTTAAAGACCCTGCGCTCCTACACCTTCCGTGCCCCACAGATGCTTTGGGTCTGGAGATATGCTTGGCCAGTCCATCACCTTTACCCTCAGCTTCTTTACGAATGCAGTGGTTGTCTTGCAGCTCAGTCTCTGAAGGCAGGGGATCATGCTCTGCTTCAGTATGTCACCGTTCATGTTGGCAATCATGGTTTCCTCAATGAACTGTAGCTCCCCAGTCCCGGCAGCACTCATGAAGCCCCAGACCATGACACTTCCATCACCATGCTTGACTGTAGGCAAGACACACTTGTGTTTATACTGGTTGCCGCCATACACGCTTGACACCATCTAAACCAAATAAGTTTATCTTGGTCTCATCAAACTACAGGACTTGGTTCCAGTAATCCATGTCCTTAGTCTGCTTGTCTTCAGCAAATTGTTTGCAGGCTTTCTTGTGCATCATCTTTAGAAGAGCTTCCTTCTGGGACGACAGCCATGCAGACCAATTTGATGCAGTGTGCGGCATATGGACTGCGCACTGACAGGCTGACCCCCCACCCCTTCAACTTCTGCAGCAATGCTGGCAGCACTCGTACGTATATTTCCCAAAGACAACCTCTGGATATGATGCTGAGCATGTGCACACAACTTCTTTGGTCAACCATGGCGAGGCCTGTTCTGAGTGGAACCTGTCCTGTTAAACCGCTGTATGGTCTTGGCCACCGCGCTGCAGCTCAGTTTCAGGGTTTTGGCAATCTTCTTATAGCCTAGGCCATCTTTATGTAGAGCAACAATTCTTTTTTTCAGATCCTCAGAGAGTTCTTTGCCATGAGGTGCCATGTTTAACTTCTAGTGACCAGTATGAAAGAGTGAGAGCGATAACACCAATTTTAACACAAACACACCTTCTCCCCATTCACACCTGAGACCTTGTAACACTAAAGAGTCACATGACACCGGGGAGGGACTAAGGCATGTACTCACTTTTGTTGCCAGCGGTTTAGACATTAATGGCTGTGTTGAGTTATTTTCAGGGGTCAGCAAATTTACACTGTTATACAGGCTGTACACTCACTACTTTACATTGTAGCAAAGTGTAATTTCTTCAGTGTTGTCACATGAAAAGGTATAATAAAATATTTACAAAAATGTGAGGGGGTGTACTCACTTTTGTGAGATACTGTATGTGCCCAGCTTAAATTTAATGAATAGGGTTTACATCCACTTTAACTTGTGATATGCCTGACTTTTTCTGCTCATCAGCCATCCTTATTGTTAGTGTATTTTATGTGTGGCCCAAGACAATTCCTCTTCTTCCAATGTGGCCCAAGACAGTCAAAAGGTTGGTCTAAATGATTTGGGTGTCTATTATCATAATTTTTGTAAAACACTTCAAAAAATATTTTCATGTATACTATTGCGTACACATATTTTTGCATTATGGAAAGTAAAAGAAAAATATATTTATTTAAATTTTTTTACTTATATATTTGTTTCATATAAACAAAATTAAAAAGTTTTAATGGATACCTAATATTTAAATTATCAGTTAGCATGAATAGGTATCTTTTCTGTCTTAACCTTGACTTTTACATAAAAATATGTATACGTTATGTAGGAATTCATGTAATCTGTGTCACTCATGTTGACTATAAAGCTATTTTGAACCCACTAAACTTATATTGGTGGGTCTATGACCCAGATAGCAGGTGAGACCATATACATGTATACAGGTTACTTGGTTCCTTTTACAATGGCAGCAATTGCCAGCAGTTAGGAATATACTGAACCGATCTGTGGTCTTTATGAGAGAACGTACCTCTTGGTTAGCACACAAGTGTGCAAGCCTTTACTGAACATAAGCATACTGAATGTACTGTGTTTTCTGTATATTATTATTAGTTTTATTGCTGTCAAATTTATAGATGCGAATGTCAAGCTGTAAATTTGTATATAGTTGATGTTTAACCATCTGTATATAGTTTATGTTTAACCATCTTGTGTTCTGTTTGCTCATAGCCATGTATATGTTTTAGAAGTGCACAAGAGATGTGTGTTAAGCAATGATCTATGTATAATGTGTGTTGTAATGGTTTAATTTATGGTATATCACAAAAGTTGACTGAACAGATGCATTTGTAAAAACAAGATGTCACGCCTAGTCCTAGGTGGCCAGGCACCATAGCTGGCTGCTGTGTTCTTCGTCTACAGTATAGCAGCCCCTTCTCCCATAAGGCAAGCAGGCCTACCAGTACTCGGTAGCCCCCAGGTTTTATACACAATACTACAGTGTCTGGGCACCACGCTGTAGCAGGCATGAACTAAGCACAGTGAACAGGTACTTGCGGTTGGCAGACAGGCAAATCGGTCTGGGTTCAGAGCAGGCAGAGTACAAAGAGTAGTCAGAGTTAATCCATGGTCAAAAGGCAGGCAGAGTCCTAAGCGTAGTCGAAATCTGATCTGAGCTCTTTAAAAGGGAATCCAAACAAACTGGCATAAGATGCAGGTCTAGGCATGGGAAAAAGGCAAGGAAACAAGGAGCTTGAAGCACGTGTTACAAACACTATCACAAGCAAGACCATAAAGGTCTGGCAGGCTTAAGACAGGTCTGAACACCACCGAGAGGGTATGTCTAGCAATAATCCTGCAGGTGGACAGACAGACAGGGAGATTGCAGCTCAGCAAAACCAGGATGCCGGAATAAGAACAGCAATTGCCATGGAACAGGAGCATTGCACTCTCCTGACACAAGAACAAATCAAAAATTTTGATGAGCATGTCCTAGACCAGGGGTCTCCAAACTTTCTAAACAAAGGCCCCGTATACTATCTTTAAGACTTTGGCGGGGCGGGCTGTGGCTAGTGGGAGTAGAAAAAGTCCTGGCATCAGAAACAACACCCCATCATTGGTGTCAGTGAGAGTAATAGTGCCCCATCACTTGTATCAGTGACAGGAAGAGTGCCACATTATTGGTGTCAGTGGGAGGAATTGTTCCTCATCATTGGTGTCAGTGGGAGGAATAGTGCCCCAAGGGCCAGATAAAGGCAAGCAAAGGGTCGAATCCGCCCCCCCAGTCAAATTTTGGAGACCATTGCGCTAAACCATCATACTTAGCATTTCTAAAGAGGGAGGGGGGAGTGCTAAAACTACATTGCTGTAGATGCACAAATGACTGGTTTCTGCTTTGTTCCAGAACATTTCCAAAAAAAAATGATGGATGACACAAAAAAGCCCATCAAAGTTATTGTCAGATCTGCAATCTGTGCAACACTTCTTCTTTTCTTGAGGAGGAAGTGTCTAGGGGGATAGGATGGACAATATGCATAGTACAAGCAACACACACAGATTATGCCAATAGCTGAAGAGCTGGTTAGAGACCAAAAATAAATAAATAAATAAAAACAAAAACAATTTTCACCTTTTTTTCCATCCTTTGTTGCATCTCAGTGCTGCTAATCCCCTGCAGTGTCTTTGCAGCCCACTTCCCATCTACATTAACCACTTGCTAAATGCCATACCTATATGTGCAGCCTGTCAGCATGTGGTTATACCAAGACCATGGTTGAAGCTAGTATTGTATTTTACAGTTGCTGATGAGCTGTGTAATACAATAAATCTGGGAGGCTGTAGATCACTTTTACAGTGTTGAGAAGGACTGCTCACCAGGGCTTCCCCCCAAATCGCACCTTTTCCCGCTACTGCCCATGCTGGTTTATGGACTCTTCTGTTTATCCAGGAACACCATATATGGCTGGGACCACTTTACACAGAGGATATGGAGGAACATTCATTCTCCAATCTCCTCTGTGTCAAATGAAACCAGAAGCAACAATGATTTTATAATTTCCATGTTCAGAGCAGTAATTCCCTGGTTATTACAGTCAGGTAAGCAGCTAACCAAGCATGATATGCACTTGATTAACTGCTTCGGAGGACAAGGGGGGACACTGGGGGTATAAAAGACCCTGGGTATCTCCATAAAGAGGACTTGTCACTGCCCAAAGCTATCGCATAGAGGGATTGTTTGCTCCCTTTTGATAGAAATAAACTAAATTTAACATTTTTTTTAAAAGTATATAAACTAATTATTAAAAAAATACCCCAGACCCAAAACTACCCCCCCCGACCCCCGGCACATACATGTAAATGCAAACAAACACATAGGTTCCACACACATATGTAAACAGTGATCTACTCCACCACTCATGTGAGGCATCATCAATAGCAAAGTGAGAGCAATAGTTCTAGGGCCTCCATTCATGATTAAAGTGGCCGGAAAGCTCAAACATGAAAAATGAACAACGCACATCCCACTGTAGTGTGTACTAGCCTGAATCCAAAGCACCAAGTGTGGCTTCTCTCTGTTCTCTCCTCTCTCTGCTACCTGCATGAGTCACTTCTTTTTAGTTTTTCCCAACACAACCCAACACGCCTCCCAGATGATGGTCCGCCCCCCTCCAGCACATAGGTGACTTTTTATAAAATTTTATTATGAACCTGTAAGCCTATGTAGGGGGGGGGGCTTTCCTCCAATTGGCTGTCAGATACCAGGGAACACTGTACTCTATGCTCTGCAGTGTGTATAATGTCAGATCCCTGCCCCCTGCTGCTGGAGCTGAGAAATCCTTTGATCAGTGATTTTAGAAAAATCTACAGAAAAAATGGCTACAAATATACAGGTACAACTTATGTAAGAGGATATGTTTCATCTCTGTGTATCAACTAAAGCGAGTCACTTCACTGGGTATCTCTAATGCCGCGTACACACGGTCGGATTCTCGTCGGAAAAAGCTCTGATGGTTTTCCCGTCGGAATTCCGATGGAATTTCGCTCAAACTGTCTTGCCTACACACGGTCACACCAAATTCCGACGGTCTGTAACACAGCGGCATAAAACACGTTCGACAGCACTATAAAAGAGAAGTTTAATGCTTCCGAGCATGCGTCGGATTGTTTCCGAGCATGCGTCTGAATTTTGCGTGTCGGAATTGCATACACACAATCGGAAAATCCGATAGAAAGGTTTTCCGTCTGAAAAATTGAGAACAGGTTCTCAATCCAAAGTCTGTCGGAAATTCCGACAGAAAAAGACCGATGGGTATACACACGGTCGGAAAATCTGTCGAAAAGCTCCCATCGGACTGTTTCCATATGAAATTCCGACCGCGTGTACGCGGCATAAGGGTTTACTACCACTCTAACTCTACAATGATAACCTGGAAAGGCTTTTAAAGTGTCGCCTATGAAAAATTGTAGGTACCGTAGTTTCTCAATTTTGAATCTTGACATCCATTTACTTGACATGACTTCATCTTTTATATTTTACCCAAAAAATAGGGTATTATAATGTGTTTGTTTTCACCCAAATTTATTTAGGTGTATTTTTTCCTGCAAATTTGAGTTAGGTAAACCGCTGTGGAAACATTGTGTGACATAAATAAGTTTTCTAGCAAAAAAATTCAAATTTTAACATGTGTGTGTGAAAAATGTAAAACTTGCCCCAGATAGTAAGTGGTTAATGTACTCTAGTGATGGTTGCATCGCATTTCTCAGGGTGTTTTTTCTGAGTGGACCATTGCTGCAATTCCTGTTGACATGGCATATACTGTATATATAAGTAGCACTACCACACTGCAAGTGAGAGGGTTCCCCACTGCTGCACAGCCAGGCACATTACATTTCCAACTTGCATCCAGACACAGTGAACAGTCCTTGAGCTTTGTTTCTGTTGTTCTATTGAGGGTTAGATTAGCAACAGCCCCTTACAGGCTAAGAAATCTCAGTCCCTTAGTAAGTAGCACAATGTGGTGTGAACTGCATCCTGGAGTACCTCCACTCCCTTGTAGAAACTGGTCAGAGCTCTACATCTGCAGGAAATGCTAGCCCACCTGGTTACCCCTTCACCAGCCCACCTGCCTGCTTCTCTCTTCCCAGTCTACCTGACTGACTCTCTGGAGATCTCCCAGGGCAAAGTTTAAAGAAGACTTAGGCACAACGCTGTCTTTAAGAGAGACCTGCTACATGTGGCAGTCTCTCCCCTTGTAATCCCTTGCACCGTGCTTTAGTACTAACACTGTCCATTCCTTGTTTCCGCTGACTCCTTCCAACTTATCCTGTGGTAGGATCCTTCCTGGCCAGCCACTTGAGCCCTGGCCTGAGGCAGAGCACCCCCCTCAGACTAGGGGGTTCGCCTCAAGGGCCACCAACAGTCTCCTCAGCACTGCATCTCCATCTTCCACCCAACTCTCCTGCCAGCATGAATCATGTCTATTTAAGGGCTCACTTAATCCCCTGCCAGGCCCACTTCAAAGGGATTGGCTAAGGACCCCTAAATATGCAGGGCAGCCCTCCTAGCCTCTGCGCTCTAGCTTCCAGAACATTCTCCAACATTCCAGAACCAGGGGGGGATTCACCAGAGAGCTGCCTGTATGAGTCATGCTGCCCTGAGTCAGACTATAGTGTACCTGCTCTAACAGGTAACTCATGCACCTTCCTCTATCTTGCTCCTTTCTTTCTCCTGTGCTGGGTGTACTGGGCTTGCCTCAGACTGCAGATCCACCTCTCACACAGACTTGCTGGCATCAGTAGCTCTGATAAGCAGGCCTGTTTTGTAACTCTTTTACAACCAGACTGAATTTTGCAGGAACAATTGTTACGCACCCAGTCACTTTGAATGAACTGATGCTTGCAGGACTTGTTAGGACATGCCACTTAATCCCAGCCATGGTTGGACACTGGGTGCAAACATGGGTCTGTCACGCTTATCCTCAACGCAGGTGGTCAGACACTATAGCTAGCTTCTGCGTTCTTCACCTATAGCAGCTGCCTTTCCCATAAGGTAAGCAGGCCTACTGGTACTCGGTTGCCCCCAGGACTTATACATAGTGCTATAGTGCCTGGCCACCATTCTGGGGCAAAGAAAAGAGGTACTTGCATTTGGCAGAAAGGCAGAGTGGTTAAATGACAGTCCAGGTACAAGGCAGGCAAGGTTCAGAATAGTCAGGGTCAATCCATAGTCAAAAGGAAGGAAGTGTTCAGAGAGTAGTCAATATCCGATCCAAGATCATCAACGAGGGAATTCAAACAGCAGAGCAGGACAGACAAACAGAGAGCTTGGAGCATGTGTTACAAACGCAATATCACAAGCATGAGACTGAAGACTTGGCTGGCTTAAATCAGGTTTGGTCTCCATCCTGAGACTGGCCACATCAATCACCTTGCAAGTGGACAGACAGAGAGAATGTATCACAACCAATAACAAGATGCGGTGAAGAGACCAGCAGCTGTGAAGGATTAGGAGCGCTACACGCTCCTGACAGTGTCCCAGACTGTTATGCAACAAACCTAGTCAAACTTGCTTATTTTTTTATTTATTTTTTCTAAAAGTAATACACCCTCTCAGACCAGCCAATGGTAAACTAAATGGCGTAATAAAGGTGAGAACCTGATGTATCATTAGGGCAATTAGGTGGAGATTAACATGTCAAGAAGACATTTCCTAATGCAGGAGAATGACTGACTCACCAAAGTAAGTCTGAAAATGCTTGTTTAGTCTGATCTCATTAGGTTAGTGGGGATTGTGCGTATACAGGAATTTTCAGATAGTGCCCCCCATTGCCGCTACATTACTACTGTTATGTAGTATTAGATTGTAAGCTCTTCTGAGAAGGGCCCTCTTGATCCTCTTGTATTTTATTGTATTATAACTGTATTGTCTCAATTTTTATATTGTAAAGCGCTGCGTAAACTGTTGGCGCTATATAAATCCTGTATAATATAATACTGCTTATTAAATCCTTTTCCTTTTGACTACTACTCTTAACAAGGCTTGATTACAAAGGAAAGGTCTTTCACATTTACATATAATTCTGAAAACAAAGACATTGAATATGGAGAATAAATAACATATTACTAAATCTGGTTGCAAATCTATTAGCAAAAGAAATCAATGAAGAATATATCTGGCACAGGAGGAGTCTGTAATTTATACACAATGAAGAGAGTAAAAAAACTTTCACCATATCGGTTCACAACAAAGAATTCTAGAAAGGACTGCTCAGGTAATTAAAAAAGAATAACCCTTTAGCACCATCTGTTGGTTATAATCAGGTTCTTTTAATATCAAACTACTAGTCATAAATGCCTGTACTAATTACAAAGCTAAACCACACAACCACTGAATAATGAAAAAAACATTTAAAAAACATAACATGCTGATAGTATGGCCCCTTTATAAAAAGCTTGATTTTGTTTGAATGCATGATGCTACTAGACGGTTCCAGGTTCATCGACAGCAGCCCCTCCGTCATGAGCAGAAAAGTTTTATACTAATTCTGTTAGTAAACATAAATATAAATTATGTATTCTTGCCAAGAGACTGCTACCAGCGGCGGCTCAAGACAATTTTTTTTGGGGGGTGCTGTTATGGTGCTGAAAGTATAAGTTAGGGAGTTAATGAATTAATGTGGCGAGCATAGTGCACCACCCGCTGTGCTCTTGTGGATTTTGCCAAAGGTGGGCGTGACCAAAAAGTGGCTGTTTTTTCATGGTCTATCCCATAGTATAGACATCATAGGGCATTGGGTCACACTAAAAAGATTGTCAAGTGTCAGGGTCAGCAATAACCCCAGCAAGTGTAAAGGCCAGAACGGCATAATAATTAACCCCGACATGGAGCAAAAATAAACACCCAGCCTGGCACAATAATTAGCTCCAAGCACAGAACAATAATTAACCCCCAGCATAGCACAATACTTAACCATCAGCAAGGCAAAATAATCTACACACATATACCCAGCACTGCACAACAATTCACCTCAAATAATGCACAATTATTAACCCCTTAGCATGGCACAACAATTAACTCCCAACAAGGCCCAATAATAAACCCCAGCATGGCAGAGTAACTCCCAGCACAGCAATAAACCCCCCAGGATTGTGCATTATTAACCCCCAGAACTACACAATAATTAACCAAAATTCAAGAATAATTACCTCCAGGAGTATACAGTACCTTGAAAAAGTATCCATAACCCTTGAAATTTTCCACATTTTGTCATGTTGCAATCAAAAACATAAATGCATTTTTATTGGGATTTTATGTGATAGACCAACACAAAGTGGCACAAAATTGTGAAGTGAAAGCAAAACGATAAATGTTTTTGAAATTCTTTACAAATAAATATCTGAAAAGTGTGGCGTGCATTTGTATTCAGCCCCCAACCCCTAAGTAAAATCTAATGGAACCAATTGCCTTCAGAAGTCACCTAATTAGTAAATAGGATCCACCTGTGTATAATTTAATCTTAGTATAAATATGGCTGGTCTGTGAAGCCCTCAGAGGTTTGTTAAAGAACGATAGTGAACAATTAGCATCATGAAGACCAAGGAACACACTAGACAGGTCAAGGATAAAATTGTGGAGATGTTTAAAGCAGGGTTAGGTTATAAAAATGTATCCTAAGCTTTGACTATCTCACAGAGCACTGTTCAACCCATCAGCTGAAAATAGAAAGCGTAAGGCACAACTGCAAACCTACCAAGACATTGCCGTCCACCTAAACTGATAGGCCAGGCAAGGAGAGCATTAATCAGAGAAGCAGCCAAGAGGTAACTCTGGAGGAGTTGCAGAGATCCACAGCTCAGGTGGGAGAATCTGTCCACTGGACAACTGTCCACAAATCTGGCCTTTATGGAAGAGCGCCAAGAAGAAAGCCATTGTTGAAAGAAAGCCATAAGAAGTCCTGTTTACGGTTTGAGAGAAACTATGTGGGGGACACAGCAAACATGTGGAAGAAGGTGCTCTGGTCAGATGAGACCAAAATTTTACTTTTTGACCTAAAAGCAAAACGCTATGTGTGGTGGAAAACTAACAATGCACATCAATCACCCTGAACACACCACCCCCACTGTGAAACATGGTGGTGGCAGCATCATGTTGTGGGATGCTTTTCTTCAGCAGGGACAGGGAAGCTGGTCAGAGTTGATGTGAAGATGGATGGAGCCAAATACAAGGCAATTTTAAGGTTGAAAATGTGTTTATTGTCAATATCAATAAAAACAACATTAACATTACATCTGAGTGACAACCAATAATAGACAAGGATAGTGAGTCAGCTCAATGGCTATCACCCATAGCTCGACTCCTATGAGCAAATAATACATTACAAGGGATGTCAACTGTTGTCTGCTGTGAGGGACCTTCAAAACCAAAGGTTATTGTTGTCCGTGATAAAACTATATAAAAGAATGAAGAAGGAAAAAGGAAAACAAATCAAATGAGAAAAAAAAAAAGAAAAGAAAAGAAAAAAAGGAACCCAAGTAAGGGCACGTACGAGTGTGAGGTGAACAAAAAGATAGAAAGAGGAGTCATAAGGGAGAGAAAGAACTGCTGGAAAAACACTTGTGAAAAGAGGTAGATAGGAGATAAGACACCTGGGAATTACCACCTCCACCCTCCCTGTTGTTAAAGCGGGATTGTACTGAAAAAAAAAAAATTAAAAGCCAGCAGCTACAAATACTGCAGCTGCTGACTTTTAAAAAATGGACACTTACCTGTTCCAGGGTCCAGCGGTGTCGGCAGCAGAGGCCGATCGATCGCTCGGCTCCCTGCTGTAGCCGGCGCCATTCTCGGTGAGGGAATCAGGAAGTGGCTTCACTTCCCGATTCCCTACTGCGCATGCGCGAGTCGCGCGGCGCAATGAGAATCTTCAGCGCCGTCTGCCGGGTCACGTGTGTGTCCCGGCAGACAGCGCGCCGGGACAGGAGGTGACGTAAACTCCCGTGGGAGTTTATGCCCGGAAGTGGGTGCAGATACCTGTCTTAGACAGGTATCTGCACCTCCCTCCCCCCTGAAAGGTGCCAAATGTGACACCGGAGGGGGGGAGGGTTCCGAAAAGCGGGAGTTCCACTTTAGGGTGGAATCCCCCTTTAAGCTGTGTCTTGGGATGACCCTTTTGGGTCGAGAGCATAGTTATGAGGGTATCCGAAGAGGACAAGCGGAGCTAGGTGGACCACAACACCTTGTATTTATCAAAGGTGTCGTTTTCTAATGCCAATCCTCCATTCTCATAGTATAGTTCATGGTCGAGACCTATTGTGATAGGGGAGGTGGGGGGTTGTCTTTTAGTATAATGGAATGAGCTGTCGTGCTGTGGACAGAAAAAAGCGGAGAAGATTCCGTTTCTGCAATGCCATAGATCCGGGGAGTATCGAGAGGAGGGCAATCGCTGGAGTGGGCGACAAAGATTCCTCATAAATTTTCAAATACAGGGCAATTTTTGGAAGAAAACCTGTTATGCCCTGTAAACGCGAGCGGATTTTCCGACAGAAAAAACGTGGTGCTTTTTCCGACGGAATTCTGCTCAAGCTTGGCTTGCATATACACGGTCACACAAAAGTTCTATGAACTTTTGACCGTTAAGAACGCGGTGACGTACAACACTACGACGAGCCGAGAAAATTAAGTTCAATGCTTCCGAGCATGCGTCGAATTGTTTCCGAGCATGCGTAGGAATTTTGCGCGTCGGTATTTGTACAGACGATCGGAATTTCGGATCAGAACTTTTTCCAATCGAAAAATAGAGAACATGCTCTCAATCTGTTGCTGGCGTGAATCCTGCCAGCAAAAGTCCGATAGAGCATACATACATGGTCGGAATTTCCGACCAAAAGCTCTCATCAGACTTTTGCTTGCGGAATTTTCGATCGTGTGTATGGGGCATTAGAGTCTGCAAAAGACTTGAGACTGGGGCGGGGGTTCACCTTACAGCAGGACAACAACCCTAAGCATACAGCCAGAGCTACAATGGAATGTTTTAGATCAAAGCATATTTATGCGTTAGAATGGCCCAGTCAAAGTCCAGACCTAAATCCAATTGAGAATCTGTGGCAAGACTTGAAAATTGCTGTTCACAGGTGCCCTCCATTCAATCTGACAGAGCTAAAGCTATTTTGCAAAGAAGAATGGGCAAAAATGTCCCTCTCTAGATGTGCAAAGCTGGTAGAGACATACCTAAAAAGACTTGCAGCATTAATTACAGTGAAAGGTGGGTCTACAAAGTATTGACTCAGGGGGTTGAATACAAATGCATGTAGATATCTATTTGTAAAAAAAAATTAAAAACATTTATTATTTTCCTTCCACTTCACAATTGTGCCAATTTGTGTTGGTCTTTCACATAAAATCACAATAAAACTTAAGTTTTTGGTTGTAACATGACAAAATGTGAAAAATGTCAAGGGGTGTGAATTAATTTTTCAAGGCACTGTAGTCGTCAGTGTGCCCCCCTTCAGTATGTAGTGGGGCAGTGAGCAGTATGTACTGGGGGCAGTGAGCTGTATGTACAGGGGGCAGTGAGTAGTATGTAGAGAGGGATGTGAGCAGTATGTAGAGGGGGGAGTTAGCAGTATGTGATAGGGCAGTATGTGATGGGGCAGTGAACAGTATATTGTGGGGCAGTGAACAGTATTCAGTGGGGCAGTGAGCAGTATGTAGTGGGGGAAGTATGCAGTATGTAGGGGGCAGTGAGCAGTAAAAGTGGGGCAGTATGTAGTGGGGGCAGTAAGCAGACTATGCAGTGGGACAGTATGCAGTATGTAGGGGGACAGTGAGCAGTATGCAGTGGGGCAGTGAGCAGTATTTGGTGGGGGCAATAAGCTCTATGTAGTGGGCCAGTAAGTAGCATGAAGTGGGGCAGTGAACAGTATTTAGTGGGGCAATCTGCAGTATGTAGTGGAGCCGTGAGCAATATGCACTGGGGCAGTATGCAGTATGTCGTGGGGCAGTGAGCAGCATGTAGTGGGGCAGTATGCAGTAGGGCAGTGAGCATCACATAGTGGGGCAGTATGTAGTGGGGCAGTGAGTAGTATGTGGGGGGGAATTACGTAACATGTAGTGAGGTAGTATGTAGTGGGGCAGTGAGCAGTATGTGTGTGGGGAGAGGGGGGCAGTGAGCAGTATGTAGAGGGGCAGTGAGCAGTATGCAGTGCGGCAGTATGCAGTATGTAGTGGGGACAGTATGCAGTATGTAGTTGGGCAGTGAGCAGTATGCAGTGGGACAGTGAGCAATATGCAGTGGGGCAGTATGTAGTGGGGCAGTCAGCAGCATGAAGTGGGGGCAGTTAGCAGTATTTAGTGGGGCAGTATGTAGTGGGGGCAGTGAACAGCATGTAGCAGGGCAGTATGTATTGGGGGCAGTGAACAGTATGCAGTGGCAGTGGCGGCCCATCAATAGGGGGCGCAGGGGAGCCACCCCCCCCAAAGCTACTTATTAAAAAAAAAATGTGTCCCTTTAAGTGGGTGTGTTAAGGGCGCCGGGCACAGGGGTGCTATTGGAGGCATGACTTGTGTGTAAACACGTGATTGGGGCTAAGAAGCTCTATTGGCGTACTTTAGAAAGTGCTCAGGGCTAAAAGGTCTGCCCCCCGAAAACTCCACCTCTGGCATTAGGTTTCCAGTGGTTGTAATTGATTGGGTCCATAGGGTGGGGCTTTAATTGGACCTGCGGCATCATTGGCTCACAGGCTGCCTGTCTCCTTCAGCAAGTGAGGGGGAAATCACCAGCAGAAGAAGAACAGCTTAGGGCAGACATCCAGCAGTGCACACAGAGGGATCACACAGAAATCTCCAGGTACAGTACATGCCAGGACTGGAGGGGGCAGAAGGAGCTATTATCACTGTGTCCTGAGTGACTTTACAGCAGCAACTTTACAACTTTACCAACCCTCTCTCAATGTAATCCATGTCTGTACACCTTCCCTTCCCATCACACCGACCCCCCCCCCCCCTTCACTATCTTCTGTTTGCATAGATCTTTCTTCACTGGGCACAGCGGGTGTACAGACCCGGGAACTCAGCACAGGGATGGTGGGAACCCCCTCACAATAGGCACATCAGCTTACAGACCTGGGAACTCAGTACAGGGATGGTGGGAACCCCCATAATGGACACAGCAGGTGTACAGACCCGGAACTCAGCACAGGGATGGTGGGAACCCCTCATAATAGGGACATCAGCTTACAGACCCGGGAACTTAGTACAGGGATGGTGGGAACCCCCATAATGGGCACAGTGGGTGTAGACTCAGCCCCGTGAAGTTGGCACAAGGATGGTGGGAACCCTCATAATGGGCACAGTAGGTGTACAGACCCGGGAACTCAGCACAGAGATGGTGGCAACACCTCATAATGGGCACAGCGGGTGTACAGACCCGGAATTTGGCACAGGGATGGTGGGAACCCCTCATAATGGACACAGTGAGGCTGCAATTGATGGCCACAGTTTTACCTAGCAGTAATGATACCTAATCACCTGTTAAATGGCTATTTACAGCCCTGCATTAATAAAAAAAAGTTAAATTTTTCAGTTTGCGCTCCCCCCAAAAAAATTTGGGGACCAGCCGCCACTGTCTATGATAATTAATAGTATTGCAAAACAAATTAATTCAATAAAGTGAATATCAACCAAATGCAGTGATATAGTACATTATTACTTGAACATGTGTAAAACAAACGCACGCACATAAAACCATGTGCAAGAAATGCAAATAAATGTATATACACAGTCCTTGTGCAAAAAACAGCAACTTGTATCCATGCAGTGATTAGACTTTGAATCACCCAAAAGTGCTCAGATAAATTGGCTGCTTACCAGAAAGCAATGACCACTTTAACTAAAAAGTAGGTCAAACAACGTTTGTAGCAGAACCTGTCTGCTGGCAATGGTTTATCCTGGACCTGCAAGAGGACTTCCTCCCATCAAGGATTATGGATGTATATGTGAAGAAATAATATAGGAAACGGCCATTATGTAATCCTGTTTTATTAAAAATTAGTGATAATTAAAAAGCCAAATGGCTTGCTTACATTTGTAGTGCCTTTGCCTGGCACAGAGGCTGTGAGCGTGTCTGGTGTCTAATGGTCAGATGTCTCCTTGCGGCACTCACCCATGCTGGCGTGTGTTCCAACTCGCTCAGCACTCAAACCAAAGGGACCGGATATGGACATGACTGTGCCTCTCCGTGAGCAGCATGTAGTGGGGGCAGTGAGAAGTATGTAGTGGGAGCAATATGCAGTGGGGAAGTATGCAGTATGTAATGGGGCAGTATGAAGTGGGGACAGTATGCAGTGAAAGCAGTATGAAGTGGGGACAGTGTGTAGAGGGGGCAGTATGAAGTGGGGACAGTATGTAGTGGGGGCAGGATGCAATGTGGGCAGTATGTAGTGGGGGTAGTGAGCAGTATGTAGTGGGGCAGTGAGCAGTATGCAGTGGGGCAGTGAGCAGTATGCAGTGGGGCAGTGTTCAGTATGTAGTAGAGGCTGTATGCAGTATGTAGTGGGAGCAGTATGCAGTGGATCAGTATGCAGTATGTAATGAGGGCAGTATGTAGTGGGGGCAGTATGTAGTGGAGGCAGTATGAATGGGGGAAGTATGCATTATGTAGTAGAGGCAGTATGCAGTATGGAGTGGTGGCAGTATGTAGTATGTAGTGGGGGCAGTATGCAGTAGGGGCAGTATACAGTATGTAGTCGGGGCAGTATGCAGTGGGGGCAGTATGCCGTATGTAGTATGTAGTAGGGACAGTATACAGTATGCAGTGGGCCAGTATGTAGTGGGGGCAGTATGTAGTGGAGGCAGTATGAAGTGGGAGCAGAGTGTAGTGGGAGCAGTATGTAGTGGGGGCAGTATGTAGTGGGGGGAAGTATGAAGTAGGGGCAGTATGTAGTGGGGGCAGTATGAAGTGGGGGCAGTATGTAGTGGGGGCAGTATGAAGTGGGGGCAGTATGAAGTGGGGGAAGTATGAAGTGGGGGCAGTATGAAGTGGGGACAGTATGTAGTGGGGGAAGTACTGTATGTAGTGGGGGTAGTATGAAGTGGGGGCAATATGTAATGGGGTAATATATAGTGGGGGCGATATCTAGTGGAGGCAGTATGACGTAGGAGGCAGTATTAAGTGGGGGCAGTATGTAGTGTGGGCAATGTGTAGTGTGGGCAGTATGTAATGGGGCCAATATGTAGTGGGGGAAGTGGGGGCAGTATGAAGTGGGGAAAGTATGAAGTTGGGGCAGTATGAAGTGGGGACAGTATGAAGTGGGGGGAAGTACTGTATGTAGTGGGGGTAGTATGAAGTGGGGGCATTATGTAATGGAGGTAATATATAGTGGGGGCTGCACTCTCCCCCCCTCAGCACTCACAGACCCTGCTCCACCTCACCCCGCACAGACGGCACCTCACCGATCCATCCCACACCAGACTTGCAGCACCGGGGACGAGGAGACACTTTCTGTACCGGCAAATGGGGGCAAACAACTGCCACTGTGGACTCTGCTGAGGACTCCGCCACTGGTTTATACACAATGACTACCCTGAAGACGGACAGCGAGCACAACAATAATAACCTGGAAGAAGAGGTTCGTACCCTCTTTGTCACTGGCACAGTGACCTATGTGACACAAAACAAATCCTACAGATATTAGATGATATACCAACAGATTGTGGATCATGGTGGCTAGTCACAGCTGACGTTTCTTCACTATACATGATAATATTACATCACCAAGCCTGTGAAGCGGTAAAGTGGGGACTCAGGAAACATACCATGCATCCAAAGGAAATATCTTGTGAAAAGCCTTGACTTTTTTTTTTGACTTTTTTTGCTTCAATCGTAAATATTACCATCAGAAAACAGGGGTAGCCATGGGAGCAAAATTTGCTCCTAGTGTGGCAGGCCTTTTTATGGCCCAATGGGAGGAGGAAATAGTGTTTACCAATATGCCAGAAGAGCTATTTATTTATAAAAGATATATTGATGATGTCATTATTCTATGGAAAGGTGAACAAACAAAGCTCATTGGCTTCTTGGAGGATCTGAATAGAAATGACAGGAACATAATATTGTCATGGGAAATCAGTGACAAGACAATCACATTCCTTGACCTGGAAATCGTACAAGAAAAAGGAATACTCTCCTCCAAAACACACTTTAATGGTGTAGACTGTAACAGCTACCTGCCACTAGAGAGTTGCCACCAAAAAAATTGGCTATACAATATACCAAAAGGCCAGTTGATGCGACTTAGACGCAATTGCACACAAAAGGAACAGTTCTGTACCCAAGCTGAGAACATGAAACAAAGGTTCATAGAAAAAGGATATAACAAGGACCACATTGAAAAAAAATTGCTGAAGTAGCAGAAATGGATCAGAAAGACTTGATTAAGGATAAACCAAATAACAAGATCCGGCAAGATACAGTACCAATCATCCTAGACTATAGCATACAACATAAACAGATCGAGAGAATCATCAAGCGTCACTGGAACATACTACGAGCTGACATACATCTGAATGATATCCTCCCTACTTGCCCCAAATTCGTGTATAGAAGAGCTCCCACCATCAGGGATAAAATTGTAAAAAGTATTCCAGATCCCCCCAGTAGAGGATTGACATTCTTCACGGGAAAAGGTTTTTTCCCCTGCAAAAGATGCTACGCATGCACAAAAACTAAAACGCCCAAATGAAAAGAAAAAGGACTTTACTTCAATGAGCACACTTACGAAATTAAAGAGTTTATCTGCTGTAATACAGTGGGAGCAGTATATGCCCTTGAGTGCAGTTGTGGGCTCCAATATATAGGCCGTACCAAGAGACCACTTAAGCCCCATACACACGGTAGGATTTTCCGATGGATTCTGTCCTATCGGACAATGTTGTCGGAAAATCAGACCGTGTGTAGGCACCATCGGGCAGTTTCCATCAGATTGTCTGACGGACAAAGTCCTATCTCCTGCTGGATAGATTTTTTGACAACAAAGTCCGATCACACCAAATCCGATCGTGTGTAGCGAATTCCGACCGGACAAAGTGCTACGCATGCTCAGATCACATTACAAGACCAAAGCTATTGGCTACTAGCCTCTACGTAGTCCCGTCGTAGGCAACAAACGTCACCACGTTCAGAATGATCGGATTTTCCGACAACTTTGTCCGACCGTGTGTACGCAAAACCAACATCAGACAAAGTATGACGGACATGGTCTGACGGACCTGGTCCTCGGATAATCCGCGCGTGTGTATGGGGCTTTAGGGTTCGTATAAAAGAACATGTGCAGAACATACTAAAAGGCTTAGATAAACATAGTGTAAGGACACTTCCACAGGCACTAGTTATCCCCTGATGAAGTCATGTGATTCGTGACGAACACGCGTCGGGACTGTTTGCCACCGGAAGTGACGCTAATCGAGCTCGCCTCTCGTTTGTACACCGCTTGTTTACACCTTTGTTTTTGTGAGTACCTGTCTTTATTATTTTTTAATTAAATAAATGCTGCAAAAATACTACACTATGGGGCATACCTCCTTTATTTAAATCCCTACATATATTGTATACTGGTGAGACCCTCTACCCTGGACACGCTAAAAACGACCCTTAAAGCGGACGCATAAATGCTGGGAATAGGCAGGATAGGAACGTCAGCAAGGACCTGGGCTGCCATATTAGGATCCGCAAAGGGGACGGTTACCAAGGACCACAAAGATACACAAGTTTATGCTGTTACCTTAGAGCAGTAAGGTAAGGGGACACCCATACAATTACCACAAAGGATCGCACAGGATATCCACCACCTGCAGCACTTTATATTGAATTTTGTTTACAAGCACCAGCACTTTAGTTTCTTTGGATTTAAAGCATCATCACACAGTGCACTTTATGATTCATATGGATGGAAATACTTATGGACACTTTTAAAAATATATATATATTATTTTACCTTTTGATGCTTTATTGATTGTATTTTGTTTCATACAATTGTGTCTTCACGTTGAGATACCAGCACTTTATTTCTTTTTAGCACATGGTTTTACCATTATTAACACTCACTGTTACACTTGTGTTATATTTTGGTACACATCACGTGTATGAATACGTATATCTTTTTATCTATGCCTTTTATGTTGCTTTTGTTTTAACAAGCACTTTACCGGATGTCATTTCATTGCTTCCGGATTACCATAGCGGAGACCTGATCAAAGCCGATTCTGGCTTTCTTCGGTTCTCTGACTAGCCGGAGTCTCCCGTGGGACAGGAGATCCCAAGCAAGCCACATCCCCCATGTTGCTTGTCATAACAACCGAGTGGCTGGTTAGCCTCTCCAGTTTTTATTACAAGAGAGCTGTCCATCGTCTCGAAAAAAAACAGTATTGAGGTGATGGCTGCAGCCGCAGGCATCATCCCGGTACAATCACTTGAAGTCAAATGACGTATCAGGTACATGATATGGTGGCAAGTGGTTACATTTAACTCTATAGCAGATCTCCTGGCACCAATCCTATTTAACTCCTCAAGCTTGTCAAGTAGTGGGTCTCCCAGCTGGTTGTTGTGGTTCCTCCTGTTAATCCCTAATCCCTGCAGGACACAATATGGATGGAGGGTTCAGTGGGAGGTATCACAGTGACCAGAAGGAGACATATTCTTCCACATACCCACAAATATAGAATTTACATGTATAATGCTGCTTTCTTTACAAGGCAGTGCCATTGTAATTTTGAAATTTTGTTACACCCCCATTGATCCTCCCCTTTTTCCACAGTCCCCAATTCATCTTCTGATAATACAGAGGCCTAGGAGGCGCTCTGTACATGCTTAGTTTGGTGTGTGTATTGCTAGAGAGTTTTGTTTTTTTCTTGGGACGGTGTATGTGATCAGCACAGGGCCATTCAGAAATGTCCAGAAAGAGGGTCAGGGGTCATGCAGCCTCATAGGACAGTCAGAGGAGAATGAAAACTCCTCCTGTCTGGAAAAAAATATTAAAATATATATATATAGTGGCATAATGATATAATTCAAGATTTTGAACTATAGAAATGTTTTTAAGATCAGAGTTCTAGCCTTGTATCTGTGTTTGCATATAGTGTATGGCTGCAGTTACTGAAAACTTTAGAGCAGCAAGGGTACGGCTGTAACTTCTGCAAAGAGGAATAACTGCAGTAACTAAAAGATTGAATCTTATGTAGAGAATGGCCTAAAAGATAAAGTACAAAGATCACTTTTTGGCAAACATTTGTTTAAAGTGGACTTTGCCATCTGCCATTGATTTGAGTAAGACTTTTTCAGCAGGCAAATCTACATTGGTAACCGAAATATATATACAAAATACACAACCCAGACCTCTATTTTCATCTTGTAATTATATTTTCTTCTATCAGCTAGAGGTGTCACATTTATTCTGACCTTTCTAATGACTTACAGTAGATGTCTCTTCTACTGTTTAAGAACTGATTGAGCCCTGTACTTTTATTTTGTAATTAAAGATCTGGGAATCTACATCAGCCCTTGTGATTTCTTAGCCCTCGTTCACACAGACATACTTAAAGAGGAGCTCCAGGCTCCCCTCAAACAAAATTAAAAGCCAGCAGCTATAAATACTGTAGCTTCTGACTTTTAATATAAGGACACTTACCTGTCCAGGGATCCAGCGATGTCCTCACACCGAACCGATTCTTCTTCGGCTTCGGTTGTGGGCATCTCAAGTAAGGGAAACAGGCAGTTAAGCCTTGCAGCTTCACAGCCTGTTACCTGCTGTGCATGCGTAAGCTGGGCATACGTAAGCTGTGCCTTGTGAATGGTCCCTTAGTCTTCTGGGACCTGTGATGTGTCCCAGAAGACGGCGGGGGAAGGATGGGGGCCAAACTTCTAGCTCAGATCGCTGCGACACATCTTACCGGATGTGGGTGTCAAAAACCAGGTACTTGCTCCCCCCCCAAAAAGTGCCATATGTGGCAGTGGAGGGGGTAGGATACAAATAAGAGGAACTTATGCTTTAAGTGTATACCCATGTGTCCCATTTATGTCAATTGGAACACAGAGGCTGCCCTGGACACAAGTTGCTCCCAATTTGACATCTATGTGGGTGTGTCTCCGAACTCATACTGTCTGCGTTCGGTGACACATACCCACATGGCTGTCAAATAGGAGCAGTGGCTGAGTCCATGGCAGCAGCACCTATGCATCACATGCAGAAAGCACGGGCGCCACACGGCTTACACCTGAGTGAACAAGGCTTTAGTATTAGTACTCCTTTCTCCTTTTTTATTTAATTCCCTACTGTCATTGGGGGTTATTTACGAAAGGCAAATCCACTTTGCACTACAAGTGCAAACTACAAGTGCAAAGTGCTCTTGAAATTGCACTGAAAGTGCACTTGGAAGCGCAGTCACTGTAAATCTGAGGGGTAGATCTGAAATGAGGGGAAGCTCTGCTGATTTTATTATCCAATCATGTGCAGGCTAAAATGCTGTTTTTTATTTTTCTTGCATGTCCCCCTCAGATTTACAGCGACTGCACTTCCAAGTGCACTTTCAGTGCAATTTCAAGTGCACTTTGCACTTGTAGTTTGCACTTGCAGTGCAAAGTGTATTTGCCTTTCGTAAATAACCCCCATTGTGTTGCACTATTTAACTTTCGATTCAGTATTTAAAAAAAGTTGTGCACAAAAAATTATTTATTTTAAAATATAACACAGAGTGAAGATTATGTAGGACTATCCCAAATGGCTGGTCATTTAAGGATCCTTGCGCATGGTATGGGAGTATGAATGCCAGCTGGAAGTTCCTGCGTAAAAAAATGACAAGTATGGTTCAAATAGTGTACACATTTACAGGTGTAGACACATAAAAACTATTCTAATTTCCACAGTGCCAAATATTCAAATAATAAAATGTACTATTGAAGATGGGGTGGGGGGGGGTACAGTGACTGACACATGTGCACGAGTATAGAAATAAATTACTGACCAGTAATGCAGATTTGTATAAAAAAAAATTACTGATATAAATGCGGCACTGATTTACTGATATTTACATACCCGTTTGTACAGACCCATTGAAAGCCATGGACTTCATTCAGATCATTAAAAAAAAGTTAAACACCTGAACATTTAAAAATGGTTGTTTTTGGTGCCCGTATGGAAAAAGCCTACGAGGAGCGCATATTTAACTCAAAGTACACTTGAGTTCTACATGCTTGCATGTGCAAATTTTTATTATTGAATTTATTATGGAGATTTGAAGATCAGCTACTAAAAGAAGCCCTTGGTGTCTCAGTGCTATCGCTTTGCTTCCTGTGTAACAATTGTTATGATAAGATATTAGCCTGAGAATGAATATACAGTACATTCCCATAAGATTTACAGATATCAAAATGATGTTGTGCTTAGAATAATAGACGTTCCTAGCCCTTGACAATCCAGCAGACAGTTGTGAGTTGTGAGAAAAAGTTTGATCCAGTTTTAGAATTGTCAAGACTCTTGAATAAAAGGCTCTTGAAAAGTGACCTGATCTTTAATACAATCATAAAAATTAAAGACAGTGTTATTCTACAATCTTAAAACATGGCATTTATATTGCAATCTATTAAATCAATAGAACAAATGTAAACACTTACTGAGCAAGTTCCTGAACTCTTGTCGAATATGGGACAGTACATGCATAGCTCCCAACTATCCCTGAATTTGAGGGACTGTCCCTGTTTTGCTACAATGTCCCTCTGTCCCTCCTTCCTCCTCATTTGTCCCTCATTTTGGTCTGATCTATATAGTTATATATATAAAATGCACTTTTTATCTTTCAACAAGTGTTTCCTAGTGCTAGACCTTCATCCAATTTCTAAAATTGCTGCATTTGTAAATTTTAAAAGCCAATATAAAGGAATAGTAGTGGTAAAAAAAGCACTTTTTTGTATAATTCTCCTTCAAGGGGGCATGGCAGGGGGTATGTCCTATGCCTACATGCTTTTGCTAATAGGTGTCCCTCGTTCCATCTCAAAAAGTTGGCAGGTAGGGTACATGTGCATTAAAAAACTTCAGCTAAGTTTACAGGGTGAACGTAGCATGCCCTGTCCCATGCTGCTGTTCCTTTGTCGCTCTTGCCAGTGATTCCTAGCCATCAAATTCACAGCCAGGACTTGCTGTGTATTACTTGCTGCAGATGCTGCTGTGAAAAAGCACAACACCCTTTTATACAGCAGACCCTTTGGGTCTGGTATGAATTTTAAGTGGGACCCAATTTTTAAAAACAAACAAAAAACAGGGCACGAGGTCCCACAAATTCCTTAGCAGACCCTTGTCTGAGTATGCAACCTGGTATGCCAGAAAAAAGGACAAGCGTGTGTCCCCCTTTATACTCCTGAACCATACCAGGCCACATACCCGAAACATGTTGGGGGTACCTTGCCAGGGTATACATGTCCATAGTTGGTCAACGATATCAGCTGTGTGACCCCACCCTTTGTTTACTTTAGGAAAACCTGGAGAGGTCATTTGGCACCAGAGATCATTTGTGTCTCGGCGGGCATCGTGTTTTTTCTCCTGGGCGGATTGGCAGTCGTTCATCCTGACTGATGTGGATCTGCATTGCTGGATTTTTAATAAACAACTTGTCAAAAGTTTGGTTGTTTTTATTTCTAGGGTACATGCTTTTTTTGTGAATGAGTAGGGGTACTATGTACCCCTTACTCATTCTTGGATGGGGTGGTTTATGGGGGGGGGGGCTCTTATTGTTAAAGGAGGCTTCCAGATTCCGATAAACCCCCTGCTCGCAGACCCATACAACAACCAGGCCATGATGGTAGGGAAGAGGCCCTTGTCCTAATCAACATGGGAATAAGGTGCTTTTCAGGGGGTCTCCTGCTGGCAAGTTACACCCCCCTGTTGAGGGCATGTGGCCTGGTGTGGTTCAGGAGGGGTTTTTCCACCCCATTTCCTGCCAGGTTGCAAGCTTGGATAAGTGTCTGGTATGGTATTTTTTTTTTTTTTTTTTACTGTACAGGTAGCCTTGTTTACATTCACCTATCAGCCGGGAATCCCAGGCTTACAGCTTAGTAAGCAGTGCAGGTTTTAGTCACTGGTTGTTAGAACGCAGCTCCCTAACAACCAACAAATAAATCTATACATTTATTAAATGGCAAGTGGCTAGACCGCAACCTATTTAACAAATGCATTTTTTGTTGTTGTTAGTGAATTTACTTTTAGATCAGTTTATGTAGTATTTATCTTGCGTTCCTTTTTTTATACAGTAATTACATTATAAACTGATAATGAAATTGAATTTTCAATATCGCATTTGGTATTTGGATCAAATGAGTCATGTGATCCAAATATCACATGTGATCCAAATATCACATGTGATATTACTTTGTGAATTTGTGAATAGAGCCCCCAGTGAGTACATTGTTGTACCTAAAATAAGCAGTATAATGAAATCAGAAAAGTATTAGGTAAAATTTGATCCAGCCTTATTGGAAAGAAGTGCTGAGCCTAATTAAGAAGATCAGTAATGTTGAAGTCAGGCAGGACAACTGGCAATGTTTGTTCCATGCTTCAGGTGAATCAAGGAAGAATTATAGAACAGCTATCACCCCTTTTTTTGTTAGACGCAGTGAAAGCATCTCAAAGCACTGGAATCTAAAGAAAATACCAACAATTAAGAATTGGTTTAGAGAAGTAGACAGAACTAAGCTAATGGAAGAATTAAAGCGGTTGTATGCCCTGGATAAAAAAAAAACTCTAAGGCAAAGGCATAATGAGCTAGTATGCACCGTATACTAGCTCATTATGAAATACTCACCTTAGAACGAAGCACCCGCACTGCCTCATGGTCACCGCTGAGGGAGCTGACATGTTCCCTCTGCATTTCTTCCGAGTTTGCGCGATGTGAGTGCTCGCAGGATTCTTCGTTCGGGCAAGGAGCTCTGAATTTCCGGCAGCATTTGCTGGACCTTCAGCGGCTGACGTCAGCGGCTGCATGCAAGGTGAATATCTTCTAAACTGTACAGGTTTAGGAGATATTCATTTTTACCTACAGGTAAGGCTTATTATAGGCTTATGCTGTAGGTAAAAATGTGCAAGCGGAGTATACAACTGCTTTAATAGGTTTACAAAATGATCTTGGACTAAGATTTCACAGAATATGGAGAAGCCTGGCTTGAGTTCAAACAGTCCCCAACTTATATGAGTATTATGGGTAAGGAGAATGTTTTTTTTTTGTTTTTTTTTTATCTTTATTTTAGGAATGCAGTTTGTACAGAGTGACAGAATAACATACATGTCATCCTATGAAATTCAGTAATAAGCAATAAAAACTCTTCAAAGAGGTCTACCTAGATTAGGGAGGAAACAGACATGGTTCATAGCCATTATGTTAAATCAGGAGTCTGGGTCTAATGACTCCACAGCAATTGCAAACTGTAATTCAACCTGAACAGTAGAGGGAACCTCCAGTCCTAAAATAGGGTTAGTTTTATTAGGCCTATATAGACCAATGATTAAAGGAAGAGAATGTTTTTTAAGAGGTGTGGAGGGGATGGAACAGGGGAAACCTCTTGAGTGGACTATTAAGAAGACTATCAACAGTCGGACTAGGTTTTTATTTTTTTTATTTGACTTTGTCCCCATCTCTTGCTTGTTCCTGGCCCCCTCCACCTCTCTCTCTTTCTTTTCTCTTAACCCTCCCCCTTTTTCCCCCCCCCCCCCCTTTTTTTTCTTCTCACTATGATAAAGTAGTGTGACTGGAGCAAATATTTTGTAAGGGCACACGTTTATTCAGGTAAATCGGGTTGATAGCGCTATGTAGTTGTCTCAGTAATCACTCTAAATCAACAATTATTAAATAATGATTTCACTTTTTCATACTTTAGGTTTTTTTTTTTTAAGGCTAAACGAAAAGGGTGTGTTTTTTGCAAGCAGTGTGCTTATTGGTGGTAAACACATGGTGGCAACTTTGTAGGCCCCTTAGATAGGGAAAATTCTTTTTTTTCCCCTTCTCACTAGGATAAAGTAGTGTAAATATTTTGCAAGGGGACATGGTCATTTAGGTGAAGCGGGTTGATAGCTATATGTATTGTAGCTGTCTCATTATTCACCCTTAGTCAACAATATTAACAATGATTTCACTTTTTATACTTTAGGTGGTTTTTAAGGCTAAAGAAAGGGGTGTGTTTTTGCTTGCAGTGAGTTTATGGACGGTAAATACAGGGTGGCAAATTTGTAGTTTTAGGGGGGTATTTTTCATAGGTGGAACCAGAGAGATGTTCAGTATTAGGAGCCCCTGGTTCCTTACTTTTACACTGGAAATATCAGTGTTCAGTGTTCTGTTCACATGTAGGAATGTTATATGTGATTGTGGATGTTGTGTCATGTTTTGTAATGTTGTTTTCTGTTTTTTAATGAAAACATTTATAAAAAGATTTTAAATAAAAAAAAAATTTCATTAGCATGTTGATGACGGGGAGAAAGGAGGAACTAGGGAAAGCAAAATATAAGCAGATTTAACCTTTAAAAGTTATCAACAACTGGCTTTTCACTTCTAATCCTGAGAGTTGCTGTCTTTGTCCTATGATGTTTAGTTAGTGTGACAAAATACTGGGAGAAAAAAAAAAGAATTCTGAAAGGATGACAGGTATACCAAAACAAATTCTTAGTGCTGCAATGTGAACTATACTCTTTAAAATTTAACTGAAGTGCAAACACTCCTACAGACGCTAGCACGTGGGAGATTGTGACTCTTCTAACATTTGGATTGCAGATGGTAAACGTACACCCAACTTGCTGGAAATGAAGACTTATTTATTGGTAGTTATATTTGGCCTTTTATTAGTGGACAACCAGGCGATTTCTTTAAGGTAATGTTTTTTATTCTTTTCTCATACAGCACCAAATTATAACTGAATGATCATACTAATAATCTCTTTAGCGGATTTTACGGACTCTTATAGAAGTGTACTTTGCACACTCCCCTTTACTATATAATACATAGGCAATACTGTAGTATAGTAGGAAGTCAAAAACATTTATAAGCTGTTGGTATGTAAAACCAAAAGGTACAGGGACCAAAAATGCAATTTACTACATTCATGTCAATGCCTAATTAAAGTGCAACATTTTTTTTTTTTTATTTAATGTTATAGAATAGGAAAGACATAGTAATAAATGGGAGGTAAAGCTCCTATGAGCCACCCATCTCAGACAAACCAAAACAGCTACACAAAACAGGATATCCAGACTGCAAAATAAATATAATATAATTATAGAAAAGAATTAGGTCAGGTTTTTATTGCTGTCTATGTTCCCACTGGGGAGTTTTACTTTAACTTTTTGTCCTGCTGGCCATTGTCCCCAAAACAGAAAGTGAGGGTAGAGTTGTCAAAAAAACAGAGGTGGAAAAAAAAGAGGTGAAGGTAAATCATGTGGGGACGGTGACAGCTGTCTAAGATTTTCTCATTTCCTGCTGGGTCTCTAGGACAGGAAAATCTACCCAGCAGGAAACAGACAGTATGTCAAAAATAAAAAAAACTTTGTGCTACATATATTCTAAGAGCAAAAATAAAGACTGCACAATTTACTGTTAGCTGTTGTAGAGGTATATGAATAACATGCATTATTTTCAGCTGCAATTTATTTACTTTTTTTATTTTTTGCAGTAAGGCCAAAAGTAAATACACAGAAACATAGTCTAAATTCCAAAGTGTAATGATTATGCTAATGCAAACACAGCGGAACACCCTACTAATGAAAATACATTCTAATTGAAATGGCATGTTGAAAATACAACTCCAATTCCCAAAAAAGTTGGGAGGCTGTGTAAAATCTACATAAAAACAGAATGCAATGATTTGTAAATTTCATAAACCCATATTTTATTCACAAATAGAAAAATCAAAACATATCAGATGTTTAAATTGAGAAAATGTACCATTTTAAGAAAAAAATATGGTAATTTTGAAATTGATGGCAGCAACACTTCTCGAAAAAAGTTGGGACAGGGCCATGTTTACTACAGTGTAGCATCCCCTTTTCCTCTAACAGCACTCTTTAAATGTCTGGGAACTGAGGAGACCAGTTACCTGATATAGAATTCTAACTGCTCAACAGTCCTTGGTCTTCTTTGTCATATTTTGTGCCAAATATTTGAATTGGTGAAAGGTCTGGACTGCAGGCAGGACAGTTAAGCACTCAGACTCTTCTACTACGAAGCCTTGCTGTAGATGCAGTATGCAGTTTAACATTGTCCTGCTGAAATATGCAAGGCCTGAAAAAACATTGGGGGTTATCTACGAAAGGCAAATCCACTTTGCACTGCAAGTGCACTTGGAAGTGCAGTTGCTCTAAATCTAAGGGGAAGATCTGAAATGAGTGGAAGCTCTGCTGATTTTATCATCCATCATGTGCAAGCTAAAATGCTGTTTTTTTATGTTCCTTGCATGTCCCCCTCGGATCTACAGCGACTTTACTTCCAAGTGCACTTTCAGTGCACTTTTCAAGTGCACTTGCAGTGCAAAGTGGATTTTCCTTTAGTAAATAACCCCCATTGTCTGGATAGGGGCATATGTGCAGCATTTTCTTTAGTCTGGAGGACACACTGCCCATGGTTGCCATAAAAGAATGTCAAATTTAAATTTGTCTGATCACAGAACAGTTTTCCACTTTGCAACATACCATTTTAAATGAGCTTTGATGCAGAGAAGACAGCAGTGTTTTTGAGTCATGTTCAGCTATGGCTTCTTCTTTGCATGATAGAGCTTTGGCTTGCATTTTTGCATGGCACGGTGTACCTTGTTCACAGAAAGTGATTTTTGGAGTAATCCCTGACCCCATGCAGGGATGTCCATCATAGACTAATGCCTGTTTTTAATTCAGTGCCGTCTGAGGGCCCAAAGATCACTGGCATCCAAAATTGCACTTTGGTCTTGTCTCTTGCTCATAGAGATTTCTCCAGATTCTCTGAATCTTTTGATGATATTATATATTTAAAGTCTTTGCAATTTTATGTTGAGGAACATTACTCTGAAATTGTATGACAATTTTTAGACACAGGCTTTCACAGACTGGTGAGTCAGGGACACTGTGTCAAAAACTGTCTCTGTGTTTTTATTATTTTTGACAATTTTTTGGGGAATGGGTAGGGGTACTGTGTGCCCCATACTCATTCACATAGGGATCTTGTTAAAGGGGCTTCCAGATTCTGATAAGCCCCCTGCCTGCAGACCCACACAACCGTGGGCTGTGGTTGATGAGGCCCTTGTCCCTATCAACATGGGGACAAGGTGCTTTGCTGTGGGGGAGCAGAGACCCCCTGCCCAAAGCACCCACCCCCCATGTTGAGGGCATGTGGCCTGGTATGGTTCAGGAGGGAGGACGCTCACTCTTCCTACCCCTTTTATGACCTGCCAGGCGGCATGCCCAGATAAAGGTCTGGTATGGATTTTTTCTTGTTCTATACATGTTACAGATGTGCCACTTTACAAGCAGACTAAGGTGACCCCCATGCACTATATTTAAAGGAATTTTTCGTTTTTATTGTTGCACTTTAAGCATCAATAAAATCACTGCTCCTAAAAAAACTATAGTTTTTAAAACATTTTATTGCATTGATACATGCCCCCCGGGCCAGTACCGGACCCTCATGCCCCTTTTATGGCCAATTACTTCCATATAAGCTTTCAAAATGGGCATTTTTTCCTGTTCAGCTCCCATAGACTTCATTAGGGATTACCGTTTGGGTTAGAACTTTTCCCCTATTCGTGAGTTCTGCTGTGAACCGAACAGGGGGGTGTTCAGCTCATCTCTAATTTCTACTCAGCGACCCAGAGCATATATTCGTGAGTTCTGACTTTTCTGCAACTTTTTTAGCTTCATGTTTATTTTAAGCCAGTAAAGTGATGAGTTCAGGGACAGCCATACAACTAGCATTTTCAGAAGGGGTCAGCAATGGCATTCTCTGTATTTCTCTTTCTGAAGGTTTTCTTTTATTTAAACTAGTCTGCCCACTTGTTTAATAGAATAAATAAGAGTGCATCAATGCAGTGACAGCAAGTAAAATAATGTGCGTGGCTACAGTGGCACCAAGGGAGGTTGTGCGCATAGGTTTAATGGCAGCAAGTGCAGTGCTGGTGAGTATATATGTACACGCCAGTGCACTGATGGCATGTAAATAAGTGCGTGTTGGTGCAGTAGCAGTAAGTTTATAAAGACTTTTGGATTTTCTTTAATTTGAGTATCCTTCTTTGAGTTGGACAATGCTACATAGCATTTCACACAAGTTGACAGTGTTTTCTATTCAATTATAGAGCAGTCACAAAGTGGTGTTTTTAATTTTATCTTTTTAATATTTTAGAAGTCCAGTGGATCCTACGACATCTTCTCCTACAGAACAGTAAATATTAATTTTTTTAGATCAAATTTATCATAGAATTATGAATTATTATAGAACACTAACCTAAGGAAAATAGAGTCTAACCTAGAGAAAGCACTGGAAAGCGAACTAGTAGAACTATCCACACCAATCTATGAAATGTCATCTGTCTTTACTATGAGCTGTACTGCACTGGTTTGTACTAGCAAATTGGTGTGTATTAATTTATTTTATATATATATATATTATATATATTTTTTTTTTTTTATTTATTTTTTTTGGGCAGCATCAAGCTGTATGTCCTAATTGTTTTCTTAATTGGCTTGTCCCACAAATGTTTTTGTCTTGGCATCCACTAAGAGTGATCAGCGCATTAATAGAATACTAATCAAAAGTCTCAAAGAACAACTCATCCACAAAACTCACGCTCTGTCTTATCTTCACTGTACTGTACCTGAGAACAAGTGTTTCTTTCTGTGAAGTCTATAAAATCTATAACAATATATAGAAAAGGAATTGGGACTTTTAAGGTGCAAGACACACAAAATAATATCAAAAATAAATTACATTTTACAAAGATTAAAATCAATAGAACATAATCCATCAAAACAATAAAAGACAGTTTCAGAATGTGCAAAAAATTACAAAATTCTCCACATGTTTCACCACTGATTTAGTAGCTTCCTCAGGAGATTTACATTTGTGAGGCACTGTCTACTGAAAAACAATAATACACATAATTACAAAACATTGATACAAAATATATATACACACTATAGAATAATACAAAACTTCTATTCAATCCCAAAGTTGGCTGGGGTCAGAAGGACCAAATACATCAGGGGAGCATATATTTACCTGTAATAAGATGGATTTATAGCAAATATATAAAATATATATGGATGAGGCCGAGAGATCAAAAAAAAAATCAAAAAAATATTTTGTATCAATGTTTTGTAATTATGTGTATTATTGTTCTTCAGTAGACATTGCCTGACAAATGTAAATCTCTCGAGAAAGCTACTAAATCAGTGGTGAAACATGTAGAGAATTTTGTCATTTTTTGCACATTCTGAAACTGTCTTTTATTGTTTTGATGGATTATGTTCTATTGATTTTAATCTTTGTAAAATAAAATTTTTTTTTGATATTATTTTGTGTGTCTTGCAACTTAAAAGTCCCTATTCCTTTTCTATATATTGCTACCAAATTACAGGATGTGGTGCCAATAACTTATAGATGACAAGCAAACAAAACTTTTCTAAAAATATCTATGTTTGCTAGAAATTACTTTAAAACCCCAAACAACTATATATTTTCTGAAAGAAGAGGCCCTCTAGAACTACATTTTTTAGGTAGTTGTAACTTTTTATGTTGCACGATATTGGCGCAACTGTTGATCAAACACATATTTTCTGTACAAAATACAGTAAAATTAATTTTAGTGCAAAAAAACTGAATATAATACCCAATTGTGTGGTAAAATATAAAAAAAGAGGTCGTGTTCAGTAAATACTGTAGATAACAAACATGTCAAGCATTAAAATTGCATGTGCCTCTGAAATTGCTAAAAACTTTGGCACCCAAAATTGTCCATAGGTGATGTTTTTAAAGCTTTTACTGGTTATCAGTTTATTGTTAACTGTGAATTTGGGCCCTAAAGGTATTGCTCTCATATTCAATATTCATGGTAATCCCTGACATACACTATATTGTCAAAAGTATTGGGACACATGCCTTTACACGCACATGAATTTTAATGGCATTCCAGTCTTAGTCCATAGGGTTTAATATTGCGTTGGCCCACCCTTTGCAGCTTTAACAGCTTAAACTCTTCTGGGAAGGCTGCCCACAAGGTTTAGGAGTGTGTCTATGGGAATGTTTGGGAATGGGAATGTTTGACTATTCTTCCAGAAGCGTGAGGTCAGGCACTGATGTTGGACGAGAAGGCCTGGCTCACAGTCTCTGCTCAAATTCCTCCCAAAGGTCTTCTTGTTGAGGTCCAGACTGTGCAGGCCAGTCAATTTCTCCTCCCCAAACTCCCTCATCAATGTCTTTATGGACCTTGCTTAGTGAACTGGTCCAAATCATTTAGTGGAGGAGGGGGGTTATGGTATTGGGTTGTTTTTCAGGGCTTGGGCTTGGCCCCTTAGTGCCAGTGAAGGGAACTCCTAAGGTGTCAGCATACCAAGACATTTTAGACAATTTCATGCTCCCAACTTTGTGGGAACAGTTTGGGGATGGCCCCTTCCTGTTCCAAGATGATTGCACACCAGTGCACAAAAGCAAGGTCCATAAAGACATGGATAAGCTAGCAAGCCCTCTATGTGATAGCATTGACAGGTGACAGATTCTCTTTATGAAGACAGCAGGGGTCTATTAGACCCCCAAGGGCTACCCTGCCCTGCAACTAATAAAGCACAGATCATGCTGTAGCAAGTGAATGACTGCTCAGAACCTGGAAGTGATGTAATGCACAGCGCTTCCAGATTCATTAGTCACAGGGTAGATTGGGGAACATCCCTTTTAGAAGAGTGGGAAGCCCCCTGAAAACTGTGAGTCTGTTGTAAATATGTATATACCTTTTTGAAACCCTTTGAATACCAGGATGTTTATAAACATACCTTGGTAGACAAGGGGTTAAATCAACAAACTCTTTCTATTACCTGCCCCTGGTAGCCAATGGGGATGTGCATATTCTCCCACAATGAAGTCCTGCATAAAAATAACTTCAGCTAATACCAACTATAAGGAAAGGGTATTACTTGTGGTACGTGCACTAACTGATAAAGCAATGACATCCATTTACTGAAGCTACTGTATACAGGGGGTCCCCGGGTTACAAACAAGATAGGGACTGTAGGTTTGTTCTTAAGTTGAATCTGTTTGTAAGTCGGAACAGGTACATTTTTTAAAGGTAGCTCCAGCCAAAAAAACTATTTTTAAGTTTTTTAGATAACATAGAGAAGGGTTATCACCCCTGTAACATTTGTTTTGCTGTCTGTGCCCCTGTTCAGAAGATTTCACCTCACCTTCTGTCCCAATGACAATTGGATTTTGAAAATTTTGGGTTGTTAGGGAAACATGGACTGGTGATAAAGCATCAGTGGAGACACCTTTTTCCCATATTAACTCTTAAGCCCCATACACACGGTCGGACTTTTTCATGGATTTGGTCCGATCGGACAAGGTTGTTGAAAAATCAGACCGTGTGTATGCACCATCGGACAGTGTTCGTCGGTTTGGCCGACGGACAAAGTCTTATCTCCTGCTGGAAAGATTTGCCGTCAACACGGTCCGATCACACCAAATCCGAGCGTGTGTACGCTTGTCCGACGGACAAAGTGCTACGCATGCTCAGAAGAAATTCTGTGACGGAAGCGCTCGGTCAGGTAAAACTACCTTTCCTAATCGACACAGCACATTCGTCACGCTGCAATGTTAAAATGTCTTTAATGCAGCGCATTCTCTTTTTCTTTACAATGCAAGAAGAATGACATCTTTTAGCTGCTCCTATTCACCCGCACTTCTCACAAACTTACTTCTTTATTACTTTGCAGCATTTATACACTACATGTTTATTTTTTACTCAGATCGTAATACAATCTTTGTTATTTTTTTACCATGATTTGTCTTTTTTTTTTTTTTTTGGTGAATACATATTTGAATGTATTTTTTTGTTTTTTTTGGAGGGGGGTTGTGTGTCTCAAATTACCAAAAACACATTATTAACATTTGTATTTCTTGCTTAAATTTACTAGGAGGTTGTTTGTTGTTGGTGCCCCTTGTTAATTCTACTTTAGGATTAGTGAAATGTACCTGCTTACTCAAAGAAAAACTGTCATTGTAGCAAAGTAAAACACAATAGTCAATGATTATTTCAAATAAAAAAAACCTTTATTTAGGTCACACCAACAAACCAAAGAGGAACGCAGCCATGGTGAAACTTGGGGAATTTGCAAAGTCTTGGCCCCCACGGCAACCATCATTGTTCAAGCGTAGAAAATTGGGGGCCTGAGGAGTACGTATATTAAGGGGAGTGCAATCTGGTCGTGAAGTCCAAAGTATCCGGAACTGCAGCAGATGCCATCTAGGTCCCCAGGCTCTGGTACTACAAGAGGCTCCATCTTCTCTCAGACCAGACTGATTCCAGGTCGTCACTCTCAGGTCTTCCTTCCACGCTTCCTTGCACGCTGTGGCTGTCGTGCTGGTGGGGTGGCAGAAGGAGGAGGAGGAGGAGGCGGAGCATGGTAGCTATGGCAAACATGTGTGACTGGGGTCATCTCCCCAGCCCTACCCTTATTTAGGACATGGAGGATGAGCCCCTCACACATGTTGCGTTGCCTCACCTCCATACCCATCATTTTTGTGACAACCACCGAGCCAAAGGTCTCCTCGTCGGCGGGTGTGGCATGTAGGGAGTCTGAAGCCTCTCTGATCATGCGGAGCGCTGACTGTGCCGCATAACCCCCCCTTCTCGCCCTTTTGTATGGAAGGCGGAGGGGAGGGGTTGGGTGTCAGTCAGGCTCCGCGGCCTAGCCCCCTCTTGGCTGCCACTACCCAGCTGGTGGCTGCCACTAACACCTGCCTCCTCCTGACTGCCACCTTCCACAGCCACCTCCTGGCTGAGGTCTTCCTGTGTATGAAAAAGGGACATAGTTTCAGTTATTTGTTCATCAAACACACACAATTCTCATCTAGTGACTGTTGCAAAATGTTTACAAATAGAAAACCATACAATTCTCAGCCCAGCAGTTTAGATTCGGGCCCCAAATGTCTCCAACACTACTGTCAGTTGATATGTCAAACACGTTAGGAACTAAGCAATTGGGGATCCTGAATTAAGTGAACATCATTCATTATTCCCATAAATGGTAACAAAACTACTATACCTGGAACAAGCTGGGCTCCTCCACCTCTTCCATACTGGAAGGCCCAGGTTGCTCCTCGGAAGCCTCATCAGGGGTGGCCTGCGCGCAAGGAAGCGTGGAAGGAGGAGTCGAGGTTGGCTCCGTGACATCAGTCTGGTCTTTCAGAAAATGGAGACTCTGATAGTACCAGAGCTTGGGCACATAGACCTCATCTGCTGAAGTTGCAGTTTCCTCAGACTTCACGACCTTCTTCCGCTCCCTGATATACGCACTCCTCAGGCTGCCAATTTTCTTTCTTATATCATCAACAGTTGCCGTGGGGAACCTTGGCTTGACAAATTCCACAAGTTCCTCCAGGGCTGCGTGCCTCTTTGGTTTGTTGGTGTAATGTGGGTGTTTACCCTGCCATAAAAGGGGAAATTCCCTGAATTTGGCAATGAAGAGGGGGAGAAAACTCATGTCGTTGAATCCCTTCATAATCTCTGCAAGACACAACACCACACAAAACCCTCTCAATTATGTCAGGCTAAACTCTCCTAATCTTCTCCATAAAGAAGCCTCAAGTTCAAATCAGTCTAGGCTAGTTATGTACCAACGTCAAATTGTACCTTCGTTTGTAGCGATCGTCTCGTGTGAGTTTTCTCTCCCCTCGTCTCCCAGATCGTGGCTACGACACAGGCGTGTGACGTTTTATATACAGTGCGCATGCGTCAAACTCCGCCCGCCCCTGACGATCTTTCTCGTCTATTCCCCACCCCTTCTCTTTACGGCGCAGTGGGGAGAGCACATGGCGTGGACACAGCAGGTGCGCCCCAAATATCCCACCAACGAGGAGGAGGACGAAGAAAGTCCGGAGGCAGAAACGTCCCGATCCCGGAGCCTGAAATTCAAGGCCTCCAATATGTCATTTGGAGAAATGTTGGAGATGGTGGACATATTAAAGAGGAGCGACTATGATGGGAAGTATGGGCCTTACCTCAACCCCAATGTCCGCAAGGCCAAGATCATGTCTAAAGTTGTGAGAAGGCTGTACAATCAGTTTGGGGTACAACGATCCAAGGAGCAACTGAGGAAACGCTGGTCAGACCTGAAACTGAGGGAGGCCGATCAGTACAGAAAGATCAAGCGAATTCTTCTAAAAAGTAAGTAGTTGTGTTTTGTGTTTGATTTCTTGCTTGCATACTGCTCCATTGTGGTTTGATTTTTACAAAGTTGTACATTCCAAAATGGCCACTTTCAGGTTCGTCTGTGCATTCGATCGTACTCAGCCTCGATCTTTCTGCCACTGTCATGGTCGTGTGTGTGTCCATTCGATCGTACGCAACCTCGATCGTTCGGCCACTTATAATACGATGTTTGGTGTTTTTTTGGGGGAAAGGAAGTTTGTTCTCCCTAGAAATGTCATCCAGAATGTAAAGCCAATTTATTCAATGTAAAGGAGAGGTCACCCAGTAGCTGTTTACCCATCTGGACTCGAGAGCACTAGTGCTGGGACACCCAAACCCCCTTTTTATTAGGCTTTTCCACACATGTGCTCCAGTGGATACTAGAGGGGGGTCTCCATCACACAAACTTCTACCAAAAAGCTAGTCAGTTTAGCACCTTTACAAAGTGACTACATTCATGTAGTTGACATTTGTAACTGGCCAAACTAAAATAGTGTCCGTCACTTTCAAGCAATGTTTGTCATTTCCTATTTCTGCCCTCAATAGATTGTGTTGCTAAATCTTCCTTTTGTACATTCTCATAGGGGAGCGAAAACTTGGGCCGTCTGAGGAAACCCCCAAACCAACACCTCCCAAAAAAGGGGAAAGAGCAGAAGCAGAGGAGGAGGAGGAGGAAGGAGAGATCATCGAACTTGGAGAAATTGTCACCACAACAGGTGAGTGTTGGAGAACACAGCTACTGGTAAGCTAATCCATGTATGGCTGCCTCATTTCCAACACCCCATTTTTGTTTGTTTGTGGTTTTTAGGTGACGTGGATGTTGTGGAAGAAAAATCGCACTTTACCACAGAGAGTGCCCACGTACTCATCGGAGAGATAATGGTCTGCAATAGAGATCTAGATTACATAAAGCAAAACATCAATGATGTTCAACAAAAATTGAAGAACATCATTGATGTTTTAGGAAAAATATGAAAACGCACCAAGTAATTAACACACATTTGTGCCAGCTTCTGAACACATTTGCAACTTAAAAACTGTGTGAAATTTGGAACATGCACACATTGTGTCCACATGTGCTAGCTCCCATCATGGTGGATGAATGGCAACGTTTTTTTGGGGGTGCAAACACTTTACGAACTACGAAAGTGGTTGTGGTGAAGGGGTTGCACCCCCAAAAAACGTCCATTCATCCCCATGATGGAAAATGGCACTTTTGAAGCTTCTAGGCATGTGTTTTACCATCTAATGACCATTTTCACACCCAAATTGTGTGCATGTTCCAAATTTCCACTTTTCGGGGGTGACCCCCCCATGTGATGAAGGCAAGATCAAACACACTTTGAACATATAGTCATGTCTGATCTTGTCTTCACTTTACAAAGTTGAACTTTCCTACTTCATAGGTTCTGCTTAGCTCCATGCCTGGTTTTAGCAATTGCGTAATCTTTGTAAACAATGTTGTAAATAACCAAGATGTTGTCAGTTTTGGCGTGAAGATTGTAAACGCACTTGTGAATGTTTTCCAAGTAAACTTTTTTATTTTTCTAAATGTGTGGCTTCCTTATTTAAAAAACACAATGCATTATGTATGTAAAATGTAAAGGATATGGGGGGCAATGGGTGTTATTTACTAAAGGCAAATCCACTTTGCACTGCAATTTCCTTTCCCAGGGAACTTTTTCAATGCACTTGTAGAGCATAGCGGATTTGACTTATGTAAATGACACCCACAGTGCTTTGTACGAAAACACGGAGCACAGCATTTTTCTGAATACACACATGTCAGACCTGGTGATGAAAAGGAGTATTTTGGCTGTCAGTTATGCAGGACAAACCTTCTCTAGACCAAAGATTAGGTAGCAAACACACAACATGAGAATAATCTTTTGGGAAGAAGAGACTGTTACCTCCTTTTGCCCAGAAAGTGCATTCCCACTGTCGAAGGCAAAGGGAAAAAATGTCAAAGTAAAATCAGCTAAAAAGAAGACTGAAATGACAAGAAATCAGAGGTTGGTTAAAATATCAGATTTATTAAAAAATGCCTCTCACACATCGTCAGGCAGAGCAATGGCCCCCCTACCCACAAAGTACTCCATATATTGCTCGCGGACCACGCGGGCATTTAGAGGGGGCAAGCCTGGACGTGCCACTTGAAGGGCTGTGAGGTCTGCATTTGGAGGGCCCTCCACATCTGGGCCAACGGGCACCACATAGTTCCTGTTATGTCTTTTGAGGAAGTTGTGCAATATGCAACAGGCAAGAACTATGTGGTTCAGTTTGTATTCTGCCAAGTTAAATGCCGTCAGGAACAGGCGGAAGCGGCTGGCCAGGATGCCAAAAGTGTTCTCCACCACTCTTCTGGCTCTGGACAGCCTGTAGTTGAAGACCCTCTGGTCCGGGGTGAGGGTCCTCATCGGGAACGGCCTCATCACATGGGGAGTCAACGCAAACGCTTCATCTGCGACAAAGACGAAGGGGAGTCCTTCGGCATTCTCCTCTGGAGGTGGCAAGCACAGACTGCCACTTTGGAGACGCCAGTAGAACTCCGTGTGCGTAATGGCACCACCATCCGATATCCGGCCGTTCATCCCCACGTCCACATACATAAACTCGTATGTTGCCGACACCACCGCCAACATCACTACACTATTAAACCCTTTATAATTATAATAGTAGGACCCCGAGTTGGGCGGTGGGACGATGCGGACGTGTTTCCCATCAATTGCCCCTCCGCAGTTAGGAAAGTCCCAACGGCTGGCAAAGTGGGAGGCCACAGTCTGCCATTCCTGTGGCGTGGAAGGGAACTGTGGAGTGAAACAAGAAAAAATAATTAGTCACTTTGCACTTAAACATTGCAAGCAGATTAGACAATCAACATCTTGGAACAAGAGCATTGTATAAAATTGGAGGCTGGAAAGTATTTGCACAGAAAAGTAGAGGCCATAGGTGTCTATTGGGGCAGAAGAGCATGCTGGGGAGGTAAGTGAAGGGAAAATGCATGAAGGAGAAAAGGGGCACAGCATATTAGAGCATATTGCAATCATGGTAATTAGGGAAGGAGGTCAAAAATACAAGACATTAGCAAACAGAGCATACATAGAAGGGAATAGTCAAGTAGAAATGTTACCTTAATATAGTCCTCCTGCAGGACCTGAATGATGGCAGAACAGGTCTCTGGAATAATGATTCCCAGGGCCTGGGGAGAGATACCTGAAGAGAACTTCAAATCCTGAAGACTTCTCCCTGTCGCCAAGTACCTCAACGTGGCAACAAGCCTCTGCTCCGGAGTAATGGCTTGTCTCATGCAGGTATCCTGCCGGCTGATAAAGGGGGTCAGCAAAGCCAAAAGACGGTGAAAATCGGGGTCCGTCATCCTGAGAAAGTTCCTGAAATCATCAGGATTATTCTCCCGGATCTCACGAAGCAAAGGCATTTGCGAGAACTGGTCACGCTGAAGCAACCAATTCTTGGTCCACATCCTCCTCGTCACTCTGTTCATGGACGGGTCTTGGGTCAAAGCTAAAAGCCCGACACCAATTCCGCGTACAGCACGAACTCGGCGACGAGTATGCACGGGAAACATCGCTCACAAGGTCACAAAAGGTCGGCTGGTCAGAACGGACAAACAGAAAGCACCGATAAACAGCAAGGCCTGAAAGAACGAACTGAATACCAGCAACGAGCAGACAATAAGCAGTGAAAATCAAAGCGTCCTATATCAAGATATAGGCCGCAATGACCAACAAATGCGAACTGACTACACGCACTAATAAACAGATACGCACGACAAGCACAAACTGAAGAGCAGTAACGATCTGAGTCAGAAAACTGAGAAGCGCGAATCTTAAGTCACCAAACTTCCACTAACTCTCGATAAACACGGGATCAGCAGAAGGAGCCCAACGGGTGCCTGACGTGGTGCTGAACTTCCCTTTTGTAATCTCGTGGACGACGACTTACGTCACGACGTTCTTCCGGACCGGATATTCCGACAACGTAGTCCGACCGTGTGTACGCAACACCAACATCGGACAAAGTACGTCGGACAAAATCCGACCGACCTGGTCCGCGGATTGTCCGAGCGTGTGTATGGGGCTTTACAGGAGTGAATTTCCCTTCCTAGGGGTGGATTTCCTCTCACTTCCTGTTGTCTCCCTCCGTTTGTAAGTAGGAGTCGATTGTAAGTCGGATGTTTGTAAGTAGGGGACCCCCTATATTGTAATTACATTTCAAAATCACTAAGACAGATTGCATTCTGATTGAGAATATGAAATACACATTCAGGCCAAAAGATCAGCTTCTTCAAGTGCTGATTGATCCAAAGAATAGACTATGACATTTTCAGTGATCTTAAAGAAACGAACACTGTGCATGTTTTTTTCAAGTAAAATATACCTTGTATTAAATTATATAACTTGCAGATTTGATATTGTACTCTGTTTGTTAGGAAAGACCAAGTGATATACGTTCTACCTCGAAGTGATTGGCAGGTTGGAGTTTTAAAGAACATCACATCATCATCTGATGAGGTAATGAGAAGTATTATTTTGGCTTACTTTACTCAATTTTCTACAGTAGAATGTATTACCTACGTAGATGCAGCATTGTTAGCAGCTAGATGTTTAGGCACAAGTTCTTGAACCTGTCCTCATAAGCATTTTCTTATGAAATTATCACCACATAAGGACACCCTCAGCTTGGTTAGGCATACATTTTTAGTTCTAGTACTATAATGGCTCATACCATCAATTTACTATTCATGCAGCCAAACTCAGCATTAGGTTTTTATTAGGTTTTCTGCAATTAAAAAGTGAAACTGTCCGAAATACTCCAATCTGGATAAATCTGGGTGTTTGAAGGACTCAAAAGAGTTCATGTGTTTCTCACTGTGCGTCTTTACAACTTGAACTTTGCTATTTAAGGAAATTGTCATATCATATTAAGGAGAAAGCAAAAAAGTTCCAAAGAAATAGGTTCTTTCAAGCTTAAGCAGCGCTTCGAGCACTGCTTAACCACTTCAGCCCCGGACCATTTGGCAGCCAAAGGACCAGAGGTCTTTTTTCAATTTCGCACTGCACTACTTTAACTGGTAATTGCGCGGTCATGCAATTTTGTAACCAAACGAAATTTGCGTCCTTTTCTTCCCACAAATAGAGCTTTCTTTTGATGGTATTTGATTGCCTCTGTGATTTTTATTTTTTGCGATATAAACGGAAAAAGAGCGAAAATTTTGAAAAAAAAAGAGATTTTCTACTTTTTGTTATAAAAAAAATCTAATAAACTCAATTTTAGTCAAACATTTGGGCCAAAATGTATTCAGCCACATGTCTTTAGTAAAAAAAATGCCAATAAGCGTATATTTATTGGTTTGCGCAAAAGTTATAGCGTCTACAAACTAGAGTACATTTTCTGGAATTTACACCGCTTTTAATTTATGACTGCCTATTTCATTTCTTGAGGTGCTAAAATGGCAGAGAAGTACAAAACCCCCCCAAATGACCCCATTTTGGAAAGTAGACACCCCAAGCTATTTGCTGAGAGGCATGTTGAGCCCATTGAATATTTTTTTTTTTTAGTCCCAAGTGATTGAATAAAGACAAAAATAAAAAAGATTTTTTTTTTTTCAAAAAGTTGTCACTAAATGATATATTGCTCACACATGCCATAGTTATATGTGGAATTGCACCCCAAAATACATTTTGCTGCTTCTCCTGAGTATGGGGATACCACATGTGTGGGACTTTTTGGGAGCCTAGCCGCGTACGGGGCCCCGAAACCCAAGCACCGCCTTCAGGATTTCTAAGGGTGCAAATTTTTGATTTCACTCCTCACTACCTATCACAGTTTCGAAGGCCATAAAATGCCAAAATAGCACAAAACCCCCCCAAATGACCCCATTTTGGAAAGTAGACACCCCAAGCTATTTGTTGAGAGGCATGGTGAGTATTTTACAGCTCTCATTTGTTTTTGAAAATGAAGAAAGTAAAGAAAAAAAAAATTTTTTTTTTTCTTTTTTCAATTTTCAAAACTTTGTGACAAAAAGCGACATCTGCAAAATACTCACAATACCTCTCAGCAAATAGCTTGGGGTGTCTACTTTCCAAAATGGGGTCATTTTGGGGGGTTTTATGCCATCTGGGCATTCCATGGCCTCCGAAACTGTGATTGGCAGTGAGAAGTGAAATAAAAAAATTACACCCTTAGAAAGCCTGAAGGCGGTGATTGGTTTTTGGGGTTCCGTACGCAGCTAGGCTCCCAAAAAGTCCCACACATGTGGTATCCCCGTACTCAGGAGAAGCAACAGAATGTATTTTGGGGTGTATTTCTACATATGCCCATGACATGTTTGAGCAATATATCATTTAGTGACAACTTTTTGTAAAAAAAAAATATATATATTTTTTTTTTTCATTATTCAATCTCTTGGGACAAAAAAAAAAAATATTTAATGGGCTCAACATTGCTCTCATCAAATAGCTTGGGGTGTCTACTTTCCAACCTGGGGTCATTTGGGGGGGGGTTTGAACTGTCCTGGCATTTTATGCACAACATTTAGAAGCCTATGTCACACGTCACCCACTCTTCTAACCACTTGTAGACAAAGCCCTTTCTGACACTTTTTGTTTACATGAAAACATTTTTTTTTTTTTGCAAGAAAATTACGTTGAACCCCCAAACACTATATATAATGTTAAAGCAAAGGCCCTACAGATTAAAATGGTGGGTGTTGCATTTTTTTTTTTCCACACAGTATTTGCGCAGCGATTTTTCAAACGCATTTTTTGTGGAAAAAATACACTTTTTTTTTTATTTTAATGCACTAAAACACACTATATTGCTCAAATTTTTGATGAAATAAAAAATATGATCTTAGGCCGAGTACATGGATACCAAACACGACATGCTTTAAAATTGCGCACAAACACGCAGTGGCGACAAACTACATACATTTTTAAAAGCCTTTAAAAGCCTTTACATGATACCACATTAGATTCACGGAGGAGGTCTACTGCTAAAATTACTGCCCTCGATCTGACCTTCGCGGTGATACCTCACATGCATGGTGCAATTGCTGTTTACATATGACGCCAGACCAACGCTTGTGTACGCCTTTGCGCAAGAGAAGGGGGGGCAGGGGTGCTTTTTTTTTTTTTTTGTTTTTTTTTTATTTATTTAGCTTTTTTATTTTATTTTTAAACTGTTCCTTCCATTTTTTTTCTTTGTTATGATTTTTATTGTTATCTCAGGGAATGTAAATATCCCCTATGATAGCAATAGGCAGTGACAGGTACTCTTTTTTTGAAAAAATTGGGGTCTATTAGACCCTAGATCTTTCCTCTGCCCTCAAAGCATCTGACCACACCAAGATTGGTGTGATAAAATGCTTTCCCAATTTCCCAATGGCGCGGTTTATATCCGGGAGGGGGGACATTCCCTCCCACTGCTTGTAAAAGCAGTCTAGAGGCTAATTACCCGCTAGAATTGCTTTTACATGAAAGCCGATCACTGGCTGAAAAGAATGATACCAAGATGATACCTAAACCTGCAGGCATCATTCTGGTATAACCATTCAAAGTCCAGCAACATACTGGACATATATTGTAATCTTTTTTTTTTCATGCAGCCTCTTGGCTGAACGAAAAAAAGATTGATTGGTGGGTATGCCCACCATTAGAATACCTCCCTTCATCCACCCACTTCTAATGATGGGCATACATGCACCATTTATATATGCCGATGCATGGGGGCATCCTCCCGCAAAAGTTATGCCGTGTACGGAATTTCGACCGTATGTACGTGGCATTAGGAGCCAATCGCTCCTCCCCCCCCCCCCCTGCTGCCCCCATGCTTCGGCATATATGCTCTTTTTTTTAACTGTGGTGGTGAAATCACCTCCTACAGTGTTGGAGTCGCGTCTTTATGTATCGTGGGAGCAAACGCTGTTGCTGTCAAGATAAATAAATCCGCGTTGCAACTGAATGGCGCACCTGAAAACAAAAAAATGCTTAACACTAAAACACAGTAAACAAAATTACATACCTGAAAAGCAAGCATGATAAAACATAATAAAACATTGCAGAATAGAATGGAGTAAAAAAAGAGCAACAATAGAGAGAGAATAGAGTGAGAGAGAGAACAATAAAACGACAACTATTTTTTTATTTTTTTGAGATTCACAGGTAAAAAAGCTCCTGACTGAAGCGACTGAATCAAAACGCTACCACAAAAAAACTGTTAGCGATCGCAGGGATCAGGCCTGACTCTGCGAACGCTGCAGTTATGTGTGCTTAGTGTTTTGTAAGTGACAGTGATCGATCGATACTGCACTTGGGTGGGCTGGGCTGGGCGGAGGGGGAAAACGCAGGTGCTAGCAGGTATCTGGGCTGATCCCGCTAACAATGCGGTTTTTTTTGGAACCCTAAACTGCTGGGACGCTAGTATAGATCTGATCAGATCAGATATTGATCTGTTCAGATACTGTGCCACTAAGGGAGGTGTATGCTTTGTGCGTGGGTGTTTGCGGTACTGGCACTAACCTGGGGCGACGCAGACCTTATTTGACCCTAAAACCTAATTGATATCACCCGCCGGGCGATCAGGGGGTTAAACCGTTATTGGGTAATAAATGGCGGGTGCCCTGACAGTATAAAAAAACAAGCTAACTAACCAGCGTCACCCGTAACAGTAATACAAAAAAAAACTGGTTACCTAGCGACACTAATGCAGCGATCAGAAAAACGATCGCTTAGTGACACTGGCAAAAGGGGGTGAAAGGGTTAACTAGGGGCAATCAGGGGGTTAAACCTTTATTAGGTAATATATGGGGGTACCTGACGCTATATAAAAAACCTGACGGGGAACCTAAATAACGAAATAACTAACTGGCTAACCAGCGTCACCAGTGACAGTTATACAGTGATCACTGGTGAAAGGGTTAACTCTAGGGGCAATCAGGGGGTTAAAACCTTTATTTAGGTTGTAATATGGGGGTACCTGACCTATAAACCTATTTATGAACCTATATAAACATGGCGGTTACCTAAAAAAAAAAAAATGGTTACCTAGCGACACTAATGCAGCGATCAGAAAAACGATCGCTTAGTGACACTGGCAAAAGGAGGTGAAAGGGTTAACTAGGGGCAATCAGGGGGTTAAAACCTTTATTAGGTAATATATGGGGGTACCTGACGCTATATAAAAAACCTGACGGGGAACCTAAATAACGAAATAACTAACTGGCTAACCAGCGTCACCAGTGACAGTTATACAGTGATCACTGGTGAAAGGGTTAACTCTAGGGGCAATCAAGGGGTTAAAACCTTTATTTAGGTTGTAATATGGGGGCACCTGACCTATAAAACTATTTATGAACCTATATAAACATGGCGGTTACCTAAAAAAAAAAAAAATGGTTACCTAGCGACAGCAGTGACACTAATACAGCGATCAGAAAAACGATCGCTTAGTGACACTGGCAAAAGGGGGTGAAAGGGTTACCTGGGGGGCAATCAAGGGGTTAAACCTTTATTAGGGGGGGGTAGGGGGCTACCTTGGACCTAAAACTAACTGCCCTGACAGTTATTACAGTCACACTGACACTAAATGCAGTGATCAGTAAAAAAATGATCACTGCAATTAGTGACACTGTGACTGGGGGGGGAGGGGGTGATCTGGGGGGTGATCAGGGGGTGACAGGGGGGTGGAATATGTGCCTAACTGTACTGGTGTCAGTGTACTGTTGTGCACTAACCTTTACATGTTCACCGCTCGGCGTCTCCGGTCACATAGACCGGCGCACCGAGCGTGACATCACTTCCGCCTTCCTGTCTATACAATAGACAGGAAGGGGAAGCTTTTCATTGGCCAGGAGCGATCGCGAGGGGGTGGCCAGAAACCACTGCCAGTCCTGCCAGCAGCTTCTTTGGAGTGGCGAAGGAGCGGTGTGTTTACCGCTCCTCCACCGCTGCTCCCCATTGAAATTAATGGGGCAGCGCTGTAATACCGCCGGCAAAACGCCGCTATTGCGGCGTTTTGCCGGGGCTTTTAACCCTTTCTCGGCCACTAGCGGGGGGTAAAAGCACCCCACTAGCTGCCGAAATGCGCCGCAAATTCGACAGTAAAACGCCGATAAAAATAGCGGCGTTTTACCGCCGACGCTATGGGCGGTGTGGTGTGAAAGGGGTCTAAGGGAGGTTATAACCCCTGTCAGGTTGTTTTGCCATCTGTGTCCCACTGGAGAGCTTTCCCCTCACTTCCTGTCTTATAGCCAAATCAGAAGGTGAAAGGAAATCTATGTAAAGTGAGGGAATGTCTGGATGTCACCAGAGACCCCAGGAATAGTGTACCCATTGGAAGATTTACCCTCTTTAACTGTTCTGGAGACAAGCCAAAACTTTCACTTTCGGTGATAATGTTAAACATGACAAATAAAGAGGGCGAATCTTCCTAATGGGAACACAAGCAACAATAAAAACCTGACAGGTGTTCCAATCCCTCTCCACTATATCTGAAACAAATTTTTTTTTAAAAAAAGAGTTAAAACCTCTTGTTGCTTTAACCCTTTCGCCGCCAGGACGTACGTCGTATGGACCGGAGGGGGGTATTACACACAATGCGGTGGCTGCAGTTTGTCGCTATATCACGGGCGCTCATAAATTTAAGTCTTGGCATGTTGGGTATCTTTTTACTCGGTGCAACCTTGTCTTTTATATTTTACCAACAATTTGGATAATTTATTGTGTTTGTTTGCCCTAAAATTCACGTTAGTGTGTTTTTTACTGAAATTTTGCATTTTTCTAGACCTTTGCAGTAATGTTGTGTGACATAAAAAATTGCAACTACCCCATGATTTGCAATGAGTACCGTTCATATCTGTGCGACTTCAAGTCGCTGTGACTTCAAAGTAGTTCCTGCACTACTTTAGTCCGACTTCGATACGACTTGAGGTCCATAGACCTCAAGGTTACACAGGCATTGCTTCAAGTTGAGTCAAAGTCACGTGGCAATGTCGTGGCAAAGTTGCGTGACTTTCAGGTCGTACAAGTGTGAAAGGAGCCTAAGAGATGATTTCGCATGACTTTAGAGACATCTCCTGTCACCACTCATTGTGTGTTATGGAACACAAAGAAAAGGGAAATTTCTGCAATGATGCACAGAGGCCCAAAACACCCATTTGCTACTCTAACCAAACTGATAAATACTTATTGCTATATACACACTTTAAAGCTGAAGTCTAGGTATGATCTTTATTGCATAGTTATATTGGTTGAACTTTGACCAATGTTAGTATTTACATATCATATGCTGTGGAAGCTGAAAATCACTGTAGTAGTTGTCACTACTATGGTGATCACCATACTCTTCAAGGTCATGAGCTGAGAGGCTCAGGCTTGGCTCCACTGCCATTCACAAAGCACTACATATTTTTTTAAATGAGTACGAGGTGTTCTCTGATTGGGCAATTAATACGATTATGTTTAACAATGTATTAATGACAAAACAGCATTAATGTGTTTTAGATCTACGTAGAGTTTAGCAATAATATCATAACTCTGAAGTTACTTGCTAGGATTGACTCTCACCACTGGCTATTTTAAAATGCCTTGTCATTTTAGTTATATGCCCTTATAGTGCCAGGTTATGTCACCTTTGTAACAGTTATACCGTTGTGTTCCATAACCAGCACAGGACTTCAAGAGAAGACTATGTTGCTAAATCCTGTTATAAAAAAAACATGTGATTGGGTAACCATGAGCATATGTAGTGTCTTAAAAGAGAAGTTCGGCCCTTTTTTTTGTTTTTTTCAAGAATCATACTTGCCTAGGTGGATGCAGCATCGGTCCGATGCTGCATCTGTTCCCTGCCGGCTCTAAGACAGAGCAATCAAACACCGCTGATCGCTCGGTTATCAGTGCTCCATGAGCAGAGTGATCCACAGGAGAAGTACAGCCAAACAATATTTGGCTGTATTTTTCCTTTAAGTGAAATGTTTAAACAAAAATAGCCGTTATACCTTAATTTGATCTGTTTTGCTCACAAAAATGTATTGAAGATTCATAAATTGGTCATACAATTTAATTATGTGTACATGTACACCATAACTTAGTTGTATATATTTTATTGTTTCAAAAGAAATGTAGAGTGGTTTTATATATATTTTCTTTCTACATTATGTTCAGGGCTAAAAGAAAAATCATATGTTTAAAAATATGTTTTATTTTTTATTTTAAGTTTTATATTTTATATACATATATATATATTAGTTTGTATTTTAATACAGCCATCAGTTGGAGCTCTATGCTCCTTTACACATGTTTACAGGCTGTCCTTAGCTCCTCCACTGAAAAAAAACTGTCTTTCCCAGAGTTTAGTAGCTCACAGTGCAGTTAACATTTACTAATACTAAATGAGTGAGAGCAATAACATGTCCCCCACCCCCTTCTCCCAGAGGTCTATATGAAGTTTCAATAACAGCTAGTCAGAAAGTAAACAGCTTCTGATGTATATGTGTATTTAGAAAGTCCATATTCTCTGGGAATCCTGTGTCATGGGTGTAACTTGTACACATATTTATTTGTAAAGAAAGGTTTTATATAAACAGTAAAAGGAGATTAAAAAAACAACTTAAAAAAAAAACGTAACAAGTAAAACGAAAAAAAAAATATCTTCCCCATGAATGATCTCAGACTTGTACAATTTAGATGCCTTATATGATTCTATATATTAAAAGAAACCAGTCATGAAATAAAAATAGTGGCTGCCATTAATGATCTGATAATACTAGATGCCTGGCTGCCATGCCCATTCTCTGGGCCACATTTATTAACACAATTGTATCTCCCGCTCGCGGAGCATGTGGCAGGGCGCGCGCGCACCCCGCCGGCGGCACGCGCCCACAATGTCACTTCTTAAAGGGAACGTACCTGTATGCCCATTTGCGCAGCCGTGCCATTGTGCTGACGTATATCGTTGTGCACTGGTCGGCAATCGGTTAAAAAAGTGTTTTTGTGTGTGTGTTTTTTTTAATGGCTCTTTAGCACTTTTTTTAAGGTTGAATTTTCTAGCTAAATAATCTTTTATTTTTTTCGGATCTTAATAAGTTTTAGTCTGGGTCCTAGTGCCTGTAGGCTTTGTAGAGCTTTTGGTAGGATAAAAACTGTCCTAGATTCACATCTTACCAGTTAGCCAGGCCTCACTAAAGCCTAGTACACACTGCAAGTTCTTTGGTTGAACGGAAAAAAAAAACTGACAGCTCGGGTTGGAACCACTGTACTAACTATCTAATGTTAGTACAGTGATCTCCCCTGCTGTGCTATGCTGTTCTGACAGGGGGATGGCCCTGACTCAGACAGGGTCCTGAACGGGGGCCGGTCGGCAGACGTTTTTTGGTCGTGACCCTTTGACAGAAGCTGGCTGAAAGGCTGGCTTCTGTCTGACCGGCTGCAGCACGCACGGGCTGAAAGTCCTGTGTGTACTAGGCTTTAGTCTCAGCTGCCCCTGGGCTCTCTTTCATTCTTTCTGCCACTGGAGCCTGCTGCTGGGTAGAAAGGCTGACTACTGGCAGAATGCTAAAAGGTACCGGAGCTGCCTCTTTGTTTTGGGGAACCCAATAGGGTGGCACCCAATTATTTAGGAGCTGGCATAAGTTTAGATTTATGACTTGCCATACAAAGCCCACCTGCAATGAAACTAAAGTGCGTTTGTTTTCTATCTTGCCTATTAAAAATTTAGGACTGGATGGTCCCTAATGTCCCTGTTTCATGCATAGTTTACCACTGCCATTAAGCCTCTCCCTTTTACAGCAGAAAATATGATAAAGGGGAGCTTTAGCCCCATACACACAATCAGAATATTGTTAAAAAAAATACAGCTTTCATGGCGATCGTACAATAATATGATCATTAGTACATAGCTTTTGTATGAAATTTTCCGAAGGGACAAACACAAACATTTTTCTCGTATGATACCAGATTTGAAAATTTTCGCTTAATCAGTACAGTTTTCATCCGAAAATAGAATACAAATACATGACATCAACATTTTTATTCTGTCGTACGAAAATTTTTGTACTTTAGCAACCTATTCGTTTTTGATATGAAGACTAGCATGCAAAAAAACGGACGATCATTCATCGGATAATCTCATCGTGTGTACTAGGATTTAGGCTTCAAAGTGAACCTCTGCCTGTAATGTTTCTATCTGATAAATGAATTTTAATGTTTACAGACTCCTAATTTATTTTTTTGTTAATTTTACTTTTAGATTGTTCTGTGGAAGCCTGATTCACCTGAACACATAGAAAAGAACAAAGAAGTTCATTTCTATGTAAATGCATCCATTGTGGAAGAAGTAAAATTTCAGTTGAAGGAATCTGCAATCACATACACGTAAGTCATGAGCAGCTTCTATGTGAGCCACTTTACATGTCAGTCTCAATGAATCCTAACAAGCTAATATCTGTTCTAGAGTATTGGTTCAGAATGCCCAGGAGCTCATTGATCAACAAACATACAATGACACTACTGGCCAACGCGGTTCCGTCTCCTACTATGAGCAATATCATTCACTAGAAGATGTAAGTCCTATTCCTAGCTTTTCTAATCACTCCAAATCACACCCAAATAAATTGTGATGTCAGAAACGTTTAAAGAATGTGTGTTGGTGATTGAAAACGTCATTGTGGACAGAGACTATAATCTGTGATATTTTACTACAGGTAAAAAAGTGAACAGACATACTTTGTTAAAAAAAAGTTTAGCTACAAATAAAAACATAAAAATCAGCACAAGGGAGATAACGTACAGTTATTAAGATGTGTCCCTTGTGTTGACTCTTCTCCTCCCCCCTCCACCATCTCCCCACCCCTACCACCACAATCTGCCGATAGGGAGCAGTTAATACAGCATGCATACAAGGGGCTGTTAGGAGCTCTTATCAAGAGACCCCAAATGTGCCCACCCTTCCCTGCCATATCCTACTCATAGAAGCAGTACTACAGCTAGTGTGAACGAGAAGGTATGTCCCTTGTGCTGGTTTTTCTGTTTTTATTTTTAGCTAAACTTGGGCATTGGCTTCACGTAACATAATAGAAAACACACTATGCTAAACACTTTCTTTCAGACCAAGTCTAATTAGGTTTATTTTTAAAGACATTAAGTTTTCACTATACTTGTAGTGATCATGGGAAAAAAAATAACAATAATTTTAAAACAGTATACAAAAATAGGTGGAAAAAACAGGCAGCTCTAGATAACAAATAACTGGACATAAATAATTTCACTAATTATGATTTATCAGTAAGCATGCTTTTCCTTTCCTTTTTTTGCTAGATATACTACTGGATGGAGCAAATGACAGAGATACATCCTGATATGTTAGAGAGAATTAATATTGGAAGTTCATATGAAAAGCGTCCACTCTATGTACTAAAGGTATATAATATACAAATACAATTGTAAACAACAACCCAACGAAAGTACCTCATTGTTCTGAAAAGTTGAATAGTGAATATCTATTTTTTGGCAATAAAAGACCATTTTTACGAAAATAAATATTGTATTTGGATCTCTGCATGCAGTTAAAACATATAATGATAATTTATAGAATGTGAAATCTAGTTTAGCTTCACATGCTTTATCCACTTTACAGTCATCTTCAATTTCAATGGTTTAAAACAATGGCTGTGGATTAAACCCCTTGCAGTTTATTCAAACCACTGTCACATTTGCTGGTCAACCTGTCTTGTGTGTAGCTGTGGAGAATAAAATACTTTTAAGTGGTATTAAACCCAAAAGCAAACATTTATCATCAGTGGCTGCCTGTCCGTGCAGGGCGCAGGGGCGGCGTCCCCCTAATCCATGAGCCTAGGCCCCCGTATCTACATGCAGGGCGCCAGATGCATGGATTCCAATGGGGGGGGGGGTTTCTTTTTTTGATTAGAGCCTGAGGCTCTAATTGGCTTCAAAAAAGGGTAGGCCCATGGGCCCACCCAGTTGTGTGACAATAGTGAATTAATATTCACTATTGTCTTCCTGATTCTCCTCCTGGCCAATCAGGAAGCAGGTCTTAAGACCCGATTGGCCGAGAGGAAAGGCGACCGGATTGGCCACCGAGGGAAGGAGGAGGGAAGCCTCCGTGAAGCCTGAGACGCTGGGTGAAGCCGCCGAGGAGGAAGCTGCTGCAGAGAAGGAGGAAACGCTGTAACAAGCCGATGCTGCCCGCGGGGCCGACCAACCGGGGTGGGTGTTGGTAAGTGTGGGGACGGCCAATCGACCGCATGTGGGGGTGGGCGGTGGAATGTCCTGTGTTTGCCGCCCCCCCCCCCCCAAATATACAGAAACAGCCGCCACTGCTTATTATACTGCAGCTTACCAATGATTTTGATGTGGTGGCAGCATTTGTTTTCCTTTGTAAGCTGTATTTCTGATATTTTCACCTGGTGCTGCCAGTAAGTCAGTCAGTAAGTAAGTCTTAGCAGAAAAAGCTGTCCTACAAATGTAGCAGTAAGAGGGTTGAGACAAACCATTTACCACTGACATTGGTACTTACAATGATCACATTTTATTTATTTATGTAAAGAAAGGAAAAAAGTGTTGCTGTAGCTGCTTAAACCTGTTAGCTGGAGTTCAGCTTCAATTTGTTAGTGTATTTAAGTCTGCTAGTACATCTAACACTCTGCTACCCCAGACTGACATTAGTGGAAATTAAAAAGAAAAGCTATCCACGCATTAAGTGTAGCGGTACCCCCGTAGGAGCTGCTGAGTATTCTGGTCCGTCTGTCACCCTGCCCAGCCAGGCACACACTTTTTGACTCCTCAGAGACAAGAAAGCAATCCTTGCATTTTGTTTTTGTTTGTTTTATTGAGGGATATTAAACTTGGATAGTGATGGGGACTTATGAGATGCCCAAGTGATCAGAACATTGTAATTTGGGACTCCATATACACCTGGTATATACATCACTCCATTTCTCCTCCTGCACATTGCTTCCTTTCTACTGAGTATCACTCCATACTCCTCCTGCACATCGCTTCCTCTCTTTTCCTCTCCAGACTAGCTAGCACTGATTTGGTAGGCCTGACACTGGCTCAGCCAGGCCCAAAGCAGGTGCCCTTTACAGGCAGGGACCGCGGGTCCCTATGGTGTAGCAAATAGAAAAGTCCCAGTGCTAGCTGTCCCTGTGGCTACTGCTCCCAGCACCACCTCTTCAGGCACTGCCAGCCCTCCTGGCTGCAGCTGCCCCTTTCCACTGCCCATGCCACCTCCCAGACTGATCCACAACAGTCCTCTCAGGCGTGCCTTCCCAGTCCTCCTGATTGTGTGCACACTCACCAGCTCTCCTGGCTGTCTCAATGGAACTCCTGGAGACTTGCCCGGCAGTGTTCTTCTGCTGTACTCTCTTGCTCTTCCTGTGCCTCCTGTCCAGGACACCTCCATGCTTCCTTGGAGGGCCCCGTCCGCACCCAAGCCCAGGCCCGAGGTCACCCCCCCCCCCAGACTGGGGAGCTTCCTCAAGGTCCCTGACAGCCTAACACTACATCTCCATTCTTCCGCCTGATCTACTCCTCCCCAGCTAGGCGGACTCTGGATATTTAAGGAGGCCTGCCCCCTGCTAATCCAAGTTGGAAATTGGTCAGGGCTCCTTAAAACACCCCAGGTGGCTCCACCTCCCCTCCAGCCTCTCTTTCTAGAAAATACTGGAACATTCTAGAAGAAGTAGGAGGTCCTAGTGATGCCACCTGTGAATCACCCGGCAGTGCCAGCACTTACTCTGAGCCACTCCCAACCCAGATAACAAAACACACCCAGGCTTGGCTACCAGCCAAGCCTGGAAATTTACCTGCACTAGAAAAAAAACCTACATTAATTTCCTAGCACACTAGAGGGCGCTACACAAGGTTTTAGAATCTTATTAAAATCATTCCGCATTTATGCATAAGTTTATCATAAGCAGTTTCACTTTATTGATGCCAATGTATTTTTATTATATTTTAGCTATCTGGGAAAGATACAAATACAACAAATGCCATATGGATTGACTGTGGAATACATGCAAGGGAATGGATCTCTCCTGCCTTCTGCTTGTGGTTCATTGGCCATGTGAGTAAAAGCTAGGCACTGAAACTTTTAGGGCTTGTTCACACTATGTGTAGTAAAATGCATTTATAAGGTAAGGATTACCTGGTTTAGGAAACATGCACACAGGCTTTTTTTACTGATGTTCTTTTTTGCTAGACTGCAGTAGAAAGAGAACTTGGCAGGAACTGCTTACAATAGGGCTGTCTTAAAAAGAACCTGTGATAATAGAAATAACAAGCTCTGAGTACACATTTCTAGTATTTAAAGAGTCATTGACCAATAACAATCATGAAATTTGGGAGTTTAGACTTTTCATACAGTACTTCAATGTCGACAAGCATGTTCTAGGCCAGTGATAGTAAATGTAGCGCTACCCCCATAGAAGCCACTTGAGTATTACACACATATTTCTTACGTCTTCCCTGGCAGGCAGACACCAGGTACACACACTTTAGCTGGATGAAGTCAAAGACCAGACTATGGGTGTTATTTTGTAGTTTTATTTTAGAGGAACTTGGATAGGGTAGGAGATTTGCAGTAGGATACTCCAGAACAAAAACTATGCACAACTTGAGGAATCTAGAATTGAGCAGTAGGTGAAGTCACTTGCTGGGAGCAGATAACAGACTTCTTCTGTGTAGCAGTATAGAAATAAAGAGTATGAGGAAAGTGTCTTGTAGAGGAGGACAGGTAGACAAAGTTCTTCAGATCACTAGCCAGTAGACAATTCTCTTCAGCTGGACCCTTGGCTGACTGTACTAGCATAAAGGAGTAGCCAGAAGAACTGGCCCCTAGATCTTTTGGTCTGTACTCACAGGAGTCACAAACAGATCTTCTCAGGCTCGGATCCCTTTCAGCCAGCTCTTCAGAAGCACCAGGGTCGCTCCTCCATTTTAGATTCAGGCCCTCAGGTCGCCCACCTGAGGCTGCATGGCAGCAGGTGCCAGGGGAGGCAAGCCTGCCTTACCCCTGGCTGGTGCACTCCACTCTCTGGGAAGGACTTAGAGCTCACATGATCTCTGATTATATAGGCCAATCCCAGTATGCCCAGGGCACCTCCCCTGTAATTGTCTGAGACTGCTACACACTCATGCTGCCTTTTTGCCTTGCTCCCACCCATGTTCCAGAAAGCTCTACTAGTTTCTGGAAGGCGGGAGAAGCCCCTAGACAAACTTAACAGTACCAGAACACCATGAGCAGTCCTAACTAATTAATTGCAGCATTCTGTTAGAATGCTGAAGATAGATTTGCCTCTAGCACCACCGTTGGAAGAGCAAATTAGACTAATCTAACTATTTACATCCTAGCACCTATACTAAAAGGGTGCTAGATAAAGATAAGGATCACAGCCCTGGAACTTTAACTACTTCCTCTACAACTTACAATGTAAAGTCCCAGGCCCCACCTCCCAAACCAGGGTTGATAAAATCTTGGATTTTTTCTCCTTGTCCAGCCTACCCAAATTAGACCCTCTATTAAAAACCCAAATTATTTACAAAATGATGTACCATTACACAGGAGAAAATCCAGGAAACTATACTCCAGGCAGGTGCCACTAAACTTGCTCAGATGACCTGACCATACAATAGTAAAAGACTTTACGCCCCTATATGCTTTTCATCCTCACCAAAGCTTTTAGCTCCTAAACTCACAACTTTCACTTTTACCAGGACTTACTAAGGACTCACATTAAAATTATCCTTAAAGAAGGAAAAGACCCTTCCTCTTGTGCCAGTTACTTTCCCATTGCTCCTCTAAACATACTTCTGAAATTTGTGACAAAATCCCAGGCCACTTAACTCCTTCCCCACATCTCAGAATTCATCAGCTCGGGCCAAGTTGGCTTTTTTCCTTCCTGTAAGACCTGTGACAAAGAAGTTATCAAAATGCTCAGCCTAACATATTCATATAGCAACTCCAGTACCCCAGGTCTCCTGCTTTTGACCAACACCAGAAAAACCTTTGATAGGGTAAACTGGCAATTTATGGAAGCCATACTAAAACACACTGGTCTGGGGGATAACATATGGCACTAGATTAAAGCATTATACAGAATTTCATGAAGGTCAAGAAGGAAAGGTTTAAGTTATGTGTGTTCAATTCCTGGGCTTTTTGGTCCCAGCCATCCCACCTGTGGTATAAAAAGGGGTAAGGCTGAGGTCCAATGCGCTTGGCTTAGCTTAGCTTCCGGTCTTGGCCCGCACTGTGAAGAGGGACTACTGGCCTTGTAGTCTGTTGGAGGCACCAGGGCTGGAAAACATCAAGTATGGGAGGTGCCAAAATGGACTACTATCTTGCAGAGGTATGCCTGGGCAGCCACACAGCTATAGTTAGTGTTAGGGATTGGACTCTGTTCATATTGGACTGTAATGTTGGAATCTCTTCAGTAAAGTTGCATCAACTGTTCTAAGCCTGGTCTGAAGTTGTTAAAGGGGTGCATGTGGGTTCTGGCGTATCAAAACAACCAGGGTCTGTAGAGCACAAAGAAGTATGAAGTAACACCACTACAAAAGGGTTATCTGGCAAGACAAGGAAGAGGAGTGTAGTTGCTAAGAGTAACCAAGCACAAGTTCAAGACACAAAGCAACCAGCAATTAGGTGTGGTACCTGGTAAAGGTGACAGGTCCTCCGGTAGTGAGGGGGTCAATGTTCTGGCTCCCTACCACATGAGGTCCATGCTATGTGCATGGCGGTACCCCATTCTGCTACTGGGAGTGAGGCAACAGAGGTATGCTTGACTAGTGGAATGGGTGCAGGATTAGCATGTCCCTCCTAATGCAACATCTACCAAGTTACAGTGTGAAGTGACATGGCACAAGACACTTCACAGATGGACTGTGTATGTTTTTTTTACTGCTCACAGTGACGGCTCATCTCTAAGTCAGGAAACTGCCTTAATGTTAGATTTATCACCTGACCACAGTCCCCGCCTGGTCCTGGGCATCTGCGCGAAAGGTACCCCCTTGTGCAGGACGAAGTAGGCCCCACCCACACACTTCTACTTGGTACCAACTTGCTACTGGACCATGGCTTGCTCACCTCCTGGTGCTGTGATCCTGAGGACCTCAACCTGGCACTACCATGCACCGTCATCAGGAGCTCTTGGAGAAGTCTGGTTAGTGCTTAAGCTCTGCGCTTTGTATGAGCCCACTTCATCCGCCAGGAGGACTTGCTTGTGCATTTATCCTGCTGGTTTCTGTGTGCCTCTTTCCACTGCTATAGCTACTGACCTCCAAGCCTGACCCCTGACAGTGACAAACATTTAAGTGCATTTAAAAATTAACCCTGAATCCATCTTCTTCACTAGTTTGCCCACTCTAGGTTCCATTCTGCTTTGTCCTCACAAAATTCACTCTTCCCACCTTCACCACTCCGTCCACTCTACCTTTTGTCCAATTCCATTCAGGAGGTAGGGTGGATACCCTCCACCATGGCTATAATGCAGAGAGTTTTTCCAGTGGGACTCAACCCAGTGCATCTATGCCAACTCCTTCATCATGACAAAGTTTACCTCCAATTGCAGCTGGATTCAACTTGATACATTTCAATTACCCCCTTGCTCAGGCAAAACATTTCCAGAAGGAGACAAAATACTTTAACATACTTATGGTTGGTGGGAAAAATTATGTTTAATAATAATCAGATTAAGGTTCTACAGTCCATATTTGCTTTCGACTGCACATTTTGAGACAGCTGAGACAGCTATGATTGTGCTGTGAAAGAGAGCTGGTCAACATAGACATAGATTTGCTTTACACATTGTCCTCCACAGGCATACTGAATCCTTCAACACACATTTTTTTGATAACCAACAGATACTTTTAAAGGCTGTCTATATCATATATCATATGTATCAGAATCAGAAAAGAAACAAGTTCTGTCATTTACAGTCACATGTTTTTGTCTAGGCTGTCGGTTTCTATGGTGTGGACCAACAAATGACTAAACTTTTGCAACATACTAACTTCTATGTATTACCAGTGATGAACGTAGATGGTTACCACTATTCATGGACTACTGTAAGTATATTATTTGTCATAAGACAGTGTTTATTCTGGTGATGATTTTTGTTTATTTATAGGATGTAACTTGCAGGTGCTCACCAGCCAAACCACCATTGCATCAGCTAGCGTCATTCCTTCTAAGTTAAAGAAATACAGGGGCTCAAGTTGTGCCCTTTCTCATCGTTGAGTTCTGCCAACAGGGAAAGCTCCCCACCGGTAGAATACAATAGCGCTGCGGGAGATATTCCACAGTCAGTGTTGATGGGGGGAAGTAAATTTCTTTGCATGCTCCCATGGTGGAAGGAAAGAAAATGGTATAATCTATGGCTTGCCTTAGACAAATGTATAGGTAGGGCTTATTTCAAGTAATTAGGTTCACCATGGTCATAATGCCATACTAAGCAAGGATCATTCACATACATACCTCTTTATAAATGTGGTGTATTTCAATGGTGGGATTTAGTGTTAAAGAATATGTTAACTCAATATTTCATATTCCTGATTAGGGATGAGCCCCCCTCTCCCGTTTGGTTCGCACCAGAACATGCAAACAGGCAAAAAATTAGTTTGAACACGCAAACACCATTAAAGTCTATGGGACACGAACATGAATAATCAAAAGTGCTAATTTTAAAGGCTTATATGCATGGTATTGTCATAAAAAGTGTTTGGGGACCTGAGTCCTGCCCCAGGGGACATGTATCAATGCAAAAAAAAGTTTTAAAAACGTCAGTTTTTTCGGGAGCAGTGATTTTAATAATGCTTAAAGTAAAACAATAAAAGTGTAATATTTCTTTAAATTTCGTACCTGGGGGGTGTCTATAGTTTGCCTGTAAAGGGGCTCATGTTTCCCGTGTTTAGAACAGTCTGACAGCAAAATGACATTTCTAAAGGAAAAAAAGTAATTTAAAACTACTCATAGTTACATAGTTAGTTAGGTTGAAAAAAGACACAAGTCCATCCAGTTCAACCACAAATAAAAAATAAAATAATATCATACAATCCCATATACCCCATTCTATACCCACAGTTGATCCAGAGGAAGGCAAAAAAAAAACAGCAGTGCATGCTCCAATTTGCTAAAGCAGGGGAAAAAATTCTTCCTGATCCCCGAGAGGCAATCGGATTTTCCCCAGATCAACTTTACCTATAAATGTTGGTACCCAGTTATATTATGTACATTTAGGAAAGTATCCAGGCCTTTCTTAAAGCAATCTACTGAGCTGGCCAGAACCACCTCTGCAGGGAGTCCAGTCCACATTTTCACAGCTGTGAAGAAACCTTTCCGTATTTGGAGATGAAATCTCTTTTCCTCTAGACGTGCCCCGTTGTCCTCTTTGTTGACTGTAAAGTGAATAACTCAACACCCAGTTCACTATATGGACCCCTTATATATTTGTACATGTTGATCATATCCCCCCTTAATCTCCTCTTATCAAGGGTGAATAAATTCAGTTCCTCTAATCTTTCCTCATAGCTGAGCTCCTCCATGCCTCTTATCAGTTTGGTTGCCCTTCTCTGCACTTTCTCCAGTTCCCCAATATCCTTTTTGAGAACTGGTGCCCAAAACTGAACTGCATATTCCAGATGAGGTCTTACTAATGATTTGAACAGGGGCAAAATGATATCTCTCGCAGGAGTCTTCAGCCATGTGACGCTTCGATTCTTCTGACACTTCTTAAATAACGGAGGGCGAGCGGCGTCCTCTGACACACGGGGACTTCCCTATGGCTTTCCCCGTGATGTCAGAGGGGGCGGGGTCACCGGGTGGCCCTGCCCTCCATTATTTAATAAGTGTCAGAAGAATCGAAGCGTCACACGGCTGAAGACTCCCACTGAGGCGGATTATGCGGATGGAGCGGAGAAGAAGCTGGAGCAAGATGCGGGACGAGAAGAGCGGAGGAAGAAGAAGATGAAGAAGAAGATGGAGAAGAAGAAATTAATAAAGGACTTGTCAAAAACCGTCTCTTGTATTTTTTAACCTTTTTGTCACTTTTTTTGTGAAATGGTAGGGGTACATTTGTACCCCATTACCAATTCACACAGGAGGGGCAGGATCTGGGGGTCCCCTTGTTAAAGGGGGCTTTCAGATTCCGATAAGCCCCCCATCCACCGACCCCCACAACCACCGGGCAAGGGTTGTGGGGATGAGGCCCTTCTCCCCATCACCATGGTGACAAGGTGCTTTGAGGGGCTACCTCAAAGCACCCTCCCAATGTTGAGGGCACATGGCCTGGTACGGTTCAGGAGGGGGGGCGCTCTCTCGTCCCCCCTCTTTTCCTGCGGCCTGCCTGGTTGTGTGCTCGGATAAGGGTCTGGTATGGATTTTGAGGGGGATCCCGTGCCATTTTTTTTTTTATTTGGGCGCAGGGTTCCCCTTAATATCCATACCAGACCTGAAGGGCCTGGTATGGAATTTAGGGGGACCCCCACGCATTTTTTTTTTTCATTTTGGTTCAGGGTTCCCCTGTGGGGAAATCCCTGTGCCGTTTTTATCAATGAACTGTTATGTGTATTGACTGACTCGAAAATTCATTGTAGCCGTGAGTAGTTTTAAATTACTTTTTTTCCTTTAGAAAGTAATTTTGCTGTCAGACTGTTCTAAACACGGGAAACATGTGCCCCTTTACAGGCATACAATAGACACCCCCCCCCCCCCCCCCACGTACGAAATTTAAAGGAATATTACACTTTTATTGTTTCACTTTAAGCATTATTAAAATCACTGCTCCCGAAAAAACGGCCGTTTTTAAAACTTTTTTTTTTGCATTGATACATGTCCGTGGGGCAGGACCCAGGTCCCCAAACACTTTTTATGACAATACTATGCATATAAACCTTTAAAATTAGCACTTTTGATTTCTCCCATAGACTTTTAAAGGGTGTTCCGCGGCTTTCGAATTTGCCACAAACACACAAAATTGTTCGCTGTTCGGCAAACTGGCGAACAGCCAATGTTCGAGTCAAACATGAGTTCCACTCGAACATAAAGCCCATCCCTGTTCCTGATATGTGCCTGCTGTACCATGTATTGGTATGAAAAATTATCCTGTTCTCTCTGTATTGCTTCCTTTGTGTGAAATGCCTGGTGTTCCTGCCAGTCCCTCTGCTTTCTTTCACTGGGAAAATCAGTAGTGTGCTGCTGTTTCTCCTTCCCTAGCTCTTATGCAGCTGAGAACAGAGGGTATGCGATCACTTATGTTTTTTATATGTATACACATGCTTTGCCTTTCATTTCTATTTCAAACTAAATAGGTTGTTTTACAACGTGAGGATTTACATATACTTTTAAACAATGAGTATATACAGTAAGTGTCAATCTGCTGAATACATTATTTTACAATGTGAGGATTTACATAAAACAATGAGTATATACGTGTTAATCTGTCCAACTGTGACAGAGTCAGGGCTCCACTAGGGCATAACAAAAGTACTTTGCTTGTAGAGTATACTCAGAATAGACAAAATATAGCAGCTCTGTGCACACACTGAGGCTGATATACTAACACAGTTAAGAATTGTAATTTAAAAAAAAACGTGTGAGCATTTGCTTCAATTATGCAATCATGTGAAAAGCACTGTCCTGTACACTAAACGTATGTGAAAATGCCCTACAATGAATATTCACACATTTCTGGAGTGGAGATTTGCAACTCCTTTAGTAAATGAAAATAATATGAAAATAAAATATGAAATTATGAAAATAAAATTCCATCTGTCTGTCTCACTTCACAGACAAGAAAACATCCACTAATGACCAGTTTGTAAAAAAAAAAAGAAAAACATTCATTACACTTCTACAAAAAAAAGTTATATACTAAAACTATAACTTTTTATCATTGCCAAAAAAACAAGAAAAACATTCATAAACAAAAACTATAACTTTTTATCATTGCCTTATAAAGCTGAAGGCCAAACAGAGACATACACACGGTCACACAAAAGTTCACTGACCTTTCGACCGTCAAGAACGTGGTGACGTATAACACTACGACGAGCCGAGAAAATTAAGTTCAATGCTTCCGAGCATGCATCAAATTGTTTCCAAGCATGCGTAGGAATTTTGCGTGTCGGAATTGCTACAGACTATCGGAATTTCCGATCAGAACTTTTTCCGACCGAAAAATTGAGAACCTGCAGTAAATCTTTTGCTGGCTGGAATTTCGGCAATTCCTCGCCACCAGTTGTCCATCCAACCCCTACACTGCCTCGCCTCTAATCCTGCCCATAAACACACTCTCATAAATTATCTAATGAAATTACACTATTAAATATTTTATGCAGAATTAAGTTACAAAAATAAATATTAACAACAACAACTTTAAGAATATTAACATAAAGCATGATTTGACTGTGATAAGTAAAATATGGAAAAAATATTACTGGCTACTATAGACACTGTACACATTACTACTGCCTTTTTAAAGCAGAGCTCCACTCAAAAGGGGACGCGCCGCTTATTTGCCTCGCACCCCCCCTCCACTGCCACATTTTGCAACTTTTGGGGGGGAGCGGACTCATGCGGAAGTTCGGCCCCCCTCCTACTCCCCCTGCCACCGGGCCATTCAAAAAGTGAAGCGCGCTTTGCGCATACGCAGTGGAGAGAGGTTTCCCTTACTTGAGATGGTGGTGGCAGCACCCGAGAGCTGATTGAAAACTCGGCTCGGGTGAAGACACTGCTGGATTCATGGACAGGTTAGTGTCCTCACAATAAAAGTCAGCAGCTAAAGTATTTGCAGCTGCTGACTTTCAATTTTTTGTGAAGGAGCCTGGAGTAAATATTTTAAATATAGCATTAAAAAACATTAAAACCAATGAATGACACTTTCACTCATTTAGGATGCAGAGAGACTTACAGCGAATCACAGCACTAGACATGGGAGCGGGAGCTGCCAAAGTTAACTTTTCCTATTAACAAGTTGGTGATTAGTTGCTAGGCGGTCCGAGCAACCAATCACCAGCTTGTTAATAGGAAAAGTAAACTTTGGCAGCTCCCGCCCAACCCCCCTCCCCACCCAACCCTGCCTCCAACTCATCTCGCTTTCATCTTATTTCCACTCTCCTAATGTGATGAAGAAAGTTGAAACTTTGAAGGCTGCTTATACTAGTTATGTTTTTAAATGCTCCTAAGGTTTTTTTTGTTGTAAACCCTTACATATACCCATCAAAGTGTAAAGTAAAAATCTTTAGGAGTTTATCTGCCATTATCTCTCATCCACAGCTGTTCAAGGTACACGGATCAGAGGATTTTTCTCAGCAGTAGAAGGCAGGGGATGGGGTTATGATGTCACACACTGCACAGCTAGACCACAGAACTCAGTGTAATCTGAAAACTGAGTGGAGGGAGGGTCACCTTCCCTTCTATATTGAATCATAGGGAAACATACACTGATAAGGCTGTCAGTCACCTGCTGTATGCTGGGGGAAGGGGAAGGGGTACAGTCTTCTGGAATTCTGATCTGTTGGCATGGACTATTAGGAATGACTCATGCAGATAGCAGGGGTATAAAAGATCAAAGCTAAATGACACTGGGTGCTGGTTAGTGCACACTATAGAAGGATATGCTTTGTTCATTTTTCATATCTGAGGTCTACAACCACTTAGGTTCAGAGGGATATAGGCCACAATTCCTGAAGTTATATATTCTTGTAGAGCAGAACAAATCAGTTACATGTTAGTGGTAATGCATTGGAAAATAGAGATATTTATGGATACGAGGTTGGAATGGGATCATGCAAATCTTTGAAAGACCATTTGTCAGTTAGGAATATTATATTTTTTTCTACTTTGTTGATCATATAACAATTCATATATATATAGGAAGGGCAGAAAAAGGTATACGATTTTGTAAGGGTATACGCAGTAAAAGCCACTGCTTTTTATTATCTCATTATATAAAATGGCAAGGTTTCTATAAACAAAAAAGTATAATTAGAAACCGGAGGCCCTAATCTCCAACAATCTTTCTACAACAATAGCAAATTCAATATAGATAAGATAAAAACTTACAGCTCAAACTGAATGTGTGCTAGCCTCGGCTCCCTCCCACATTCCAACAAGATGGCCACCGGCATCCTGGCTTTTTATACCCACTCCATCTTTGCTGGTGGGTTGAAGACATTTCTAGCCTACATCTGCTGTCTGTGTAATTGTCATGTCATGTTTGTTATTATTTATGGTTAAACCTTATATGAAAAAATTGTTTTTGTATATTTCATTAGTACCCTTCGCACATACTTCCTGACAAAGCCAGGATGGCAAAACATGTAGAAGATTATGTGTAAAGCACTATATTCAGTTTCTCAACTCTACAAACCTGTATCCAGTAAATTATATTTTCATTACATTATACCATTATTTTATAGATTTTAATGCGAATTGTAATAAAAATATAATATTCTTAACTGGCAAATGGTCTTTCAATGGTTTGCATCTATAAAATCCCATTCCAACCTCTTCTTTAGTTCTTTCTAATCATTTAGAGATGATGGTATCATGGACTTATATCATTGCATTTCTAAGGTATTTGTGGAGAGCTTGTGTGGTACCTACAGACTCCATAAGTACAAATCTATCACATTCAACATTCAGAATGTGAAGGAAAACTCTACCTTCCATTGTAGTACATGGTTATTTTAGATGAGTTAACCTGATTAGAGCATGCTGCCAATTACAAATTTTTCTAACATTTTCTTTTACAAGATTAGGAAAGAGACATGCGGCTCCCTGGTTGTAACAGCTAGCCATTTTCTAGTTACACGAACAGCCAACATGTGCTCCTTACATCCAAATGTCTACCCATAATTGCTTTCGTCCAGATTTGGAAAGCATCAGATACTCATCATATGCAACTGCTTTGGTTTATGTGAGAATATGTTTAAAATCAATAAATAACTGTAGATGACACAAGCTTATTTTTTTTTTCAGCATCGGATGTGGAGAAAGAATCGCTCTATACATCCACGTAACAAATGCATTGGAGTAGATCTTAATAGGAACTTTGATGCAGGGTGGTGTGGTATGCTTTTTATGCTTTAACTTTATTATTTCACTTACGAAATATGTCAAGTATTTTTTATTTTTTATTAAATCAAGGGTTAACATTATGGAAAACATCCCATTCACCAAACTCAAATTAACTACTAAAAAAACAGCTACAATACTTTAATCATATTGTCAATATTCACTAGTCTATTCACAGAGTGCAGAGTGTACATTAGGCCTTTTGTAAATGCAAATGAATGACAATGTTTTAAAATATGCCCCTTTTTGGTTATATATTTGAATCTAAGAGTAACTTCTACAATACAATTCCTATTGAAAAAAGTTCATACTAGTGCACTTTAGTAAACACAAGTGTTAATGTGTGCAGCGTTAAGGCAGCATATCAATTTTGAATTGAAAAAGTGTTTCACCGGCGCAAAAAAATATATATATGATACGTGAATTTATCTTTAAATGTCAGATCTGCTGCAGTTATAAATCCCCCACAAATACTGTGGGGTAGGTAGTATTGTGATAAAGAGTGTAGCTGCGCTGACCCTAAAGTGATATATATACCTTACCACGTGAACATTTTTTTATCTGTGATTCATGAAAAATTATTAATAAATTCATTCATCAAAACTCAGAATAATAAAAACTGAAATGAAAGAAATTACTAATATTAAAAATCATGTGTTAACAATAGTCCCAATAATCCTCTTCACAAACTGCTTATCCAAATCCCACGTTCACGGATGTGAATTTGTGCACGTGGGATTCGGATAAGCAGCTTGTGAAGAGGATTATTGGGACTATTGTTAACACATGATTTTTAATTTTAGTAATTTCTTTCAGTTCAGTTTTTATTATTCTGAGTTTTGATGAATGAATTTATTAATAATTTTTCATGAATCACAGATAAAAAATTGTTCACGTGGTAAGGTATATATATCACTTTATGGTCAGCGCAGCTACACTCTTTATCACAATATTAATTTTGAATGGAGTGCCAATGGAATGCACATTTAGCAGAGATGCAATTTTTTTTTTATCATGTAGTGTGCACTGTGGTACACTAAAATGCGGTGCATTGGGGTGCAACACAAAATAAATTGCTTCACAACTCACTACACTATGCAGTAACAAGGGTAGTTTCACATCACAACATGCACTTCAGCCAGGCATGTGCCAATGATGTGCGTTGAGGTGCATGCCCTGTTTTTTTGCATGTTAAGGTGTGTTTTTTTAAAGAAATAAATTACTTTGCTTTTACACAATGCAGTGCGATGCAATAAAATGGTGCCTGCCTAATTTTTTAGTGCATTGGTGTGAACTGCCACAATACATAGCAAAGTATTTTACCTTGTCCATGTATGGGGAGGTGCAGCGGGGTGTGGCTGCAGTATACACATTCAGAGTTCAGTTGCAGAAACAGAATTGTATTGCAATTAAGGTTCAGAAAGTACAGCTAGCCCGGTTTGAAGACAGCCCGACCAGGTGCACTCACAATATGTACAGCAAAGGGTTAGCAATAGGTCTCAGGTGTGCCAATATAGTCTGTCTTGAGGGGCGGAATGCGTCCTGGCTGGTCAGTCTGTACCCAAGTGGGAAGGCTTCCAGGAAAGATGGCGTGTCCCTGCATTTTCCCTACTCATCTGAAACCTCTGCCTGAACCCAAAGCACTGTCCCTGGCAGACAGGTAACCTGTCTCTGCGCTACCCACATGTGAAATGTGCTCCAAGCCCAGGAGCCAGGATCTTAAATAGACTCTGCCTGACCTAAGATGGCTGCCGGAGTAACATGGGGCACCAGTATCCAATAAGCTAGCTACCCCAATGACCCAGGAAACCATAGAGGAACCATGCTCCTCTTGACTTCCTCTCTCTCTGCAATGCCAATGAGGTTTGGTGCCACCTGCAGTAGATAAAGCAGACTGCACCTGCCGACACATGCGTTGGGACTGTGCTGATTAATGCAGCTCAACACATGTGGTGTGAACAAGCTCGATAGCATGCATCTTAAGTGTAGGTTACCACAATGCATTAGTGGGAATGGGCCTTAAGAATATTAAAGGAAACTGTGCCTAGAGAATAACCATCTCCTTATCTCTAGATGTAGGAGCCTCCAGTAATCCTTGTCACGAAACATACTGTGGACGTTTTCCAGAATCTGAACCTGAAGTGGCTGCAGTGGTTGATTTTATCAAACAAAATTTGGCTATAATAAAAGGTTACATAACAATTCACTCTTACTCTCAGATGGTGCTGTTTCCGTATTCTTATAAAAAAGAAAACTCCAAGGATCACGATGAACTGGTAAGAGACAGGCCCATTTTGTACATTTTTGTAGATGCTGATATATTTATTGGTGACAGTCTAGTGGCTTAAAGAGAACAAAATATTTCATGTAATTGTAAATGTATACCAGTATAATCAATGTAGAGCCTAACTCAGTTTTGGAAAGAGTGAGAGAGATCCCATTTTGTTCTCTTTTGCCAGATTGGATCCAAAGGTAGCCGGGTGGGTGTAAACGGACACAAGTCTGTTTACATCTGGCACTCCATAGAGAATGAAGGGTTCGATAGGATCTGGCTGAAAAACAACTTGATCGGACCCTCCTTTCTCCTCTATGGAGCGCCGGATGTAAAGGGACTTGTGTCAGTTTACACCTGGCTACCTCCGGGCCAATCTAATCTGGCAAAAAAAAAAAGTGAAGGGGATCTCTTTCCCTCCGGCTGGCCGGATCAGGTCGGAGGGCAGCTGAGTGTAAACTGACAGCCGAGCTGTTTACATCCAACTGCCCATAGAGCAGAGCAGGCTGTCTCTGTGCCTGCTCTGCCTAAGTAGAGCAGACACAGACCTATCACCCGCCTGCTCCACTCAGCTCAGTAGAAGATAAGCAGATAGATGCCCTGCTGAGCAAAAACGGATCTGGCAATGTGAAAGGGGATTAAGGGTTAGACCATCTGTGAGATTTCTAAAGCTTACCACAAGGGTTCTTCCTAGCCTAGCCTTTTTTCTGCCTGAGGCAAACTGTGAATTGATGCCCCTCCGGGTACATCCAAGAGCTCTTTCCTAGTAAACTGTGCAAGCTAGCAGGACATGCTATGAGTTTGACATCCTGTTTGAAGTCCTGATCTGTGTATAAGATCTTCTAATAGCAGCTATTTCAGTGATGATACATTAGTTTATTTCCTTCTATCTAAAGTAACGATTGTTCATTTAAAAATTTCAAGTTTCATTGGTCAAAGTATTTTTATCTTTAGTGCTTTTAACATTTTTAAAAGTTAAATGAAACTTTTAAGACAACATTACCAAAAAGTGGACCTTTTCTTTTCTTGTCCCCCCCCCCCCATAAAAAAAGTATATAAACCTAACTTATGTATATAAAGTAATACAAATGTTATTGCTGAATTACTGAAAAAATAGGCCAATAGCTGAAGTGAAAATGGTCCTGGGACTCGTCTGATTAAAGTGATTCTAAGATTATATTAGAGAAATATTTGGCTATTATAAATGTACCACATCCATAATGTATATCATTTAAAAAAAAGAACCTTGTATATTGGACTTTAATGGTACGAGAAAGGGACTAACACAAAAATTACTTAAAATATAAATCTTTATTACAAATAATAAAATAATGTGTTAAAACCACATGGGAACTAATCCCTCCCAAAAATTAGGCCATATACATTAATAATGAAAACCTTAACTTTGCTGAATTGTCCAAGAGGTTGACGCGTGTCACATCAATAAGCTTCTTCAGGACCTTTTATGCCTTGGCAGCAGAGAAAATTGGCACAGCGCTTTGGAAATATAGCAAGGAGACGGTGAAAAATGGTGGGTGTTAGGTGAGCTTGCACAGTCAGCTGGACATGAATTATAAAGTTTGATAAAATATGTCCCAACTAGAAATTACTTTGACTGGTGAGGGTAGAATAAGCCTTATGCCATATCAGGAGACAAGTAATTGTATCAACAATTGGTATAGTCACCCATCTGCCACAAAACATTGCTTATATTCAAGTCCAATCACAATAATAGAAAACTTGTCCTCAGTATCCTTGTGACGTCGGCCCCCAGAGACAGATCCATCCATCGGATCGGGTGCCGGTCGGTACCGCCATTCTATTTAAGGGAAACAGGCAGTGTAGCCTTGCGGCTTCACTGCCCATTTCCTACTGCACATGCGCGAGTCACGTGTTGCTTTGTGAATGGGCGGCCGTGTTTTGGGACACACACAGATCCCAGAAGACAGCGTGCCCAATTTCTTAGAACACCACGCGAGGGATGAAGAGAAGGAACAGCTCCGCGGAGAAGGAAGTGGCAGATTAGGAAGACTGCCTAGCAACAGTTGTTTCGGGTAAGTAAAACATTTTTTTTTTTTCAAATGTTTTTTAAAAAATCTTTAAAGAGCCTGTTTATGTAATTTTTTTTTTTTAGGGTGGACCTCTGCTTTAATTGCAGACAGGAAACAGCAACTTTATTCAGGGAAAAGACATTGAACATACCATAGATGCAGCTACAAAGTTATAAACACTGCTATCTACTGGTTCAACAAGTTCAATGTTATCCCACTAGAGCACATGCACAAGAAGCCTCCAGAAACCTGCGAGGGGGGCAACAAGATTTCGACTGCTTAGGGGCCTCCACAGAGTTTAATAAGACATTGCAAAAAATAAAAATAAAGCTGTTATATGATACACAATAAAACGTTCCTGGTATGAACAGATCACTTGAATGGTTGTTAGGTTGTTAATAATATTCAACTCCAATATAAGCTAAACTGTCTCTTTAAAGTTGCTTTTACTAATACAATTTTTTTCTTTAGGCACAGCTGGCAAATAGAGTAATTGATGGTATTAAGCTATCCTCAAAAATCAAATATGTATCTGGCACAGGAGCAAATACTATCTGTAAGTATTGGTTGCAAACAATATATCTATTTTGCCCAGGGGTGTCCAAACTTTTTTGCCTTAAATATTTAGCCAATACCCAGATTGGGGGCCTGGCAGGGAGCTAAAAGAGCCATTGAATAGACATTAACCATGCCAGCAGGAGAGTCAGGTGGTGGAAGATGGAGGGACCCCTTACCGGGGGGGGGGGGGGGGCTTACCTTAGGCTGGAGCTTGGGAGGTTGGCCTGGAAGGATCCCACCACAGGAGGGATTCAAGCTGCAGAGGCAGCAGACAGGGCATGGGGTGACCGTGAGTAGATCAGCACGGTGCAGGGACAGACAAGGGGATAGACTGCCAGCTGTAACTGTGCTCTCTTAAAGACAGCAGTGTGCCAAGTCTTCATCAAACCTTGCCCTGGGGAGTCTCCATGTGCATGTCAGTCAGGAGGACTGGGAAAAGCCAGACGGACTAGCAATTTCTGCAAGAGGTGGAACTGGGACCAGTGGCCACAGGGAAGCAGAAGGTGATGTGATTATGCATTGCTTTGCCAAAGGAATGGCGAGTTGCTGCCTGTAATGTGCTGTTGCTGAACTGGTGATAGACTGTTAGTTCCCTCGTGAGTGAGCCAGCATGAGCTGTACTATGAGTAACCAAGTTTGTGCTGGTGGAAGTAAATAGGTAGGAAGTATCCCTGAAATGTTGTTGTCACACTGGGCATCCTATAATCCCTTACCCCATCCAAATTATCATGCCCTAATAAAACCACAAAAAACAAGCCAAAAGACTGATTTCTGTGTCCGGATGAAAGAAGAAAATGCTATGTGACTGGCTGTGCAGCAGCAGGCAAAGGAGAAAGCGCACTAGTGTGAACGGCACCTTTGAAAAAACAATAAATAAAGCTTTGCCTGAAATTGGGCTTAAGTCTGTGTTCACACTTATGCGAATCGGATGCTGATTTCTCTGCATCCAATTCGCATACCAGGAAATCATGACTGGCTCTCTATAGAGCAGCAGCTCCAGTGCAAATTTTACAGTAGCCATGTGTGTCTTTTGGTCCATTTCAGGCCAAAATTCGGTCTGAAATCGGACCTGAACCTGTGAATAGAGACGCACCGGACTCCTGCTGTGAGCTGCTGCCTGTTCTAGTGTGAACCCAGCCTAAAGAAAATGTAATATTTTGCCTAGCCACACACAAGATGGTGCTAGGTAGTAGCCCAATGGCTGCACAATTGATCTGCTTGGCTACTACAAACCACACTGCAGCATGTTAGAGACTCTGCATAACAAACTTTAATTGTATAACTTGGCTATCTGGATAACATTTGATTAATTATTTTTGAACTCTGCTTTGAGAATGTGAGTTCCCTGGCTGTCATTTAATTCCGCTGTCTCAATGTTTTAGAAGTCTCTGACTCTGAATATGTATAAGGAAAAGGAATGACATACATGAAACAAATGTAGACCTGGATTTGTGAATGAATGAATGAATGAATGACTTGTATAGCGCAACCTATGCGAACTGAATCGCCTCAGGGCGCTTTTTTCCACTGGTGTCCATCTGTGGTATAGTGCGGTCCTTGCCCTGTGGGGTCCTGACACGCTTACAGAACTGTGTGGCTTGTACTTTGACTAGGATGAGGCAACAATTACATTTTTTATAATAAAAAGTCAGAAAATATTTACATTTCTCCTATTTCATTCCTAGAGGGGTGGTAGTTACTTTTCTTGAATGAAACAAACATTTCCAGTTATCCTTACTGATTCACTAAATCTACTTTTTTTTTTTTTTGCAGACTTGGCTCCAGGTGGCTCTGATGATTGGGCATATGATCTGGGAATTAAATATTCTTTCACCATCGAGCTTCGGGATAAAGGGACTTATGGATTTTTGCTTCCTCCAAAGTTGATAAGACCAACATGCAGCGACGCTCTCACCGGGATTAAAATAATATCTGCACATATTGTTAAAAAAATGTAATGCTGTCATAGCTAACTACCTGAAATAAATTGCATACAGCCAACATTGGACACATGAACTTTTATAATCAAATATGAATACAAATGCATCAAAATACAATATAGCCTTTTTATTGTATTTATCGTATCTTGTAAATGACTCCCTATTGTTTGTTGCATGAATATGCCCCCATAATCTAATAGTACAAAATCACTCTTGGTAGTGTGAAACGCATTAGCTTTTTCTTGCTTTGCTGTGACCTATTTTTGTGTGATTCCATATTTTACCAATAAAGGCTTTTGAATTTTTCTTGGAGTGCGGCCGTTCAGAGTCCCTAATTTGCATCTTCTTTGCTGCTGTTGCCTGCCACCAAATTACCTTTACATTTAAAAAGTGACAAGCTGCATCTGGTATTTTTTGGTGACAGACAACAGTGGGAAGCTTCAGCTGGTTGCAAAATCTTCCATGCAGCCGGTCCCCGGTGCCAAAAAGGTTGGAGACCACTACATTTTGTCCCCTTTGTGATGGAAAAAAAAGGTAAAAAAAAAAAAATACATCTACATTTTTTTATTGGAAAAAAATTTGTTACGCCCAAGCACATAAAATCCCCCCCCCCCACATATACGCACGTACAAACGTAAACGCACATGGCGGGTTGCCTACGCCTGAAAACGTTGATTGCGATACACGTTACATATTGCAGCGCATGCTGGAATAAGAGCAATAATTCTAGCGCAAGCTCCTTTGTAACACTAAACTAATGACTGATAGGGGTTCTTTTAAGTTATTGTCTTTTGAAAATATAGGGTACTGACATGTTTAACCACTTCACATCCGGCCGTAGCCGAATGACGGCCACAGCGCGGATGTGAAATCCCGGATCCCGGGAGGACGTCATATGACGGCCTCCCCTTTCCTCGTTCCCTGTGCGCGCTCACGAGCGCGCAGCAGGGAAATTCTGTGTTGGCCGTGTCCCTCGGACACGGCCAATCACAGATCGCTGTAAACGGCCAATCACAGCGGCCGTTTACAGCGCGATCGCCCTGGCCAATGAGAGATGATCTCATATGTAAACATATGAGATCATCTCTCAGAGACGCTCCCCCTCCTCACACAGAGACAGCGTGTGAGGAGGGGGAGATGAACGGCTGCAGCGCCGGTAAGTTTAAAAAAAAAAAAAAAAATGAAATGCCATCTGTGCCCACTGCCACCACTGCAATCTGTCCCCAATGCCATCTGTGCCCAGTGCCATCCCCAGTGCCATCTGCCAGTACCATCTGTGCCCAGTGCCATCTGTGCCCAGTGCCATCTGCCAGTGCCATTTGTGCCCAGTGCCATCCCCAGTGCCATCTGCCAGTGCCATCTGTGCCCAGTGCCATCTGCCAGTGCCATCTGTAGTCAGTGCCACCTGTCATTAGTGCCATCTGTCATCAGTGCCACATAGTGCCATCTGTCATCAGTGCCACATATTAGTGCCATCTGTCATCAGTGTCGCGTATTAGTGCCATCTGTCATCAGTGCCACCTGTCAGTGTCACGTGCCATCTGTTATCAGTGTCACCTGTCATCAATGCCACGTATCAGTGCCATCTGTCATCAGTGCCATCAGTGTCATGTGTCATCAGGGCCACGTATTAGTGCCGTCTGTCATCAGTGCCACGTATTAGTGCCATCTCTCATCAGTGCCACATATTAGTGCCACGTGATATCAGTGCCATGTATGAGTGACATCTCTCATCAGTGCCACATATTAGTGCCATCTGTCACCAGTGTCACGTGTCATCAGTGCCCCGTATTAGTACCATCTGTCATCAGTGCCACGTCAGTGTCACGTGTCATCAGTGCCACGTCAGTGTCACGTGTCATCAGTGCCACGTCAGTGTCACGTGTCATTGTCCTGGTTCTCCAGGGCCTTCAAAAGTGTAATAGATAGTCAACAATTTAGATGTGTAATTTATGCTCCTAGAACACGTGATGGTGCTCCCTGCATGTTGGGCCTCTCTAAGTGACCAGGCTGTGTAAAAGTCCCACATATGTGGTATCGTAATAATCAGGAGGAGTAGCAGAATTTATTTTGGGGTGTCATTTGTGGTATACACATGCCATGTGAGAGAAATAACCTATTACAATGACAATTTTGTAGAAAAAAAATAAAAAAATAATTTTTGCAAAGAATTGTGGGAAAAAATGACAACATCAAAAAGCTCACCATGCCTCTTACTATATACCTAGGAATGTCTACTTTCAAAAAAGTGGTCATTTAGGGGGTATTTGTACTTTCCTGACTTGTTCGGGTCGCAAGAAATGAGATAGGTCACCAGTGCATCAGGTGTGATCAATTTTGTATAATTCGCACCACAGTTTGTAGAGTCTGTAACTTTCACAAAGACCAAATAATTTCCACAAATTTGGGTTACCGTATATACTCGAATATAAGCCGAGATTTTCAGACCCTTTTTAGGTCTGAAAGTCCACCTCTCGGCTTATATTCGAGTCACCGCCGTCTGCCTACATGAACAGCTTGTCATGCAGACAGACGGCGGTGTTCAAAAGCCGCGCCGCCTCCTCCCGCCCGTCCGTGATAGGCGGACACTAATTTTCCCAGCAGTACAGTGTTCCGCCTATCACGGATGGCCTGTCATTCTCATCTCATGGACGAGGATGAGAGGATATCCGTGATAGGCGGAACACTGAACACTGACTGCTGGGAAAAAAAAGTGTTCCTCCTATCACGGACGAGGAGGCGCGGCTTTTAAATTTTAATGGCGCCTGTAAATTACGCTGTGGGGAGGACAGAGCGGGACCGAACCCCGGACCCCGGACCGAGGACCCCGGACACAGGACCCAGGACCGAGGACCGAGGACCCCGGACACAGGACCCAGGACCCCGGACCCACGGATCGGCGGATCTGGCGGATCGGCACAGGTGGGCTGCAATGGGGACACGGGCTGCAATGGGGACACGGGGTCTGTACAGGGGACATGCAGATGGGCATTGCTGACCCTTTTTCCACTTACAGTAGCTGCTGCATTTTTGCCCCTCGGCCTATACACGGGTCAATACGTTTCCCCATTTTTTTGTGGTGATTTAGGGGCCTCGGCTTATACTCGGGACGGCCTATACTCGAGTATATACGGTATTTTTACCAAAGATATGTAGCAGTATAAATTGTGGGCAAAATTTATGAAGAAAAATTAATAATTTCCTAAATTGTATCACAGAAACAAAGAAAAATGTGTTTTTTTTCAAAATTTTCGGTCTTTTTTCATTTATAGCGCAAAAAATAAAAAACCCAGAGGTGATCAAATACCACCAAAAGAAAGCTCTATTTGTGGGAAAAAAAGGACAAAAAAATTAATTTGGGTACAGTGTTGCATGACTGAGTAATTGTCAGTCAAAGCGTGAGAGCACCGAAAGCTGAAAATTGGTCTGGATGGGAGGGGGGTTTAAGTGCCTGGTAAGCAAGTGGTTAAGGTTTGACACATTGGGTATCTATTTATTTGGTGCAACCTCAGCTTTTATATTTTACTAACAAATTGAGTAATTTATTGCGTTTTTCTGCCCCCTAAAATTAAAAAAGACCTTTGTGGTAACATCGTGTGACAAAAAAAATTGGAAGTATCACTATTTTATTCTGTAGGGTGTCTGCTTTAAGAAAATATATACTGTTTGGGGGTTTTATGTAATCTTCAGGCCTGCGATTATTTTTTAAACGTGTGCAAAAACGGTTCTGGCTGTGAAAGGGTTAAAGGAAAAGTTCACCTTTGGGAACATGTTACACTTTCCACTTGAAAGATCTGTTAAAAAAAAAAAATAGTTTCTAACTTTTTAGCTGGTTCCTATTCCTAAAGCAAATTTGTCAAGCCCTGGCTGAAAGGCCAAGCCAGCTGCTGGTCAGGCATCTGGAGCGAATCCTGACATTATTGTCGGGATCCCTGCAGAGCATAGACCGTCTCTGTGACGTCAGCCGGCAGCGGGCTTTAATCTTTTGGTAAAAATGCATGGTTGAACCCCGTTTTTTAAGCTGAAATAGGCAGGGATTGACATGCCGCGGTCACGATGCTTTGTTTCAAAAACTACCTGACATGGAGCGATCAGTGGTCCGCAAGCCTGTCAAATGCGACACTTACGGGTAAACACAGAATGCCCCGCAACAGTGTTTGTTGGCAAAAATGGGGTCACATCACCTCCTTGCCACCAGTTAATCGCCTTTGAAATGCGATCCAAACACAAATCACTCTTCAGAGAACTGGTAGATTATGATGCACGTCTAAATCTACCCTTATTTACCTGCAGGTTTAGCATAATATCCTGTTTGTGGAGGGTCATTTCTCCTAACCACCCCCCCCCCCACACACACAAGAAGGCTCCAGCTATGAGACAGGGAGTGAAGAGAAATCTCAATAGGACACAAATGGCAAAAAAATAAACTGACAGGGGTTATAACCCTCTCTTACTCTATCCCAAAAAAACGCCTTTAGTTCTACTTTTAGGACGGGTTCACATATGTGCGGCCGCAGGTTCATGCCTGGGGTGTGGTGAGTTTCTGTTCGCCGGGTCAGGTCCAAGTGTCCAAAGACGCACAGGACCCTTTTTGAATGTGGACCGCGGCCGCCCTGGACCTGTGAGAGCCGGTCACACTTGCCTGTCATTCAAATTGGATGCAGAGAAACCCACATCCAATTCGCATGTATGTGAACCCAGCCTTAAAGCGGAGTTCCAGGCATTTTATCAACTACCCCCCGCATTCTTGACCACTTCCTTTAATCTACTTTACTTTTTTTCCTGCAGTGCAAAAAACTTTTTTTGAGGTTTTAATCCTCCTCTTCCACAGTACTTCGCTGCAGCGAGACGTCATGTCCGCCTGCCCATTGGCTACTGGGATATGAGTGTCATCAATCCCAGGTAGCATTGTCTCGCCGCGCTTTGTATGATATGCGCATGCGTGAGATAGCAAGCAGCGCTGTATCACAGAAGGAGATACCAGTGGGCTTCAGATGCTCACACTGAAGATAGGAGCGCGCTCCGTGGGGACAGCAAAGTAAATAAAAATGAAACAAAAAAAAAAGTATTCACAAAACCTACATTCACTACTAATCCCATTGGATATGGGATTAGGTGGAAACAACACAGGGTATTTTTTTTTAACTGCTTGCCGACCAGCCGCCATCATACTGTGGCAAGTCGGCTCATTCCCGCAAATCGCCGTAGCTGTACGTTGATCCCATTAACAGCTATAGCAGGCGCGCGCGGCGGGGGGAGCTGATGCGAGTGGGCGCAATGTCTGCCGGCCACCCGCGATCGCTCCACAGAGAGAGCGGGGATCTGTCAATGTAAACAAACAGATCCCAGTTCTGACAGGAGAGTTTAGAGTGATTGTCTGTTCCTAGTGATCAGGAACAGCGATCTCTGTACTCCCAGTCAGTACATTTCCCCCACATTTAGAAACAACTCCCAGGGAACACATTTAACCCCTTGATTGCCCCTAGTGTTAACCCCTTCCCTGCCAGTGATATTTATACAGTAATCAGTGCATTTTTATAGTACTGAACGCTCTATAAATGTCACTGGTCCCAAAAAATTCTCTGATCTGCCTGCCGCAGTCCCAATAAAAATCGCAGATCACCGTCGTTATTAGTAAAAAAAAAAATTATAATAAAAATGCCATAAATGTATCTCATAGTTTGTAGATGCTTTAACTTTGGCGCAAATATACGCTTATTGCGATTTTTTTACCAAAAATATGTAGAAGAATACATGTTGGCCTGAACTTATAAAGAAATTTGTTTTATTAAGGTTTTTTTTTTTGGAAATATATTACAGCAAAAAGTTAAAAATATTGTTTGTTTTCTCTAAATTGTCAGTCATTTTTTTTTGTTTATAGCGCAAAAAATAAAAACCGCAGAGATGATCAAATACCACCAAAAGAAAGCTCTATTTGTGGGGAAAAAACAGGACATCAATTTTATTTGGGTACAACGTTGCACAACCTCGCAATTGTCAGTTACAGTGACGCAGCTCCATATTGCAAAAAAGGGCCCAGTCAGGAATGGGGGCAAATCCTTCCGGGGCTGAAGAAAAAAGAAAGAAAAATGACTGTAACTCCGCTTAAACAAACAGCCCCCATTTTCCGTAGTAATGCATTTAGAAAGCCTTTTGTATTGCAGATGTGGCCGAGTGTGAGATGGTAGAGAAGCAAATCCCCCTCACAAGTTTCATCTAAACACTGCTCTTCTTCCAGTCAGGTTCCCTTTGCGTCCCATAATCCTTTGCGGGGGGCGGCGCATGTGCAGCGCTCGGACTGAGGTTACATCCTATCCTCAGGTGACGTTTTGTTGCCGCCATCTTGCTACACCCCGCACTCCTCCATAGTAAGGATACACTGAGAAGGGGAAAATCGGACATCTTGTTACACCCACCGGAGTGTTGCATTTTACACTTACTTTAAAGAGGTGTGCCCCTTAAAAAATTTTTTTTAAAAGTCAGCAGCTACAAATACTGCAGCTGCTGACTTTTAAGAATCGGACACTTACCTGTCCCAGGGTCCAGCCATGCGGGGGAACGAAGCCCCCCCCTCGTTCCCCGCTCCGCTCGCGACGCCGAAATAGGTGAAATTTAAGTGAATTTTTTTTTTTTTTTATCCAATTATTTTTTATTAGCAGATTTATTTCCATTTCCAACCTGTTCAAATTGTATTTTTTTATTTTTTTGGGGGTTTGAAAAGTTAAAACCGATTTTCTATTTGTGCCCATTAACTGGATGAAAAACAAATGAACAATTTTTAGCTACTGTATGGCCAGCATAAAGGTGTAAATGGGGGCCTAAAGCTAGGTTAACATCTATGCATGTTTTTTTTTTCTTTGTGGTACATTTTAGAATTTTTCTATGCGCATTTTTGGTGTATTTTTTTTTTTGGTAAGCTTGATGTTTCTAGGAGATGTCTGCTCACATGCAGGAAAACACACAAAAATGCATGTTCATATGTTTTTCGTTCGGCCCCCGCGAGGGGCCGAACGAAGCCCCCCCTCGTTCCCCGCTCCGCTCGCCGCGAAATAGGTGAAATTTAAGTGAATTTTTTTTTTTTTTCATCCAATTATTTTTTATTAGCAGATTTAATGCAGAAATAAATAAAGTTGTCATTTTAGGGGAAACAGCACTTTAAGTACAGTAAACTGAGGCTATATCGTGAAATACAGTATTTAGAACTCTGTATGAATGTTTAGATGTTGAATTTTAAAAGCAGAGAACTTCTGTCAGATTAGCAAACCTGTGAGATCAGCAGGCTTGCCGCTGCTTTTAAAATTCAACATCTAACCAGTCAGACGGAGATCTAAGTACTGTATTTCACTATATAACCTCAGTTTACTGTTAAAAATAAGTGTAAAATGCAAAACTCCGGTGGGTGTAACAATATGTCCGCTTTCCCCTTCTCAGTGTAGGGGTGT